>VXBU01003887.1:1095059-1222715 GCA_013400315.1 Bombycilla garrulus
CGGGACCGACAGTCCGCCCTGCCCGCAGCAGAACGCCCCGCCAGAACGGGCCGCTACCGCTTTAAGAAGAGCGGCCCCACCCCTGTGGCCCCGCCCCTCACCAAGATGGCGCCTCCCGCCCTTCCGCCCCCTCCCCCGGCAGGAGGCGTTAACCCCGCCTCTCCATGGCCCCGCCCCGGAAGCGGCGCCGCTGATTGGCCCGTGCCGGGGGGCGGGGCCGGCGGTTGGCNGGCCGGTGCGCGGGGGGCGCTGGGAGCCCGTCGTGCTTTGCTCGGCGCCGCCCGCGGGTCCGCGCTCTGCCCGTTACCGGCCCGGGGCACCGTGCGGGGAACGGCAGCGAGCCAGCGGCCGCCTTTGGCTCGGGAGAAGCCGCCCGAGGCTCTGGGAAGATGCAGTTTTTTGGGCGGCTGCTGGACACCTTCAACAGCGTCACGCAGATATTCTCCAACCCGTACCGCGTGAGGGAGGTGCCTGCCGCCGAGTACGCCGGTCACACCTTCCTGCGGGAGGATGGCAGGGTGGCTCTATACAAGAACAGCCTCTGTCGCTCCTGGGACTGCTTGCTGGTGAATCCCCAGAGCCCGCAGGTCGCGTTTCGGTGAGTGACAGACCTTCAGCCATCCCTTCTGACCAAAGAAACCAAAGACCCCAAACTGCTGATGGTGAGGCTGCTTCGAGGCCGCGGGTGTGGGGTTTTGTTGAAGCACCAGGTGGGCTGGGATGGATGGAAAAACAGTTCCTGGAAACAGGACAAGGTCCAAAACGTTGCACCAAAGAGGCAGCTGTGATATAGTTTAGTGCATCCATAGGTCCACAGGCATTTCTGCTCGTTCCTGTTGGTGGTTTAGCATCTAGAGGATACTTCTGAGCAAAACCTAGCATTGTTCAGGAAGAGGGATGCTCTCTTCCACTGAAGTAGTCTCCCTGCTTCCCTTGGAACAAGGATGATGCTAGTTGAAGAATAAAAGGAAAGTTCCCATCACTGCCGTTTGGAAAAGGGCCGTTTCCCTCAGATACACGGGGCTGGGGTTAGTCCTTTGAGCAGCGTGAACCCTGTGCTTGCCTTTTCTCCAGGCTCTTCCAGCTGGACAACGAAGCAGACGCCCTGGTGTCCTTTGAGCAATATGCCCGGCAGCTGCGCCCTTTCTACGAGAGCTCGTGCCAGCCCTTGTCCCTGGAGGAGCTCCAGCAGCTCAGCGACTGCATCCGCAGCTACCCCAGCTGGTCCCCCGCGCACGTAGCCGTGGAGTTCGGCCGCCGGGAGAGCTTCCGCCACAACCGCGTCCTGAGGCAAGGAGCGGCGTGTCTCCAGGGGACGGTGCTCAGAAGGAGCTTGGAAGGGCGGGCTGGGCTGTGTTAGAGTGTCCTTTTTTTGCTGTGGAAGCTGGTGGGTGGATTGCAACCTGCTGCTGCAGAGTCTGGAGCTCTGGTGTTTGAAGTAAAGGGGTGAAGTGTCCTGCTAGAGACGCTGGTTAGGTTTTTGCAACCCTTGTGGAGCAGGTTTTTGGAGGGGGATTTTGCTTACTTTGTAAGCCATGAGAGTGGAGGTACAGTAGGACTGTCTGGAAGCAGTTTTTAGCCACAAGGCCTTGTTTCTTCATGGGGAAGTTCTGCTGTGGTTTAACCCCAGCCAGCAGGCAAGCCCCACACGGCCAGTCCTCACTCCCCCACCAGAGGGAGTGGGGAGAGAATCGAAAGGGCAAAAGGTAGAAAACCTGGGTTGAGGTAAAGACAGGGAAAGCAAAAGCCATACTCATAAGGAAAGTAAAGCAAGGAGTTGAATCGCTGCTTCCCACGGGCAGGCAGGTGTTCAGCCACCTCCAGGGCCCCATCACATGTGATGGTGACTTGGGAAGACCAACACCATCACTCCAAATGTCCCCTCTCTTCCTCCTTCTCCCCACACTTTATATACTAAGCATGATGTTATATGGTCTGGAATATCCCTTTGGTCACTTGGGGTCACCTGTCCCAGCTGTGTGTCCTCCCAGCCTCCCCTGCAACTCCAGTTTCTTCACAAGTGGATAAGTATAAAAAGCAGAAAAGGCCTTGGCTGTGTGTAAACCCTGCTTAGCTATAACAAAAACATCTCTGTATTGTCAGCTCTGTGTTCAGCACAAATCCAAAACACAGTCCCACAGCAGCCACTGTGAAGGAAGTTGACTCTACCCGAGCAAAAGCCAGCACAAGTTTACCAAGGATAGGGCAGACTGATGAGGAGTTAGGAGGCTGGAGGCCAAATAGCAGCACCATCACCAGGTTGCTGACTGGTACCTGCCTCCTGCCTTCCTTTGGGCAGAGGGAGCTGATCCCATATGGAGGGCAGGAAAAGGAGCAGCGTGGCAGGGAGAGAGTCCAGGGGCAGGGCTGCTTGATGGCCCATCCCTGTGCTTTGCTTCTTCCCTGGCAAGAGGCTGGGCTTTCCTGAAGCTCTTGGGTCACACACATGGGACAGGTGTGGAGGGTACCTCTGTCAGCTCCTGGAGCAGCTGCACGCTCTCCTCCTCCTCGCCCTGGCCGTTCCTGGGCTCACGCCGAGTCCTCCCTTGCAGCTGCGTGAACAGCACGGACAGCGAGGATGGCTGCACACCGCTGCACCTGGCCTGCCGCAAGGGGGACATGGAGTGCCTGCTGGAGCTGCTGGAGTGCCACGCGCGGGTCGACATCACCGACAGGAACGGGGAGACTGTGTTCCACTACGCTGTGCGAGGCAGCAACCCCCAGATCATTGAGGTGGGAGCCGCTTCTGGTCTGGGAGAAAGTGGGACCAGAACAGGTCTTCTCTGTGCTGTGACAGAGAGGGGAAAACTGCTGCTGACAGAGGAAGAGAAAGTCAGTTCCCTCTGAGTTATTTATTGAGCTTGAATTCAGCCTCTTTTATCCCTTGTTTACTAGGGCTCTTTCCCATATTTAGAGTGCAGATTCCACCCAGCACCCAAACAAGGACCTCAAGCAAGTTTCCTCAGAATGTAATCCTTTACTGCTATTTGCATCAGGCCTTTATCCTGCTTTTCCTCAGGCCCATGGCTGTCCTGTGAGCAGGGTGTTTGGTTTTGGGCAGCTTGCTCCTGTAGGGAAGTGTGTGTTGAGGCTGTCATGGGGGAGGGGAGTGTTGCCCGCAGGCTGAAGGACAGTTTGGAGCTGCCCTGGGCTCTTCTGAGCTGCAGGACCTGCTGTTTGCACTGAGTGGCGTTGCGTGGCAGACAGTGATCAGAGCCTCGAGGCAGAGACAGTCCAAAGTCGTAGGTGTTCTTGATTGCTGAGAAGTGCTGGGCACAGTGACAGGGTTTATAAGGTGTGGGTGGCCTTGCACCATGGTTCCTGAGGTCTGTCAGTTCCCAAGACTTGGTGTGAGCCTGAGACTGACTTCCCCATGGCTGCAACCCCCATGTTTGCCCAATACCTGTTGTGACAGCTCTCCCTCTGCTTACCAGTCCATTTGGAGTTTCCTAATGTGTGATGTAGGATGAGGATCAGGGCTTGCCATGCTGTGGAGTGGGCAGTTAGGAACTTTGTATTAAAAAAATATCCTCTTCTTTATTTCTCTGGTGGCATCAACTTGGCTTGTTGTCTGATCTGTCTCACGTTTGTTTTCTGTATTCATTCCTTGTTAAACCAAAGACAGAAAACTAAATTCCCACTTCTCATGTGTGCACCAGGACTTGCAGGGTTTCTCCAGTGTGGCAGCAGGATACTTTTCTGCCACAAACCAGTCAGAACATAACAGATCTACAATTTACAGGGAGCAGGGATGGAGGGGACAGCATTGTGAGGGGTCCAGTGCTCCAGAGTCTTTCCTCAGAGCTCAAGAAGAGACGATGCTCTTCCATGTTTGTCTATTTATTTATTTAGTGTCTCCTCCTTGCAGCTCCTGGGCAGAACCCCATCTAGTGGTTTGGACCACGTGAGCCATGAAGGGCTGACAGCTCTGCACCTCGCATGCCAGCTGGGCAAGGAGGACATGGTTCGCTCCCTGCTGAAGTGCTGTGCCAGCTGCAGTGTCGTGGGCACGCTGGGCTACCCCATCCACACTGCACTGAAGTTCTCCCAGAAGGGGTAGGTAGTGTCCCCTCCAGTCTGAGGACTTGTGTACCTGCTCAGCATTGTCCAGGGCTGTGCTCAGTAGGACGGGTCTTATGTGTAGTGATTGGCAAAAGAACAGGGAAGTGCTGGTATGGGAAAGAAATAAATGTTCTCAGAGTAAAAAACCTTTTTGTCCTTGAAGTAGTACCTTATTCACTGTCAGACATCAGGAGAAAGACACAGACTTAAAAAGATACATTTGTGAAATACTTCTCAGAATGAGCTGTAGAAAGATGATGCTGAGATAGTATTAATTGCTGTATTAATTAACCTCTATTTTTGAGAGCTCTGATCCTAATAAGCTTTCATTGCAAAGCTTAGTTTTTCCTATCTCCTGACCAGAGATACTCTTGACTCTTAATAACACACTCTGGAACTAAATCAAAAGATGCACAGTATTTACGTCCTGTTTTCTTTGGAGAAATTCAATTCTCTTTGTATATGCTTATAGTACTTAATGTTCAGAGAGTGTCCAAGCTGTCCAAGGCTTTCAAGGCAACAGTAGCTGCTGGTAGCTGATTTTTTTAAGCATTTGGAAAAGTACTTCCCAACATTAGATGCATATTCACAAGCCCACAATGGGTATAGGTCACTGAGGTTGCACTGGAGCTCCATCTCTTGTACAGGGTTTTTTTGGTGGTAGTGGAGAAGATAACCAAATTTCATAAGTCTACCTACCCCATTTTCTAGGTACCAGATATTGGTCTGTTCACAACAGGTGTGGTTTTTCACTCGTAGAGAAGTACACAGATTCTTAATTTCAGCACGTATTTAACTATTACAGTTCTATCCCAATGTTTCCATGTAAATAGAGAAGAATTTTGCTTCTCGTGTTTGGAGAGTTTCCAGAAATTCCATATTCCTGTATTAGAGAAGCATCCGGATATTGCCCCACAACCTATCATTGGAGAGATTCTCCTGCTCCCAACACCATTTGCCTTGTATGCTTCCTGTTGTGCCCACACTTTCTGTGAAGAGCAAAACAAAAGTGCAGCTGAGGAATTCGCAGGTGTTGCAGAGACGCTGCTGCAGGGTTTCCTGGTTTTCCTCTGGGCAGAAGGTGATGATGTGAGTGAAGGTCTTGAGTCAAGACAGCAACCATCCATCCTGTCATCTCACTGTCTTTCCCAGGTGTGCCCAGGCCATTCTTGAGGCAGATGCCAGCCAGGTTCGCTCCAAGGATCCACGCTATGATGCCACTCCACTGCACTGGGCAAAGAAGGCAGAGGTAAATAGAGCAAATCCATGGGGAGGGCCTGTGCTGCTAGCCAGCACCCAGTTAATTCCTTCTGTGGCTGACTTGTCCCTATCTGAAGTGCATGTGCAGAGCCCTGGGAGTGTCAGAGCCCAGCCAGCAGCCCAGTATTTGATTCTTTTTGTACTGTGCCAGTCAGTGCTGTTTGCCACAGGGAGTAGAGCAGTGGAGCCTTGCAGTGAAATAAACTGTATTTCATCCATGGCTGTGAAGCTGCCAGCTTGTCACTTTTCCCTTTTGTTGAAGAAATTGCGGCACTGTCCCTGAAGCACAGTTGCCCCTGGAGGGAGCTCTCTTCTCATTCCCTGCCAGTTTCCTGGGAGCAAACAGACTGATGCCTTAGAAACTGCAGGGGAAGTGAGTGTGAGGTAGGCACAGGCGCATGGGTGGAAGTCCGTCTCCTGCCAGAGCTGGGCAGGACGGTGACATGCCATGCTGGAGCACCTGAATGACACTTGTTGCAGGCAGAGGGCATTGCCATAGCAGGGCTCTTCTTCCCCCCTGCAGTATCCCAATCCTCTCAGAAAAGTCCTGTGGAGTTTCAAAGCAGACTCGAATTTGCTTGTCTTATAAAGAGAAGCTCAGAAGGCAAAATGTTTCTTTTCAGTTTGCAAGGATCCTGGCCTGAGTAAGAACTGTGATTTTTTTTTTTTTTTTTTTTTTTCCTCCATTGATCTCAGCCATTCATTATAGCTGTGTATCAGTCCCAAAGGATCCAGAAGCTCCAGCCAGACTGTGCAGCCACCAGCTAGTTCTGTGGTAAAAGAGAGAAACCCTAGTGCTTGGAATGATTCAGCTGGCACCTGCCAGCCAATCGTATCCAGGCGAAGGCTCCCTCTTTTTCCCTGCTTTGCTTGCCATGAGACCTGGATGGTTTGAGTGCCCAGCTGGTTGTCCTCACTGGTTGTTTCTCTCTTCCTGACACGGTCCCTGCGTGCCGGGGCACAGATGACACGGCTGCTGCTGGAGTACGGCTCGGAGGTGAACGCGAGCAGCCGCACGGCCGACATGGCTCTGCACATCGCCGTGCAGCGGGGCCGCCTGGACTGCGCCATGGTGCTGCTGACACACGGCGCCCACACCAACGCCCGCGGCCGGGATGGCAACACACCGCTGCACCTGGCCATGAAGGTGGGCTTTCTGCAGAGGCTGCTGGGAAGGAGAGACAGTTCTCTTGAAGGGTTGAGACAGTGACACAGTCCTTTGAAATTCTGGCTGTTTTGTGCGGTGTTCCCTTGTGGGTGCTTTGGCTAATGAAAAAGGGAGGGAGGGAATGAGAAATCGTGTAGCGGCTCTTGACTGAGCTTTCTCTTGTCCCCTAGCATGACCACCTGGATATGATCAAAGCAATCATTGTCTTTGGAGGAGATGTCGAGATCCCCAATGATTTTGGGGAGACACCAGGATTGTTGGCAGCCAGGAGCAGCAAAGGTGAGGGAGCATGTCAGCAGCCTTTTAGGGTGAGCCCAGCATCCTGTCTCCACTTGACAGCCAAAACAGTGTCTTGGGGAGAGGTGAAAACATGCCGTGCATGGATGATGCTTCACCAACATGATTTCCCAGCTTCTAGTTGCTCACATAGTAGGCACCTGCTTTGCTAGCAGCACAGGCTTTGTATTAATAGCCCTTGATGAATTTCTCTTCCGTGACACAGAGATGCAAGAGGAAATGCTGACACACACTCCCCCTCTTCTGGGTCACCACGTCAGGCACTACAGGCTCACAGCGGGATGATGTAGCACTGCTGAACTGCCGAGGCACACATGGGCAGTTCCTCAGGGGCAAGAAGTGTGTGGCACACGCCCTTGGAGCTGCACAGTAGTGGATACTCCTCCTGTGCACAAGTCCTGCTGTCTGGCGTTTGGGGAGAGACACCTGGGACGTGTTTTGCCCTTCCCCAGGTGGTCCCAGAGGCTTTGTGAGGGCCAGGCCTGCTGTGAATTCAGCAGAGCACGTTCCCCCGTGGTGTGTGCGTGCGCTGATTCTCTTTCTGATCTGTAACTTCCCCCTTCGTCACCTAAGGTGCGAACCGGAAAGTGCTCTTAGACCTGCTGCAAACTGTAGGGACCGAACGCTGCCACCCACCACCCAACCCTGACTCCCCAAGCCTGGCACCATCTGCTGCCTCCTTCCTGGAAGGCCAACCTTCCTCGCGGAGCAACCTCAACAGCTTAGGTAAAGCCTTCCCTGGCCCTCCCTCGCTCCTCTCCCTTCTTGCTTCACAGTGCTGTCTCAGACCTCTTCTTCAGATGGGCTGTGCTCTGGGAACTGTCAAAGCTCTCGCTCTCTGGTGACTCTGTCGTCATTCACTTGTTGCAGGATCCTATCTCTTTTCTTTTCTTTCACTTTTCCTCTGTGTCTATTCTAAACTTTTATACTCAAAACATTTGTTTCACAGACCTGACACAATGTAGCTCTGTAAAAAGACTGATTCCCTCATATTTCTGGAAGAGGGGGCACTTAGCCTTGCAGGTACTTTATCCGCTGGGTCTTGAGTAGAAGGGAAGGTGCTTGCTGGTCTGCCTTGAGGACCTCCCAGTGATGTGCTAAAGGAGATTTAGAAGTGTCACTTACTCAGATCCTGGAGGCCAGCGCTGGGAAAGGGAAAGGGTTCCTGAGGATGAGCAACCTTGATCATGGGGTTTGTTATGCATAGGAAGAGCATACCTTGGGACATATGATTGTGTTGAATCTTGTGGTCTATGCTGTCCAGATTGTGTGATTAAGCACATGAATGTATTCTAAGCGATGGGCTTTCTGCCTTCAGGGAGGTCCAGAGCTCAGGAAGAGCCAGCAAGAGGGGTTGTGTACTAGGCAGCAGAGGAGTTAACTTGGAGGGTCATGAGAAGACCATGCAAGCAGCTAACATCTGCTTGTGGACCATTTCCCATCTCAGGTTGGAGGTTTTCTTTGCAAAGGCTCTCCTGTGGGGCTAGCAGGCAATCCTGGAATGCGTCTGTGTCACCACAAATCTCAGTGGCTGCTGACACCAGAACTTCCTTCTCACAACAGCTCGGTGAGGGCAACCCATGTCCAGTTGCAGCTCTGATGCAGTGACAGCAAAACCCTTTTTTTGTTGTGGACTCTGGTCCTTGAAGAAACTCCTCACTGCAGTTCATTGTCATCCACAGCCACCTTCTGGCCTGGGTGCTGGCAGGAGTATTTAACTTCTCTCCCCCTGTTCTTTCTTCTTTTGGTTTCGCAGGCTGGCTTCTCACCTAGCCTGGATTGGTGCCCCACACCCAGGGTGGCCTGGGTGACCGTCAGCTGAGGGGTAATGACAAGTCACCCTGTTCCCACAGCTCTCCTGCCTAGGTTACTTTGAGGAGTAGCTTTAGGTTTTATCTTAACAGCTTGCAGTAAATTGCATAGTGGGCACGCTGCTGGGCTCTGCCTTCTCTCACCCACTGTGCATATCATCTGCTTCTCCAAGTCCTGTCTTTTGCAGTGCATCTACAGCTGCCTGCTCTAAAGGGTGGTGTTGCTGTCCTTTGGTACAGAGTTAAATTTGGGGTGTACCTGTCGGCTGTGGGTAAGATGGCTTGTGTCTCCTGCAGGGACCTTTATTTGATGGGGAAGGGAGTTGAATATTCTCTGTTTATGGTGGAAATCAGTTACCACACTGGTGATCTCTAATTTCTTTTTTTCCTTTTGCATGTTCATGGCCCTCTAGGGTACCAGGACCTTCTGTATGTTTCCACAACGCTCGGACAGTTGTTGAAGGCACCAGATGTTGTGGACATGCCCAGTGAGGCTAGAAGAAAGTAAGTGAGGAACAACTTCTGTCTGGGCTCCTCTGCAACTCGAAGGTGAAATCTGTGTGAATTCTCTCCTCTCACATCCATGGGGATGGCATCCTCAGAGCTGACATTATTTCATGTCCATCAACATTGCAGTTTTTCCAGCATCTTTTGAGAAATCTGTTTCCATAAATGACCCCTGCCTATCCTGCCTGGAGCTGCAGTGGAGCCTGAGCTCAGGAGGTGATACCCTGCTCTGTCCCTCCCCTCTGCTACAGGGCACCCAGCACTGGTTTGGCTTTGTGATTTCCCCATCTCCACACACTGCCCTGATGTTCATTCAGCTCCTCTGCACTGTCTTGGCAGTGCCTGCACCTCTCCTGGTGTGGGGTGTAGGAGGAGTTGGCACTGAAATGCTCTTGGCAGGATTTAGGTCTGTCTGCCTTTTTTTTTATTTATGACACAATACCCATTACTGTGTAGTTAGGGACTTGAGCTTGTTTTTTGGCCGGTGACTCTCTCTGGTGTATCAGTTGGAGATGGCTATGCAAGAGTAAAGGATGTTTCACCAGCTCTGACAAGCCTTACTGGTTGTGTCTTATTTGCACCTGAGAAGACACTGCTGGATTTATTTATTCACCAATTACACTGTCTGCAGCAATCCATGTATATCGACATGGCTTCCCATCCCCAGGGCCATGTTTCCACAGAGTGTTCTGTGATTTGAAATCTGTCCCACAACTCAAAGTCATCTGTCTCTCTCCAGTCAGGACCGGCTCCTGTGCTTGGATGGAGGGGGCATCCGTGGCCTTGTGCTCATCCAACTTCTCCTGGCTATTGAAAAGGCCGCGGGCCGTCCCATTCGTGAGATTTTTGACTGGATTGCGGGGACCAGCACTGGAGGGATCTTGGCCTTGGCTATTGTACATGGTGAGGACATAATGGGACCTTTCTCCTTCTGGTGAACCTGAGTGTTCCTCTCAGGTTAGCAGATGTGTGGTGGGAGCTGCCTCTCTGAGTCCCGACAGATCTTTTCTGCCTGTCAAAGAAGGGAAGGGATGTTCCTCAATGAAGGAAAGCCTTGACCTGGCTTCGCGCTTGCTTCTCGTGTCAGTTGGCTTTGAGCAGCTTTCTGGGTTTTGGGGAGTGCATGGTGGCAGAGTTCAGCGTTTTGTACTTCTTGTGCCCTTCACAGAGGCCTTAGAGCAAGGTGATTGATACATTCTGGTAACCGGAAACTGCTCCGAGCTTGCTCTTCCTCTGTAATCCTTCAGTCATGATGCTGAGAGCCAAGCAGATGACAGGCAGCTTGGGAAGGGGATTGGATTGGGAGTGATGCCTCCCATCTCCCACTTGTCCTGGGAAATCCTTGCTCTGATGTGCTGTTTGTTCTGCCTGCCTTTCCTCCCACTGCCTGCTCCTGCCAACACTGTTGCCCATCTCAGGGAAGTCCATGGACTACATGCGCTGCCTGTACTTCCGCATGAAGGACATGGTGTTCCGGGGGTCTCGGCCCTACGAGTCGGAGCCCCTGGATGAGTTCTTGAAGAAGGAGTTTGGGGAAAACACCAAAATGACAGATGTCCGAAAACCCAAGTAAGTCCTGCCTCAGGCTGCGCTGGTTTATGCTGTCCCACACATGCTCTAGACCTGTCTCAGCAGAGTTGTTCAGCCTCTCCTTAGAGCAGATCTGGAGGAGTGTGATGTGCAGACTATTGGAACCATAAGTTTTTTTTTCCATTTTACTCTTACTCTCTCTCATGTCTGTTTCTCCAGGGTTATGGTCACAGGGACGTTGTGTGACCGACAGCCAGCTGAGCTCCACCTTTTCCGGAATTACCCTGTACCAGAGACAAAACGCTTCACTGAGTACAAGACAAGTGCATCTTTCCAGCCACTCACTCAGCCAGAAGGTAAATGATAGTACACAAAGTCCAGCTGGTTGGCTGGGGAGGTTTCTTCCCTCAGAGACAGATTTCATGTTCTTCCTCCCATTGCTCTGAAAATCAGCAGTGGCTCATCCCTGTCTTGACTTGTAGCTAGGTCTCATTTCTCCTCTGTCCTCCTCACTTGGCTCCTATCGTGCAAGGAACAGGTGCTGGCTAGCGAGGATCATGAGGAAAGGGTTCTGCTAGAGGAGTCCTGCATACAGTCAGCATCTTTCCCTGGGCTCCCGCAGAAAAACATGGAAAAGCCACACAACCAAAGCGTATAGTCCCCTCCAGCTCTCTGCCTTGTCTGGCACACATAACTGGCTTGATAGCAGCAAGGAAATGGATAAGAGTGAATTTGACCCAGGATATGTAGGAAGTTTTGAGAACATCTTTTAAAGCCCTGCAGAGTCATCCTGTGCATCTAAGCAAAAGCCCTGCGGTTGGGAGAAAGAGGCACAACCCTGTAGGGCAGGGTTTCCTGGGATTGTAGGCCCTCCTGATTTGTGTTGGTGGCGCTGGGGTGCATTTTGTGCACAGCAGAGCTGCTGCAAGAGTGTTTTTTTGTTCTCTGTCCCTTGCAGAGCAGCTTGTGTGGCGTGCTGCCCGCTGCAGCGGTGCAGCTCCCACTTATTTCCGGCCCATTGGCCGTTTCCTGGATGGAGGGCTGCTGGCCAACAACCCCACCCTTGATGCCATGGCAGAGATCCATGAGTACAACAAGACACTGATCAAAAAGGTGAGGGAAATCCTAGCCTTGACTGGTAACTGGAGGCTTTTGGCCCCACTGGGCCTCTCTTGAACAGGTGGGTATGAGAGTGGATGCATCTTAGCATCCATCTAAGCAAGTTAGCAGTGCAGCACTCTAAAAGGGAGTGTATGGAGGGGGGATACTTGTTGGGAATAGTGGCTGGGAGGTGAGATAGATACCTCTACTAAGAAGGCTGTGAGAGGGGGAGACAGTCTCATGAGCCTCTCCTTGCTTCTTTGAACAAGGATGATTCAGTTGATGGTTGTATGTGGCCCTTGACATGGTTCTGCAGGGCCTTTTTCTGCCCAAAAATAAATGGAGAAGACAAGGGTAAGGTATTCTGCAAGGCTGAAGAGTGAATGCCTTCTGTGGCGTGGCAAATTCTTCAACAAGTTGAATAACCAGTGGCAGCTATTGCTCCCCATAGCTGAAAGGGAAGGTGTGTTGCCAGAATGACTGAAGAGTTGAACTGTTTCGTGGTCATCTGGTCCTAGGACTCAACTCCAGGGTGATCCCGTGGGTTTGGGTGTGGGAAGAAGGGACAGAGTAGTGCAGCTGTTGAAATCCTGTGGGTTACAGCTGTCTCACCAGGCCATGCTTAAGGGGAGGATTCGGGAAGAAAAGGCTGCTGAGCCTTTTGCCTTGGCTTTCAGAGCTTCCCCAGGAAGCTGCTGTGAAAGATGTGTCAATTTCATCACTGGTCATTGCAAGCAGATCTTTTGTTTTCCTCAGGGTCGGAAGCAGGAAGTGAGAAAACTGGGATTGGTGGTCTCCCTAGGAACAGGGAAGCCTCCACAGGTCCCAGTGAGCTCTGTGGATGTTTTCCGCCCCTCAAACCCTTGGGAATTGGCGAAGACTGTCTTCGGGGCCAGGGAGCTTGGCAAGATGGTGGTGGATTGTGTGAGTACTGGGAGGAGGGCATGGTGAAAAACCCCTGGGATTGCTTGCAGGGAGGGGGAGAAAAGGTTTCCAGCTTCTTCCTTTTGGAAGTAAATTCTGTTTCCTTGGAACTACTCTGACCATGGATGTAGTGGGTAACTTAAGACTTGCAGGAGCACTGCAAGCCTGAAGACCCGTCTGATTCTTTGGGGTTTTGAGTGCCCCAAGGGGTATTCTTGCAGCTGAAAGGAGCTAAGGACAGGATGGTGGTCAGTGGCTCTTAGGAACATTTGCAGGTGTGAGTTTGTAAAACAGCATTTTTCCAGGAGGCATTGTTTATCATCTGAGCAACCTGGGGAAAAAAAATAACCATGCCTCTGAAAACAGTAGTTAATTTTTCTTTAGAAAAGCTTTGTTTTTCCTACTGGGGAAATTGGTAAATACTAGAGAAGTGAGAGTGTCACTAATTAAAAACAATAGTTTAGGTTAGGAGTGTGTAGCAGCATATGCACTCGTGCTTCAGGAGGAAGATCATTGAACATGTTAATGAAAACACTCTAAATGGATGAAAGCCAGAAAGATCAGAACTGAAGTTCTGACTATGGTTTTAATGCTGTTGCTTTATCTTCTTTTTAGCTTCCTTAAGTGAGAAAATGCCCAGAGTCCTTTTACTTCTCCTGTCTTTTATGTCAGGGTTCCCAGGGAAGCTGTCCCAGGGTAGCCCAGTAAGCCTGAAGTAATTACAGGCTCTGCTGTACAGGGCTTGGACAGAATGGATACAGGTGAAATGCCAAGGTGGCTGTCATCCTGGGAGTTTCCTTGAGGCAATTCACGCTGTGCTGTGTTGTATGAAGGGTCTGTAGGATGCAGTTCTTGTGTCCCAAGGATCGGGAGAACTGTCCTTACATTAAAAATAAAGAAAAAGAAAAGCTCTTGGTGAGGAGCAGTTCCATCCAGGATGCCCTTGCTCCTGGTGTTTATTTTCCCTCTGGGGCTTGTACAGTTGTGCTTGATGCCAGGGAAGCCTTCTGTAGGCAGGGGAAGAGCAGCCAGGCTGTAACTGCAGGCCTGTTTCTCCTGCAGTGCACTGACGCAGACGGCCCAGCTGTGGATCGTGCCAGGGCCTGGTGTGAGATGACGGATGTCCCATATTTCCGGTAGGAGCTTCCTTTCTGCCCTCTTGCACAGACCTATTTTTATCCCCCTCGCTTCAGACCTGGCTGTGGCGTGCGTCATCCCAAATGGCATCCCCTGCCCAGACCTGCCCCCTGCACAGGCCTCAGTGACAGGATGGAAGCGTGCCTGCCCTTCCACACGAGCTCAGGCACCCAGCATGCCTCGTCTGGGCTGGTTAAGGGAGGTCTGGGAGGTGTTGTCTTGCTTGGTCCTTTGGGATGTGCATCCTGCCCTGTTCCACCCTGCACAGCCTGTTTTAGACTTGTCCCCCGTGTGCTGCAGTTGCTTCACTGTGGCTGGGCCGTGAAGGAGGGGAAGGCCTCTGCTCTGCCAGCCTGACCAACCAAGGGCCAGCGAGCCGCTTGGTGGAAGTGTCCTGCTTGGCAGGCTCGTGCCCGGTCACCTCCATATGTGTGCCCAGTAGTGATACTCTCTTGCTGTCCTCAGGCTCAGCCCTCAGCTGCACACTGAGGTGATGCTGGATGAGGTGAATGACGCCGTGCTGGTGAACGCTCTCTGGGACACCCAGCTCTACATCTACCAGCAGCGGGAGCAGCTCGAGCAGCTGGTGCGGCACCTCTGCCGATGACTGACCTGGAGTTCCGCATCCTGGAGGCAAAGAGCAGCAGACACTGAAATGGCTCAGATTTGCCCTTGAGCCGAGGTGTTGAGGTGGGGGAGAGACTTGAAATAATTGAGAGGAATTAATATTGAATAGACAACAGTGCACATAGACCTGTATTCCCAGACACAGAATGTATGACGTGTATGGTAGCTGTGAAATGCTGACAGTTGTCTTTGTGCTGTAACCCCGTCTCTGCTGCTGTGCTTGGTTTTGCTGCCCTGCTCTCTGACCCGCAGTCAGAGCCCTCACCTACTTGTCTTGAGCTGTAGCAGCTGGAATGTCCCTTGTCTGTGCAGTACCTCCACTGACAAAGCACCGTGCACCTTCCTACGTCACAGACTGGGGCTAGGCCTGACAAAGCTTTAGGGATTGTTTGGCTCCCTGGGCCCAAGGTATTTCAGAGTGTATAGTGTGGGGAAAAGGGATTCTTTTTCCCTCAGCACACACCCAGTTTGGAGGGGAGCAGAAATGCTGCAACATTCTGCAGTTGATACGATGCAGAAAGTTGCAACTGGCCTTGGGAGAAGGGCAAACCTTTCCTGAGACAGCTGTCTTCTGCAATGGCTTCTCCTTTCCCCTCTGAGATGGGCTGGCAACAGTGTGCCTGGGGAGGGAGCAGCCTCCCCCACCCAGGATTTTATTGTGCCACTGATGAGCTATGTTACACTTTGCTCAGAGGCTGAGATGTGAAAGCCTGTCTTTACTCACTACAAGCCCAGTGGAAGGGACAAGAGCCTTGGCTTTGTAGAGATGTGATTTCTCTTCATTCTTAACACGAAACTGAAATGCTCAGAGATCAGTTCCCACCAAAGAAGCCAACCCTGTGACAATGTGAGCTTACTTTTTTACCACTACTGGAAATTCTACTGTGATTGCTACACCACTCGTTGTTTCTGCAGTAATTTTTGCATATTTATAAATAATTTATGTATCTATTTGGAGGCGTTTTGAGGAGTAACCTGAAAAACTGAATTTTTGATGGTTTTCTTTTGAGTGAATGGACTGCTGCTGCCTGTTTCTGTGAGAAACTAACATGTCCTAAAATAAAGAAGGAATTGCATTTGGTTCCAATGTCATGCAGTCCATGGTGGTCTTGTATTTCTCTCCATCATATGAGTTCCCAGAGGGGTTCTAAGCTTGCAGACTCTGAATTTCTTACAGGTAGAAAATCGGGAAAAGGGCTCCTTGAGACACAGGATTTATACCTTTGTATGGGCTGAATGCACTGTCCCTGCAGCCAGCCCTGGGAGCACGTAAGTGGTGTGAGTGGCTGTTACCCCACAGCAGCTGCAACCAGGGTGGAGAGGCTTTGGACCAGCTGCAGCACGAGGATCCTCTTGGAGCTGTCCAGCCTAAAAAACAGAACACTGGGTTTTGCTTGATCCATCTCTTCCCAGGCACATGCCCAGAGGAAATCACAAGGGCAGCGCTGGTTCCAGTTTACCAGAGGTGAAACCTGGGAAAGGGTTCAGGCAGATGCCTGCTCTTGCTGTTAAGAGGGTTTTACTGGGAATGGGAGTGGGAGGGAGGCTAAGTGCCAGAGGGCTGAAGCCTGGGCTGGGGAATAAGGGCAGGGAAGAGCTGAAATTTGTGTAGAGCTTTCCTTGCATTCCCCCCTGCCTGCCTGCTGCTCTTTGCTGCCTGTGATCACCAGCTGATAGGGATCTCCTGAGTTGCACCTTGCCTGTGTGAGAGCCCTGAAGACGCCTCACTGGCTCAGCGCACGAGGGGAGGCAGTGAGCCATAGAGGCGGGACTCGGGCAGGTGGCCGGCACCCCAGGTGTCAGGACAGGCAGAGCTGGGTACCGAGCTGGCAATCAATAATGCAAAGAGGCGGTCACATGTCCCTGCTGGCTCCTGCAAGATTCCTCTCTCCCACCCCGAGTCTGGTTACTTCCACAGATCAAGTTCCGGCCTCTTGGCTGGTGAATTATTAAACTCCATCAGTGCTCCCTTTGTACCACGTCTGTGTCTTCCTGCTGTCCTTCCTTGCTGGTGACAGGCTCTTTCCATCCAGCTGGCTGTGCAGAAGCAGAGTCCTCCAGGCCAGAATAGCACCTTGTTCTCTGCTTTGCTCCTTGCTTCTCTGTGGGAGAGTGAATAGGCTCCAGAGATGGATCTGTCCTACAGATCCACCATCTCCATCTATAAGGTGAGTGTTGGCATCAAAGGCTGCTCCTTGACTGCATGTGGGAGATGAGTGTGGGTGGGAGATGAGTGTTTTCTGCCAAAGGCTCCCTTGGGTGGACAGCTGAGGGCTGAATCCATTCCCAGGCTGAACTGCAGCCGCTCCTGTGGGCTCTGGGCTGTGTGTGGGAGCAGGAGGAGAGGGTGGTGTGGGTCCTAAGGGTAGATTAGGGAAGGAACGGGGCAGCCAGGGTGGTTTGGACATGGAGCATGAAGGGTGACACACCTTGGTTGCTGGCAGGGAGAAGTTTGATCGGCCATTTTGCCCCTCCCTTGAAAGAGTCTCTGATCTCATAAATGCTTCCCTGCACACGTCAGAGCTGAACCAAAGTGGGGAATTCCTTATTCCAGTCTCCGGTCTTCTCTAGTCAACAGACACCTTTGGTAAATGCAAATAAAAGCAGAGAAGCTGGTTGTCCGTCCCTTCTGCTGAGTCTGGCAGTGCCCCACATCCTGGCCAGGTGGGGTTCATGCCTGGATAATAAGCGGTGGCCCTCTGGCTGGCTGTGGGGAGAGGGAAAAGGCCGCTCAGATCCCCTGGCAGTAACGACCCTGCCTGGGGCGGGTGTGGGCCCTTGGGAGAAAGCCATCTCCATTTAGGCAACCGCTGGGCTCTGCAATGGTCCACCTTGCCCTCTGGCACGGCTCCTGTGCTGGCTGGCTGGGGAAGGCTGAGGGCAGCTGAAGCTGCTAGCCAGCCCCCTGCAGAGAGCTGGCTGTGCTTGGTTGTGCACTGCCTCAGTTTCAGCGCTCCACAGGGAGCTCTCACCCAGCCAAATCACAGCTCGGGGACCTTGACCTGCTGGGGTCTCTGGGCGTGAGGAAGAATGGCATTAACGTGCTTCTGCCTGGCCACAGAGTATCCTGGAGCAGTTCAACCCTGCGCTGGAGAACCTGGTGTACCTGGGGAACAACTACCTGCGTGCCTTCCATGGTGAGTGGGGTCTACACAGCCAGGGCTCCAGACCACAGTGCTGCATCCAGCCTGCGCATCTCCTCTCCCCTCACCCAGGACAATGTTGCTGGTCTGCCGCTTCTGACATGTCCTGAGCTGCTCTTAAGCACACTTCAGCTCCAGGACCCAGCGCTGATGGGGAGAGATGGGGTGCCTATAGGAGGTGGCTGTTGTGTGTGCTGCTTGCTGGAGCTGGTGATTGTGGGAAGGCAGGCTGGACCCTTACCACCCCTCTCCTCTCCCCACAGCATTATCCAAAGCAGCCGAAGTGTATTTTAAGGCAATTGAGAAGATTGGGGAGCAAGCACTGCAGAGTTCCACCTCACACACGCTGGGTAAGGCTCTCCTGCACATCATCTTCTCTCCTGTGGTGAGCCACAGTTACCTTCTTTTGACGTTCTCCTTTAGTTGGTCCATTTCTAGGCACTGGGGCAAGAAAGACAGCTCCTCTAAATGGTGTCTCTCTGTACCAGGCCCTGTCCAGGGGGTAACAGTCAAATTTATTTTGTGTCCTTGAATATTTCTCCCAGTCCCAGCACTCTTCCAGGGTGAACTGGGACCATGCACAGCATCAGAGCGGGTGCTGGGGCTGTCTTCCCATAGGACAGCCAGAAATGTGCACTGCAGACGGGGAGCCATTGGGGTTAGAAATGTGGCAGAGCAGAAACCCAGAGCTCGTGGCAGAGGCGAGGCTGCCTGCTGACACCTGGCGCTGTAGCAGAGCACTGCTCCAGCCACCACATAGCCTGGAGTAACCCTGCATTGGCAGTGCCTGGGAAGGAAGGCCACCAGGCTGCAGAGAGCAGTGCTTTGTGATATCTCTTGGACTTTCACAGCCGTGTATCATCAGCCTGAGCTGCTCGCTGCTGGTCTGCCTCCTTGGGCACACGAGAAAATGGCCACAGGACTTTTTCACCTTCTGTCTTTTTCCCCCGAAGGTGAAATTCTGATTCAGATGTCTGACACGCAGAGACTACTCAGCTCTGATTTGGAAGTTGTGGTGAGTGCTTTTTCCAGGGGCTGGTGGAGGTGGAGAATAAAGTGATTTCCTTAAGCACAGCTTATCAGCATTTATCATATTCACCCCATCAGCTGCCCTCACACACACCTGCAGGTAGGCTCCTGCCTCCCTGCTGCACGTGGCAGAGGAGGGTCACAGGGCTGGCATGCCCAGAGCCTGGCAAGAAAGTCACTTGCTCAGCACATTTTATGATCCACCCCTTATCACAGTGCATGCAACATCCCATATGGTGAACAGATGAGAGTGATGACTCCTTTGCCTCTTTCAGGCTAAGACCTTCCACGTGGACCTGCTGCAGCACATGGAGAAGAACAGCAAAATGGATGTGCAGTTTATCAGTGTAAGTAAGATGAACTCCCTTCTCCCCCTCAGCTATCCTTGTTTCCCTCTCCCCTTCGCCCAAGGTGTTTCTGTGATTCTTCTCAGCAGGAGATAGGGAGTCTTATCTTCCCCCATCATGGAACAAACTCCCCTTGTTCCGCTGATGATGGAGAGCCAAAGAGGGCAGGTGGCTGTTCTTTGTGCAGAGGGACCTGCCCAATGCTTCAGCATGGCTGAGGGACTCAGCATTCCAAAAGCAGAGTTCCCAGCTTCCCCAAACCACAGGCTCTGCTTGTCTGTGGGTCCTGTTCTGCTGTGGCCCAGCTGGCCGTGCTGGTGGGTAGTGTCACAGAGGAGGACAGAGGACTTGAGACCCAATGCTGGGGCACCTGGGTGCCAGTCCTTGCTCCTGAGATCTGGAGGTGCCTCAGCACTCTTGGGCCATTTAAAATTAAAAGCAAGTCAAAGAAAGACATTTCATAAGAGGTCCAGGTGAAGCCTGATTACAGGTGGACTCAGATGTCCAACCACTCTTCAGAGCAGGACCCTTGCTGCCTTGCTGGTCTCTGGTTCCTTATTGAGCCTGTTTTCTCCCTGGCAGGAGAGCCAGAAGCAGTATGAGCTAGAGTACCAGCGAAGAGCCACCAGCCTGGATAAGTGCATGGCAGAGCTGTGGAGAATGGAGAGGGCTCGTGACAAAAATGCCCGGGAGATGAAGGTAAGCAGTGATTGCAGGAAGGGGAGTTGGTAATAAGAACTGGATAGTTTCTCGGGATCCAGAGCTGATTTCTCAGCAGCCTTACCAAGGGGCTTCCCCGACGCTCAAAAGGCAGCAGGCTTTTCTGGAAAGTAGAAAACTCCTGTTCTACATGGTGCTACTGACCTGCAGTACTCACTCCTTCCAAGACCTTTCCTCATTTAGGAAGTCTCAGGAAGCAAGGACTTAATCCGTGGCACTCCATTCTAGCTCCTCCCTGCTGCTCCAGCACTGCAAGTGGACTGGGAAGCTGATAGATTTGATGACCCCTTCCAATCCTTCCCCTGAGTCCACTCTGCTGGATTTTCACTGATCTCTTCCTCCTTTTTTTCCCCGTGACACAGGAGAACATCATCCGACTGCGCTCGGAGATGCAGGCGTTTGTCTCCGAGAGCCAGAGGGAGGCTGAGCTGGAGGAGAAACGCCGCTACCGCTTCCTGGCCGAGAAGCACCAGATGCTCTACAACACTCTCCTCCAGTTTTACAGCAGGGTACAGCCCTGACATGGTGGGGAGCAGAGCTGGGGGAGCAGGCAGCAGGGCTGGAGGGGGAGCCAGGGCTGAGCCATCCCTTAGGTGAAGGATGCATCTGTGCATGGACTGGGCAGGAAACTATTCTGTTGCTCGCTGTGAGATTCTGGCTGGCTGTACTAGGCTGGGAGAACATGTCTGGGGCTGAGGGTGGTGCTGGCACGGGATTAGTTTGGTGTGTGAGTGATGGAGGAGGGAAGGGTGCTGTAGGTGTTTATAGCAGGGTCTTTGGGACCAGGGGATCTCTGCTGGAGGGTGCCATACTGGAAATTCCTGCCTACAGGGAGCTGTTTGACCATTCCCACAAGCCTAATTGTGGGAGGACCTAGTCTCTAATGCAGGTGTAAGCCCTAGCTGGTTCTGCCCTGTCCATCACCCCCTCTTCTCTCTTTCTCCCCAGGCTCGGGGCATGATCCAGACCAAGGCACCAAGGTGGAAGGAGCAGCTGGAAGCCACCCGTAACTCCTCAAACAGCCACTCACACGGGATGCTCTCAGCCTCCCACAGCCAGGGGTATCCCTCAGGACGGCTCACGCCCACCCACCTAGAGATGGTGAGGAGCCCACAGACAGCTTAACCTTGTTTGGTGAAATATTGGAACATATTTCCAGAGAGGTGGTGGATGCCCCATCCCTGGAAACATTCAAGGTCAGGTTGAACTGAGCTGTGAGCAACCTGATCTGATTGAAGACATCCCTGCTCATTGCAGGAAGTTGGACTAGATGGCCTTCACAATTCCCTTCCAACCCAAAATATTCAATATTTGTTTGGTGGCAAGACTGCAGGTCAAGATCAGTCCTTGGCCAACCATGGTGCTTGCTGCCTTGCCCAGCTCCAGTGGCCTTTTCTGGCCAAGAGGAGGAGTAGCCTGTGTGTGGGCTGCAATGGAGGAATGTGCTGAGTTTGGCTTTCTAAGAGTGACTGCGTATCTCTCAGAGCATCTCCTGCCTAACACAGCCTTTGTGGATGTGCGTTCAGCCCCCTTTCTTTCCAACAGCCCCAGAGACCCCTTGGGGACTTTGCTGCTTCTATGACCGGGAGTAGATCCAGCATCTTCTCTCCGGACCCTCCAGAGATGAGAATGTCTCCTCAGCCAGAGCCTCCCAGGCGGCCACTGCAGAGGACACCATCAGCAGCCAGTATGAGCCACACCTGGGAGCAATGCTGTGGGGAGACACAGGGGCTGGACCTCTCTGGGAAGAAGGGTTTGGGAAGGGACCCCCACTCTATCAGACCTGGGCATGGTGAGAGAACTGTGCCAGGGGATCTGTAGAGGGCAAGGCTGAAGCAGAAGGTGAGCTCAGCCTTCAGGGCAGAGTCCATCCAGGGCAAGGCCAGGCCATGTGAGGTGGGGAACCTACAGATGTGCAATTTTCAAGGCTCCCTGAACTACAAGGACTGGCTCTTGCTAGAATTCCCATTTTAATAAAGCACCTTCTCTCATACTACCAGATTAAATATTAGCTTGCCCTATGAAACCCAGCCACTTAACCCTTGATGCACTGCTTTTCCTTCCCGAGAAATTTCAGTTTAAAGTTTTTAAAAGAAGTAAAAAAAAGGACAGGGAGAGAGAGAAATCACCCAAATAATCAGTAGCTCTAGCAGGTCAGGAAGAGGATGGTCAGGCAGGGAGGGTATCAGCCAGGGTGTGCAGTGCTTATGCTGTAGGCATTTGGCCAAAGAGGACACAGTGCAAAACAAATGGGTTTGGCTTGAGCTGATTGTCTCCTGCAGGATGCTTACCCTGCTCTTTCCATGCTATGCTTTGCTCTTTCCCTGGAAGGCCATCTGCTCCTCCGCTAGAGTAATCACTTGACTGCGAAAGCACAGGTGCCTTTGAGGCAGTATGGGTCTTGAAGGAGGATGTCAGACTCCAGCCAGACCCTTGGGATGCCTCCCCGCAGGTTTGCTCTCTACGGGCCGCGTGTCCCGTTCGGGTTCCTTTGGTGAGGCCAGCAGTGGCAGCGAGGGCAGGAAGAGGAGTGGCACCACAAGAGTCCAGGCCATTGTGCCCCACACGACGGGTGCCAACCGGACCCTGCTGCGGTTTGAGCCCGGGGATGTCATCGCGGTGCTGATGCCGGAGGCGCAGAATGGCTGGCTCTACGGCAAACTGGAGGGCTCATCCACGTACGTGACTCTGCTGCTGTAAACTGGCCAGATGCAGGCTTGTTGGGTCTGGAGCTGGAAGGGTTAAGCCCAAAATTATCACCCCCCTCGCCCCGTGGTGTGACCTGGGCAATGAGTCCCACCCACCATCTCAGTGGCACAGCTGTGTCTTCAGTGCTGGTGGGGCTGGCATGGATGGGCTACCTGAGAAACCTCCAGGGGCTTTGGGTGGAATAGCCAGGGATGCAGTGACCCCCTCCTGGCTTGCATCACTGAGTGACTCCTGTCATGGGATCCAGCTCAGGGCCATGAACTGCTGGAGTTACCTGAGAGGCCTGGCATTTCTTAGCTCACGCTGCAACTGCTGCCACAGCCTCCAGCACAGGCAGGGCATGGAAACTGCTGCACCCAGCACTTACTGAATTACTGCCTGTGGCACTGCCGGCCAGCATCTGTGTGTAAAGCCTGCCCTGCTCCACACAGGATGTGGTCTGCAGGAATGCTCACAGATGTGAGATGAACAGAAGCAGTGCCTTTCTTTGGGCAGCTGTTTCTGGAGTGGAGCTGCTGTAAATCCCTGGACTAGTTTTCTGCAGCTGCCTTGTGATTGTGGTTGGCTGGAGTGTCTCTTGCTGGATTGCACCAACATTACTCCCAGGAGCACGGGTTTTGCACAGCTCCCAAGATAAGCGAGTCCTGCTCCGAGTTCAAGGTCTGTCCCACTATAACCCCTGTGCCCCACCCAGGGGTGAAAGAAGTGCAGGAACCCTGTCACACATGATAGTGACAAATGTGGCTTGGCTGATATGTGGGATGGGTGCAGATCAGAAGTGTTTGGCAACTGGATCTGAAGAACCACAGACCATGGTTGCCTGGAGCTCGTTTGTCTCTGTTCCTGTGCCCTAGGTGTGGCTGGTTCCCTGAAGCTTATGTCAAGCCTTTGGAGAATACGAGGGAGATGGAAGAGCCAGACACCAGGTAACAGGATGGCAATTGGCCAGGCAGGAGCTCCTGGTACACCACGAATGCCAGTGGAGTAATTCTTTAGAGTTTGCCCCATGGAGAGCTGCAGAGTTCCCATGCTGGAGAACCTGCCAAGAGCCTCATTGTGCCCTGGGATCTCGCAGGCTTCCCTAGGCAGCTCCCATGACATGTGCAATGTCATCTCAAAGGTTCTTGCGGCTGGGCCCGTCCAAGACACATGTATCTCCTTCAGAGACATTCCATGTTGTGCTAGCACCCGTGCTGCTCCCTGATCCTTGCTCTTTGATTCCCACCTCACTGTCTTCTCCTCTTGCTCAGGTCCTTCCCGCTGCGAAGCAGTCACAGTGTGGATGACCTCCTGGACCGTCCCAGCACTCCGTCCTCCAGCAATTACTGGCCTGCTGCTGCCCAGCCCAGCGTGCCGAACCCACCTCCCCTCTCAGCGGGTGCCAGCAGTCACCAGAGTGGGGTGGTCGCCCCAGTAAATTCTGGCTCCAAGGTGAGGGCAGGAGCAGTGACTAGTGGATGTGTGTGAAGTGGGCCACATCTGACTCTCATCCTCCAAGGCACACCTTTCCTGCTTTAGCCAGTAGAGGCAGAAAATCATCCTTTGGATCTTGGTGAAGGGACCTGCTCCTTTCCTGAGTCTTGTCAGTACAGTCTTTCTCGCCCAATCTGTTCACATGCCACCTTGTCTGATGACCCCTGCCAGTCTTCCTGTTGCATGCAGACTCTCGGTGCCTGGCTTTGCTGCCCCAAGAGACTGCTTTTCTGCCCCTGCCCTTCTCATCTCTCTCTTTTTGCTCACCAGGGACCCTTCAGTTCAGTCCTTTCCTCCATGACCTCCCAGCCTGAGTTCTGGTGGCTCCAGAGCAGCACTTCTTTCTGCTGATAGTAGGACGATGGAGTGACCACGCTGGTCTGGAGTGGGTGACCAGCTAACAGAGATGCCATCCTTCTTCTCCCTTCAGAGAATGGAGAGGAGTTTCACAGGGTTCCTCTTTTAAATTCAGATGAGGGTTGGCATAAAGTCACAGCGGGGGTAGGGAAAAGCTGCGAGCGAAGGCTGAAGGCACAGCTATTTCTGAGAGCCTTAGAACAAGTTGTGTCCAGTCCATGGGGGTCATAGGTGGCATAGTGGGAAGGTAATCCTCCACTTATCATTGCTTCCAGCAGTAGGGAGTTGACAGGGGAGAACCAAGTTAAAGGTGAGGACCTAGGGAGGAAAGAACAGTGCTGCCCATGGGGCATTGCTTGCCCAGTCTCACAGAACGCTGGAAAACCCTTTCCATGGTCACTGGTTCCAGGCCAGCACAAGGTTACAAGCAATTGGATGTCTCAGAGAACTGAAAACTGCTACATTTAATTACTCTTTTTCCCCCTTTATGTCCTGCTCTGTGGTTTCAGGTAGCCTCAGGCTGCACAACACAGGGGAACAGCCTCTGCAGCCTTTCTGTTCCTCTGGGTCATTGGTTTTCATCCTGTCCCAGGGCTAGGGTATAGGGATAGACCTGGAACTGAGTCATGGATTGTGTGCAGCATTTGGAGCAGCATGGCAGAGTGTAGAACCTCGCTAGAAAAGAGGGAAAGTCTAATTTGGAAAGACTCAGCCTTCCTTTAAATGTATGCCCAAGACATCCCCCTGCTGAGCCACAAGCAAACAGGTGTGACTTCCCAGCTGGATCTCAGATAGCCATGAGTGGCTTTCTTGTCTGCCACCAGAGTACTTTAGCACGTCAGTTGTCATTGATCCTTCACCATCTACTGGCCAAGAATAAGTGCCACAGGGCCTAGGTCCAACTTTGTCCATCAGGTTTGTCAACTTTTAAGTAATATGTGGTGTAGGGTAGGTAGGTACAGCCCTTGAGTTCCCCGTGGATGCAGGAAGCACGTGAAGGCACGGATGACAGACATTTTGACAGGGTATGTGGGCAACATGAGGGGGCATCTCTGGCTGTGCTGGAGGGTGAAATGTAGCTCAGACTGTCACTGTGTGCTGTGCTTTTCAGGTATGATATTTCGGGGATCTGAGTCAACTCCTTCCCTCCCCAAAACAAAGGAAGATGTCCTAGGCGAGTAAGGAACCTGCGGTGTAGGGACAACCCCCCACAACAAAATCCAGGGTATTATCTACAGTGGGGAATTTGTGGACTTTCCCAAAGCTTGAATGAGTAAGGAGTCAGGGCCTTGTTAAGAGGACTTGGGATCCTAACTCACCTAAGTGTTTTGTGAAATCTTCTTCCATGTGTGCGGTGTCTCCTGCCCCATTTTCCTCTCTCCATTCCCCACTCCAGATTTCTCACTGCTGCTTTTCTTTTCACTGCAGAAATCAGGAGTACCTGACCAGCCCCCTGAACTCTTCCCACGGTGAGTAAGATGTGGGACTCCACTCTGGGATTATTTGATAGAGGGGAGTATTATTACAATGCTGTTATTATTTAATCCTCTGCATCAAGTGTGGGTGGAAAAAGGAAGTGTCTGGGGAAAAGCAATGCACAGCCTACCTTCTGGGATAGGAGGTAGAGGTGGTCCACCCTGGCCTCTGCTGGCTGCAAAAGTCTTATCCTGACTCAGATAAAATGAGGTTGGATCTGAGCACCCTGAACAGATGTCCAGACATGTGTGCTCCCTCCCATCCATCCTGGAAGGGTCACAATAGCAGCTCATAGCCTGAGTGTGGAGCTACATGACTGTGCATCTGCCTGCTTGGAAAGGGTTGAGGCATAAAAGGACATGGCTTTGAGTTCTGATGAGTCAGGTCTGTAGAGATGAGACTTGCCATAAATCCCTGGTTTTCTTCCCCCTGCAGCTGGGTTGGTTTCTGTGTTTCTGATATGCTGCTGTGGCCTTTTTCTGCTCCCCAACTCCTTGCCTGGAGGGTCGGCGTACACTCTACAAGTGCAGAGTGCTATCATGAGGGACAGCCATGTGCTGGTGTCCCTTCTTCATCCTTTGGAAGAGGGAGGATGATAAGCCCTCAGGAGACCCCAAGGGGAACCACATGGGAATGAGCAGCAGGGTGTGTTAGGGATGGAGAAAACATACTCAGGAATGAGATCCACCGTGCTCTCCTCCTTGGCATGGAGGTGACTGCAATAGGGCTAGGTAGCCTTTGCTTTGTCACAGAGAGCCCTGCATGGAATTTGCAGACTTTCTGATGTTTGCCTGCTTCCTTTCCCATTCCAGAGGTACCAATCCCTTTGCCACAGTCAAGCTGCGCCCCACAGTCACCAATGACCGCTCAGCACCCATCATCCGATGAAACGGGGCTGGGGGCAGTGAAGAATTTCAGCAGAGAAGGATGAGGAGAATTTATAATGCTGTGACCTCCAGCTGGGCAGCAACCTAGTGCTACCACTCATGGACTGAGCTCTCTTTTCCCCTCCCATACCTCTGGGACAATGGGACCCGTCTCACCTGGATGCCTGCTGTGCTTTAGGCAGAAGCAGATCTCTGCTGCCCTTTCTGGATTGATCCCTGCTTCCCTCCCCTTGTGGTGTTACTGTACTTGAGTGGGAGGGAGCAGTCTGGTGTTACTGGTGCTGGTGGCCTGGGAGAGGGGATGGTGCTGGAGGTGGAGGTAGGGCTGGCTAAGATCATGTGCAGCCACAGCAGTGCTGTGGGGATGTTGAAGGTGAAGCTTTGCTATCCCTGCTGTGGGCAGAGAAGGACTGTCACCAAACAGTTCCTTTGCCACCAGAAGAATGAACCCCAAAAGAGGCTACAAGAAGGCTTCCAGTGATGTGGTCCAGCTGACAGGGTTGTGGTCTTGGCCCCTGGGACAGCTGTGTCCATTTGTAGCAGCACCTGCCCCTTCTCATCCCAGGTGCAGCCCCTCACCTTGCTGGGCAGTGCTGGGGCAAGGCAGAGGCAGGTGACAGTGTCCAGCACCACTGCCCTGTTCCTTCATGTACTGTCCTGTGGAAAATATATGGGGTTTTTTAAAATAAAATGGAGAATGCATCTTCTGTGTCCATTTCAGTGGCTGGGACATCACCTCAGTCATAGGATGCAGGGGGAGGAGGACAGGCGCTCCCCCCCTGCCCTGGGGCCATGATGGCTGCCCATGATTGTGGTGTTGGACACTGCAGTGCTGTGAGTCCAGATGGGGCAGCCACCAGCCCAGGGGTGTGAGGTGGATGTGGAGGGCACCAGGAGGGCTGCACTGCCCATTGCTGGCTGCCCCTCTGAGTCCCCCTGTCTGTCCTGTTGCTGGAGGGCAGCAGCGACCTGTGGCTGCTTTCTCCTCAGCCACTGCGGGAACGTGTGCCCTGGGCACCCCAGGGCTGCTCAGTGCAGGGGAAAGACATTCCCCTAGGGCCTGTGGGGGCCTCCCCAATCTGGGAATACCCTAGATGTGCTGGGGGAGCCCTCACGGGACAGGCAGCGTGAGTAAGGGATGGAGTGCTACGATGGCCAGGGCTTAGCTGATTAGCCTTATTAATAGACATTAAACCCTGGCTGTGAGTGTGGCCAAGCCCCCACAGCCCCCCTGCTGCGGAGGAGCTTCGGGGTTTACAGCCCAGGCTGTTTCCTCCCCAAAACACACCCTGGGCTGAGCCCCAGCCCCCTCCCTGGAAGTAAAAGGGTTCCCCTATGTGCGGCCAGAGACTGGCTCATCCCCAGCGCCTGCCAGACCTCCTTCCGTGAGTCAGCCACTGGGGAGATTGTTTTTGAGGGGCATTATTGAGCTGCCTGGGGTGGGCAGGATCTGGTAGTTTGAGCCATGGCTGGCAGTGATTCCTTGGCTGCTCCACCTTGTCTCACTTCTCTGCTGGGCGCCTGCCCTGCAAAAACGTGCCACCGCCTCTCCATTGTGGCTGGCAGTTGAGGAAGATTCAAAAGCAGCTGCTTCACCTCTTTTGTCCCTTATGGAAGCACTGGCACACGTTCTCCTCCTCCACTGCCCCCGGCCCCAGCACCCTTGCTGTCCCCAGCATCCAACACCCCTCTCCCTCGCCTCGCTTCTTCCTGTCTTGGTCCCTCCGACTGAATCTATCCCTGCCAGCCTGCCCTGCTCTGCTTGGGAAAACACAAGGAGCCCCTGGGCAGCAGGATTACCGGGGGATTCGGGCTGTGGCAGGCAGCCACCTCGTCCCCATTGGCTGGAAAAGCCTCTTAAAAGTGGAGAAGTGCTTTCTGCCCGCTCAGCACCCACTGGTCTCTGCTGACCTGAAGCCATAAGCAGCTCCTGACCCACATCCACACTGGGAGTGCTGCGGGACACTACTTGCACCCACAGGAGGCAAGGGGGTGCCCCACACAGATCTGCCACAGCCAGCTTTGCTGGGCATCACTGGAACTGGAGGGAAGCAAGCTGTGAGAGGGGGATTAGCCATCTTGTGAGGACGTAGCTACTCCAAAGGAGGGAGCAGAGCACAAGAGACTGCTCAACAGGTGCTAAATTCCTGCAGGCATTGTCCTGTGCCCATCATGGAGAAAAGATCCAGCAGGACCATCTAACCAGGCACCCTCATCCAGAGCCGGGAAGTGCCAGCCAGTGGGAGAGGGAAGCGCTGTTGACAGATCTGCTCAACCCTTGGACGCTCACCTGGTGCTTGGGAGGTCATTGCTTCATTGCACAGGTCAGTGGTGGGGAGGGATGCTTGCACCCTTGCTCCAGCAGCCAAGAGGACAATTCTTCCTGGGCCTGCACTTATTTAATTCTCTAACAAATGCTTTCCCGGAGGGTTGTCTGTGGGTCTCCAGCTGGTGGAATGAATTGTGGCACTTGCTCTCAATAAACAGCCTCCCCACCCCATCTGTACTGTGTGGAGGTACTAAGAGCATTTATGTGGACTCTCCTGGGTGCAGCTTGTCTGGCACCGTGGGGATTTTCTGGGCATTATCCAGCACTGGCTGCACTGTGCTCTGTGTGTGTCCAGAGACTGGCAACCACAGCCGAACCTGCTGTGGTCTTCACCCTTTCAACCTGGGCTTGTGCCTCCTGCTGTCAGCACAAGCCTTCTTGCAACCACCTGCAGCAAGTTCAGTGGCAGGGCCTGCTCTGGCCACCTTGCTGTGGTGCAGGGGGAAGGGCAGGTGCCCCTGCTGATGAGCTTTTAGGTGCATGTGAACTCACACACAGTGTTTTTACATGTGAATAAAGCTCTTTAACTGGGAACAAAATGGTAGTGAGCGGTGGAGCGAGCAAAGGCAGGTGCAGGGTATGTGGTGTGACCGCTGCTTGCAGCTGTGAGCAGAGAAGCATGCGTGCCATGGTGCTAGGAACAAGGCAGCTCTGAACTGCTGAGGATAAATCTCCAGCAGTGATGTGCTATGGAATATTGGCCTTGGAGGCATCTCCACAGGTGAGCTCCTCTGGTGCACCCCATTGTTTCCAGCCAACACCTAGCTGCAGGCAGGTAAAAGTGCTTTCATGCTTTGCTATACAGTTCTGCAGCACTGAGCAAGTGGCTCCTGCAGAGGTGCCCTCCAGCTCCAAACTCAAACAAGTGCCTACAGATATTTGTCTAATGTGCTCTTCAAAATCAGATGCCATGGGCTCATCACTGACAGGAGGCGCTACAAAATCTCCAAAGAGCATGCCACAGACAGAAAAATGTTTTCTTGCTAGGATGCTGGCAGGGAGCAGCAGGGTTGAGGGAAAGATGGATTGCAATGGTTTGATTGTTTCATTTAATTTGTGGTGCAGCATGAGCTCAAGAAAAGCAAGGCTGGGAGAGGGACTTGGTTAAGAAGTCTCAGGCTACGTTTGGCGGCAGCTTTTACTTGAAGTAGCTACGTGCAGCAGATGGTGCAGTGGTGGAGCACCAGCACTGACTGCGAAATCACTGTGCTTTGGCAGCAGGTCACCTTTTGTACAGCTGGATCTAACTTGTCAGTCAGCTGGAGCTGGGACAGGAACAGTGGGCAAAATGGCAGAAACCGAGTGAGGCTATTCAGTCTGGCTGTCAGGGTGCCAGTGATCCAGAAAGCACCAGTAAGGGTGAGATGGCAGCGGTATGGGTAACTGCAGAGTATATAATATTATTTTCTTCCTTGCAGTGATTCCTTGCATTAAAAATATCTTTATAGCCCCCTGTTTTCAGTTCATGCTTCTGTCCCTTGCCACAGTCCCTGAGACCTGGGCTGGGAGGGAGAGATTGGAGTACCCTGTGCCAGTCCCAGTGGTTCAGCCCAAGAGCTGCTAGGAAACAGCCATCCAGAAGGGTTGCCCCAGTCCATATTTAGAGTCGCCCTTTTTTTGTGGCTCACAGAATCCTGAAAATTTGGGGAACTCTGCTGCAGAGACCCATGTCCCTGTCCCCTCAGCACTCTTTAGTCCGTATGTGATTCCTGGCATTTCCCACAACTGCTGGTGGCAGGAGACGAGGATGCTGCTGCCATCTTGCAGTCCTTCAGCCAAGAGAGCTGGGCAGAAGAGAGAACCCTTGTTAGGAGTGTGCTGCCAGCAAGACAGTGATAGGAGACAAACTGGACCCAAAAAAGCCCAGCTCAGGCATGGAGAATGCCTGTCTAATCTGCTTGGGAGCATCTGTAGCCAAGGTCCAGTGATGGCTTTGCATACAGGTGTGAAAATAATCCCGGCTGGCCAAGAAACTGTGGCCAATGGTGCTGGAAGGGGCAGAGACCTGGTACCTAAGGGAGAATTGAAAAACATACCATAGCAGCTAGCTGGAGCAAAATTCCTGGGCAGCTTAAGAGCCCTGAGAGCGACTCACAAGACATCCCCTCTAATTCTCTCCTTCTCCCCACTTAGGCTTTGTTCTGGCCCCTCTGTGTGTGTACAGAGCTCTAATCTCTTTGGCATGCAAATAACCACCATTTTTTTGGGTTCTCCCCCTTCACCTATTTCAGAAATCTGGCCCCTGATGGCAGGGAGGGGAGGGAGAAGGAAAGTGCCATGCACTGGGGCCTCCCAAGAGGGAAGCACAGAGGGCTTAATGGATCTCCTTGCCTCACTGCTGGAGGTTTCTGTGGCAGGGCAGGCCCTGGAGGGCTCCCCACTGGAGCAGACCAGCATGGGAGAGGCTCAAAGGCAGTTTTTAGGAAGTAAAAAGGGTTCATATTGCTGGTCTTTGTCTTACACCATGCGTAGGCAAGGCTGGATATGAGGCAAGGGGGGTACTGCAGATCCTGAGACTGCATCAGATGTAGCACTCCAGGCTCAGCTGGGAGCTGTGACATTGCTTAGCTGTGTTTGGCCAGGGGTTATGGCTGCCCCAGTCCCAGGGGGAGCTTCCCACCTGTGCCCAGCTGAGGCGTGACCTTACACCCCAAAGCAATCCCACCTCACCTGGCAGGATCAGGGTACAAAGAGCAGATGTGGCCCCCAGTGAGCCTCTCAGAGCTTGGGGATGGTGGGTATGGAGAGAAAACTTGTAGTAAATGTTTGCTGCTCTGCTTTTCTCATCTCTTCTTGCAGCACCAGCAGGCTTTCTCTCCCTCTCTGTTGCCCTACTTCCTCCCGGCCTGCCTTTCCCTTCCTAGGTTAGAAGATGGGGAGACCTGACCCAGAAGAAGGGCAACTCCCGGCTCCTGTGAAGCCCCCAGATGGTGGCTGGGGCTGGATCGTGCTCCTTGGCTGCTTTGTGATCACCGGCTTCTCCTATGCCTTCCCAAAAGCTGTCAGTGTCTACTTCAAGGAGCTCATGAAAGATTTCCATGTGGGCTACAGTGACACAGCCTGGATCTCCTCCATCATGCTGGCCATGCTCTATGGGACAGGTGATGCTTGGACACACTTCCCCCTCCTCAGCTCACACCCTTCCCACTCTGCCATGGGCCCAGACCATGTCCCCATGGACTCCTCTCATGCTCACTGGCCTGGTCATGAACCACGGTGCAGAATACATTTGTCCTGCCACTTCTCTTCAGGAAGTGTGCTGCATCTCATATCCCTGCTTCCTCTGCCCCAGGAGACCCCAGGGGTCACCCTACCTACATCCCAGACAATTGATACAGGGTTTGATTCCACTGCTAAAGTGCTGTTCCTATCACACCAGGGAATAGGGGTCCAAAGGCAGGGCAGAACAAAAGTTTCCACACCACCAGCTCCTCTCCCTTGGCCAGGCCCAACAGATGTGTAGCTAAGCAGCCAAGCAGTGAGCTCCATCATTACAGCTTCATCTTCCCTCAGTGCCCTGCTTGAGCTGCCTTCCCCTTGTCCTGTCTCCTTCTGGTCACCTACTCTGTCTCCTCTGCTTCCTCCTAGGACCAGTATGCAGCATCATGGTGAACCAGTTTGGCTGCCGGCCTGTGATGCTCATTGGGGGGCTGCTAGCTTCTGCTGGGATGATCCTGGCGTCTTTTACCACCAATATCATTGAGCTTTATCTGACAGCTGGTGTGCTGACAGGTGAGGGCCCCAGGATTTGGGGAGAAACACAGGCTTACCTGGGGAAGAGCCAAGACCACGTTGTGTTTCCCCTTTAGCACTGCCATGTCTAGTATCAGGTCTCCCTCGCCTATTTGCAGATGCTATGGGAAGCATCTAGTCCTGAATGTTGCACATGTGAGGGATGCATCCTCTGCATCTGAACAGCCAGGCCCTGTGGTTGAGAGACAAAACAAACCTAAGCGGTGCTCAGTGATCATGGTGACTGTGGTAGACGGCATCAGTACACAGTAGGCGGGGAAAGAGGCAGAATTCCTGTGTAAGGCTCGGGTCCTGCCTAAGTGTGAACACAATTGCCTAATTCAAACCCACTTCAGGTGGACAGGCTGGTTTAGCCCATCCTCTGAAAGGGCAATCCTCCAACATGAAGGCACTGAGGCTTGTGAGGAATACATTCATCCCATCATGGGACTTCAGGACTAGGATAGTCTGAGGGGAGTTTTCAGCTTATTGCAAAATATGCCTCATGTTCTTGCACTCCGTGTCTCCCTCCTGGCTCTCGCTTCCATGCAGGTCTGGGTATGGCATTGAACTTCCAGCCCTCACTGATCATGCTGGGCACCTACTTTGACAAGCGTCGGCCCCTTGCCAATGGACTGGCTGCTGCTGGGAGCCCTGTCTTCCTTTCCTCCCTCTCTCCACTGGGGCAAGTGCTGCTGGAGAAGTTTGGCTGGCGAGGAGGGTTTCTGATCATGGGGGGCCTTCTGCTTAACTGCTGCACTTGTGGGGCTGTCATGAGACCCCTGGATATGGGCATGAAGAGGAAGATGGGGAAAGCTCAGGACAAATATGAAGCCAAGGAGATGCTGCCCATAGGAGGGAAGTCAGAGGAGGGAATCAGCACCACTGATGGAACCAAGAAAGGCAAGAAAGCCAAGAAGAAGACCAAGAAAGGAAAGAAGCTTCTGGATTTTAGTATCTTCTCCAACCGAGGGTTTATCATTTACACAATTTCAAAGTTCATCCTGGTCCTGGGTCTCTTTGTGCCCCCCATATTGCTGGTCAACTATGCCAAGGACACGGGCGTACCAGACACAGAGGCCGCCTTCTTGCTCTCCATTATTGGTTTCATAGACATCTTTGCCCGCCCAGCCTGTGGCATGGTGGCAGGGCTGAAGTGGGTCCGCCCTCACGTGGCATATCTGTTCAGCTTCTCCATGCTCTTCAACGGCCTGACAGACATCTGCAGCGCCAGGGCAAGCAACTACACGGGGCTGGTCATCTTCTGCGTGTTCTTTGGCATCTCCTACGGCATGGTGGGGGCACTGCAGTTCGAGGTGCTGATGGCCATCGTTGGCTCCCAGAAGTTCTCCAGTGCCATCGGGCTGGTCCTACTTATCGAGGCTTTCGCTGTGCTCATTGGCCCACCCTCTGCAGGTAGGTGTCCTGCTACACGTGATTCATTTGGCTGCTGCTGTTCCACAGTATTGCAGGTGTCAGGCATGGAGACAGCACCTGAAGAACGACCCTATTTCTCAATTTTGAATTTGCTCTAGAAGCTGAGAGCTGATCTCTGCCTTCACTACAAATGTTGCGTAGAATCCTGTTAAGCACAGGGTCAGGCACATGCTGCAGGCAAACCTTATAGAGCCTTCACTAGGACAAAGCAAGTGTCTCTTAATTGCTCCTTGGTGTCCATGGCCTTTTGATTGGCACTGTGAATAGTGATCTCAATTTGTTCTGATCCCAATTCCAAGGCACAGGTATTCTGCTATCAGTCAAGTCAAAACAGTTTCTACAGTCCCCTGAGGCATTTGCTGGTAATTTTTCTAAGAGGATTAAGACACTCACAGCTTTTCAGCCAGTCTAGGCTAGGTCACAGTCCCTGGTAAGGTCCATGCCCCACAAACAGCCCATAAAAACAGGCTGTTGAATGGACATTGGTGTAGATTAATGTTAAGTGTCTGATCACACGTGAGAAAGCCAAATCACGCCCAAGGCTTATTTCCAAAGAAAGTGCAGTTTCCTGATTTGCAAGGAAGAGTCAGGGACAAGACAATGGAAAATCCCCAGGTAGGAACCACTCTGTTGTTTGTTGCACTCCCTTCCTTCAGCTGTAACACATGGGCTAAAGCCCGCCATTGAAGACCTTGCTGTGAATGGTCTCTTCCTCAGCACAAACCACCAGTTATGAGTAAAACCCGGCCTCAGCATCTCCAACTGGTTCTCAAGTAAAATTTGGCAGCCAAGAGAAGAGCCTCTTAATAATAATTCACATCCCACTTCCCAAGCTGTGGGGCACTCAGCACTCCCAGGCCAGGGAGGGTCAAGAAATTTGTCTTGGAGGAAGCTGCAGGGAGATCACCGGGAGAGAGGTGGATTTAACAGCACCTTGCCCTAAGGAGCAAGGGATACCAGTTGGGTGCTAACAAGGCACATTCCTCAGCCCCCCTGCCTCAGTTCAGCTGTGCCTTGGTGCTGTGTGCATGTACAATGGCACACAGAGAGTGCAGGGTCAGCAAAGAACCCTGATGGGCGCAGCCAAGTTATGCTGGGGTCTGTAGGACCCCCCTGGTGCAGGAAGCTCGAGTGCTCTGACAATACTGATGGCTCGGACTCGGGGACAAGAGCGCTCGGCTGGCAGAAATGGGTTGAACAAAGTGGCTTTGTTTGGTGTAATCCTCCTGAGCTGCTTCCCGCCCCGTGGGGCTGAGGGGGTTTGGCACAGGATAAGCTCCACATGCGCGCACACGCACGCGCGCGGGGGCACGCCGGCTCCTCGTTTGCCATCCGGCTTGGCTGAACAGGGGCACATTCACCTGCGGAGGAATTCGCCACGTGCCTCCCATGACTGCTCCAGAAGCAGTCTTGGGAGCTGGTTTCAGGGCATGCACTGTAGCCCAACAGGGACTGGGGTCATGTGCATTTGGGAGCATGCGAGACTGGGATGGAAGAGTGCAGTTCCATAGCTGCATCCTGACTGCAGCAGGGCAAGCTATTCTTGCTCCCCAGCAAGAACCAAGGACTGGGAACTCTGCCTCCATTGCCAGCCCCAGCGGATTCAGAAAACATATTGAGAATATCTCTGCCACAGAAATCATCAGGTGTGAGCCAACCAAAGGGATTTCTCTGCCAAAGAGAAATTTATTCTTCCCTTCTGAATGTTTTCCTGAAATACTAGCTTAAGAAATAGCAATGCCTCTCAAACTTTCTTTTCTGAGACTGGCCAATCCAAGTCATGAGAAGCTTTTCTCACCTTGCAAATTGAAGATGGCCCTCCATGGAATGGGACCCTAACATGAGGGTGTCACAATTATTTAAGCTTGTTCAAACAAGGGAAAACACCAATCATGCACTGTTACCATACTTTCCCTGGAAGTGCAGTGTGGCTCTTTCCCACTACAATTTTTAGATATTCAGGCTTCTTGCTGTTCCCTTGAGGAATGGGTCCTCAGCCAAACGCAGATGTTGCCCACCTGCATTGGGCTGTCCATGCAGGAGTGTGTAGGCTGAATTTAACCATCTCGTGTCTTCTCCAACCATCTCATTTCTTCTCCAACCATCAGGCCGCCTGGTTGATGCTCTCAAGAACTACGAGGTGATCTTCTACCTGGCGGGCTCAGAGGTCGTGCTCTCCGCTCTCTTCCTGGGTCTTGCCAGCTACTGCTGCCTGAACCGAGGGAAGAAGGAGCCTCCCCCAGAGAACAACCCCTCTGCAGGAGGTGGGAGTGACACTGAGGAAGCAGAGTCCGACGTGCAGGAAGCTGAGGAGCACAGCAGCGACAACCACCAGCTGGCCCACAGCACTGACAATGCCGTGGTGGTAGCCAACGAGGAGGCCAACCATGTGGCAGAGGAGCAGAGAGGGGAGGGAGGCGGCTGTCCCACAGGGGATGGGGAGGTGCTGGCACGAGATGGCTGCAACACTGACCAGATGGTGGAGAGGGACAGTTTTTAGCCAGGGCAGAGAACAGGGATGTAAAAAACTGGCCTTGTTTGCAAGCACTCAGCATGGGAGGGTAGGTGGCATGCGGGGAGCAGAAAGCTGGGACAAAGGCAGATGTAAGAAATAAGAGGGAGAGGTATAAGAATAGCTGGTCCTTATGTACATATGTCCACAACCTACCCAGTGATACGTCTACTTGATTCCTGCACCCATGCTGGTACAACACAGGCTCAGAGCAGCCCAAACACCAAAAAGAAAATAATAATTATCTTCTTTCCTCACTCTCAAACCAGCCCTGGAGAAAGTCTTCTGAAGAGGCTGCCAAGGACTCTTCTTTTCCTTCTGCATTGTCACAATACAGAACACAAACAATTAGAGACTCTTTGTAATCAGATCTGGTACACTCTGTTCTGGTGTCAGTGCTTCCTTCACCCCACTTCCATGGTCTGGGATGGCGTCAGCCTCAATGGCAGCACGTTTAGGAGGTGGTGTACCTCACAGCTACTACCTGGCCTCATAGCTCCAGCATGGGAGTAGGTACCAGGGTCTCTGCAACACCTCCCTCGGGCACTGCCAAACCAGGAGGCCACCAGCTCCAACCACCTCTGCCTGGCACATCTTCTGTGTAAAGCTGGGGCAGCGACACCTGATGCTGCTTCCCCAAGTAGGGAAGTGCTGTGCTAGAGGCTGAGGTGCAAGAAGAAGACACCTAGGAAAGGCTAATGCCATTAGGTCTGCAGCCACACTATGGGGCTTCGCTGACAGGAATAGCACCAAGCCAGCTTTATCTAGGCTCAAGTGAGTCCCGTTGACCTGTGAAGGGAACAACTTGGCCCCTGTGGGGGTGGGGGTTTCAAGACAGGTAAATAACCATGTCCCAGGCGATAATCCACTGAGCAGGAATGGCACCGGGCGTGCTCGTGTTTTCCTCTTAAATAGAGAAAACCTCCTTACATAAAGGAATCAAAGGTAAGGCAGAAGGACAAGCACCAGTCCCTGAGTGCTAGCAAGGGTGTTGGAGCATGTGGTAAGGAAGGCATGACCCCCTCACCCCCCGCTGCAGTGGTGGATTTCTAGATTCAGAGAGGACAACCTTCCCTGGCATGCTTAAAGCACTTCTAATCTGCTTTAGGACTGGATCTTTTATAAACACCCCCAGCCAAAGCTCTTTCTTCCGGTTTCCTGAATTGCTTCACCTCAGAGACCCTGGGGGAATCTGTGACTGTACCAGGGGATCAAAAACTAAGCAGAGGGCTACAGGAAAGGCAGCTTGTGGGGCCACCAAAATTTGTGTTTCATTCCAGACCAGGCTGACTACAAATTAATGGGTAGTTGGCAGAGTCTGCGGGATCCATTAAGCCATTTAAACACAGCACGGCAGTGGGGATATGAAGGAGAGGGTTTCATTCTAGGTGCTCCTGAACAAAACCAGCAGTAAATAATGAGAAAAATGAAGCTGTTGAAGAATGTCAGTTTGAGACAGAAGAACTGGAAACTGGAGGGGACAAGGTAAATCCCACGAGGTTGTACTATGGTCCCACCATAGCTAACACCGTTAGATCTGTTCAAGCCAGTCATAGTGGTGACTTTGGGCTTTTATCTATTCCAATTCACTTAGAAACACCTAAAACAAGTCTAAACCCCATAACAAATCCCAGATGCAAAGCTCTGGGAGGATGAGAGCAGCAGCAAGGGTGCTGGGGCTCTGCAGGCAATCCATCCAGGGCTCTCAAAGCTTGTCTTCCCTCCCCACAAGGTAAGATTGCTGTTTCTGCTCAACCAAATTGCAGTTTCCCCAGTAACCCCAGGCTGGGTTTCCTTTTTTCACCAGTATGCCCTCCAAGGAGCTCACAACTTCCCAGAGGTCCAAGGTCCACAGCATGAAAACAACTGCCCTTGTCAGCCAGGCCAGTCACTAGAACAAGGTCCCTTCTGTTTCCTTGTCACAAGTCAACATTTCCCACTAAGCCTCCCGCTCTTAATTTTTTTTCACAAAAGCAAAAAAAAAAAGCCCTTAGGGTACAAGATCTTACTACAGGCAATGCTGCAAGATTCCCAGACCTCTTCCTAAAAAACCCAGCTATGCTGCTTTACACTTTGCCTCAATGGCTTTCAGGCAGACTCTGCTGAAGCATTTTAAGTTCCTCTCAACTGCTCCAAGTTTTGGCACAACAAACGACTCCAAAAGAGGATCAGGGACTTAAGCATCAGCTGAAGCTTGTGATGCAACAGCTGAGCTGTGTGGAGAAGCTGGCCCTGGAGGGGCACAGGGATGCCACCTTGACAGGACTGAGGCACCTGGTGGCCTTTAAAAGGCTGGTGTTCCCCTGGGAAGCTAAAAATGCAGAGAAGCTGGTATTACTGGAGGACTGGCCTTGCAACAGCATTTATAACTCTCTTCCTCTGGAAATCTGCACTGCACTGACCACTACAGCTTGGTATTGAGATTATCCAACAGTATCAGAAGAAAAAAATGGCCAGCACATGACACCCATCTTCCCAATATTATAATTTAAGATTAAAAACAATGGAAAATAAGCAACAAATATCTTATAGGAAAGGCATGAAGGACATGAAATGAAATGTCACATATTTCTTTATTACAGACAACAGTCACTACATCAGTCTATTTAAATTCTCCAGAGCAGCTTGACCGTGGATGGCTTTTTTCCAGGCACCCACAGAGATGAGGAAGTTCCAAAAACAATCAAAGAGAAACACAAATAAAAAAAAAAATCCTGATCATAAATTAATGCCCTTAAATAACTTCTCCCATGACCACTAGAATGTAATGACATAGAAGTCAAAACCCCTGCCCCAAGAAGCACACTACTCCTGGCAGTTGTGCTGCCCACTAACAGAGAAAGTGCCATTTGCATCTGGGATTGGCCCACAGGGATGAAGAGAGGGGAAGAGAAAAGGAAGGCAGAAAGAAGCGGTCTCACTTAGCTCAGCTTTCCTTTTCCCCCTTCCCTTGTGCTAGGGAATGGGAGGATAGCTACTGCTACTGGCTGGGCCCAGAGGCAGCACAAAATAGTTGTGCAGAGAGGAAAGCACGCTAGCCATTCTTTACACTAAAAAAATCCCAAAGCCCTTTCCTAAAGATCACATCTTCCTCCCTCCACAAGGCTTTGTGTCTCCTTTCTAGTTTAAAGATGGGGAATTTCCATCACGGCCCTCAGGTGGATCTTCAGAAGGAGCTTGAAGACAGCAAGCAGTGATGCTAACACTTCCCCATAGCACAAGGGGAGGACAGAAGGGGGCAGTTCACACAATTTGTGATCACCTCCAAACCCTTAACCAGCTTCCATGTTCCACAGGGGAGTGATGCTGCCCCCTCAACAGAGTCCTGCCTGCACAGAGGCACATGGTGGTGTGGGAGCAGCTTTTCCTCCCCACACCACTGTACCCAGATGGGTAGCAGAAGTCTCCAGGGGCAAAAAGAACATCCAGGCAAACAAGCAAAGGAAAAGAGAGGAAAGCAGAGGCTGGTCCCAATCCAACCAGCAACCCCACCCAAAGCAGAGGAGGAATCCCAGGCTGGACACACAGAGAAATCATGGCGGATGAACAGCCACATGAAATATGTGTTTTTGTCAGTCTGCAAGGTCCTCCCCCTTGGCACACTCAGGCATCATCAATGAGCTTCTCTCCATTTGCATCCTCTCTCCCGCTACCCTCTCTCTCGCTTTCTCCTTCTTCCTCCGCCCCATCTGTGTACGTGTCCTTCTGCCCATAGCTGAGAGTGGTGCGGGCAAGGTCCACCTCGATGGGAAAGACGTCTGCATCCCGCAGCACAGCGTAGCAGTCGTCGTAGTACTTGGACATCGTGGAGACAAAACGCTGGAGCTGGAACACGATGTCCTGCACTGCAGTGGAGATATGCAGGGGGGAAAGGGTGTGGAAATTCCCTTCCCCAACAGTGTGAAGGTTGTGACCAAGCCTCCCTTACCAGTGTTAGGTACCATCTCCTACACATATCAATTCCTTTTGGCCCTTCAGGGCTGATGTCTCACACCCACAAAGGAGCTCCTCAGCAAAGAGCTGAGCTGAGACAAAGGATGAAAACAAAGACCAAAGTCATGTCTGCTGAACTCAGCAGCTGCACTCACCATGTTTCTGGTCGAGGAGCTCTATTTTCTCTAGCACATCCTTCCTCATCTTGGCAAAGCGCGTGCGAGCCTCCTGACGGCAGCGCAGGATGAGGCGGTACTCGTAGTTCCCAGTGCTCACCCGGTAGAGAGGCTCACCCAGAGCCTGCCAAACACACAGCGCCGCTTTAGAGACTCCCACAGCACTGCTTCTACACACAGTCTGCCTACCAGTGTGGACTCACAACGACCTTGTGTTATCACAGACCTCTGAGGCACATGGGAACTGCTGTCAGGAAGCAGAAACCATGAGGAACATTGAGCCATGTCAAAAACTGGCAGTCAGTGGGGTCACTCTGAAGGCCAAGCACACACCAACCATGGTAAAGAAAAGCATCACCACTAAGCAAATACAAAAGAACAGGCACCCTTCAGCCCAGTCTGGAGAGGTGGCATGGCTTCTTACCTGGACTAGTAAGACAGGCATTAGGAACAAACAAGTTCATATCAAGCACAAAAATCCTGCCCTCCTCTGTAAGGTTTGCCCTGTATGGATTGCATAATGAATCACGTATCTACACAGGGATATCTGGTATCTACAACCATCCAGACACAATGCTGGAAACCAACAGGGAAGGACCCATACATTGTCCTGCAGAAGTCTGGAAAGGGGTTAGGTCTGTCACCAACAAAGCATCCTTCCCTTGCATCTGTAAACACAACATACAGAAAAATCTGTGCTACAGACTACGGCTCGCTTACACACACTGCATGTGCACTGTGCAAAGATGTCACTCTGCTGGGCAAGACTGGGATTCTTTCCTTCCCATTTAGAAGGAAACATATCATGAAAGATTATGTTAGGAGCTTAAGTCCTTCCTGGCACTTGGGAACTAGGCATTCCAAAAAAATCAAATGCCTGCTCTGAGATTGATACCTAGGATAAAAGATGATGTTACTTTTACGCAGGGAAACTGGAATTTATGGGATACCTTCAGCTATTTTAAACTGAGCTGTTAAGAATTCAAGTCCTAAAACTCTAAAATATAAACCCCCTACTGTTAAGAGAGATCCTTTAATCAGTTTCCTTCACTTATAAATGCAGTTTCACATGCATTCTGCTGCAGAGAAGCTAAATCTCCATTTCTAAGAAACAAGTCCAGAATTAATGATAAGCTGTACACTACACAGAAATGGAATCTGTGAAGATAGCACCTTAATCCTTCTTACATAACCTAATAGTACTTAAACACTGAGAAAGGCAACCACAGCTAACAAGCTGCAGTGCTTCCCAGGTAGCATTGAAGGATCCCCTATTTCTAATACATTAAGAACAATTGTATATAACTCCTTAGGACGCAGTCACTAGTTCAGGTGCTGACAGGCACAGGAGCAGTACTTCTGCAATTGTACTGATACTCACAATGCAGCTGTACTCTTCATCATCCATCTCTTTGACTTTCAGGCAGTAAGACTTTGCAGAAATAAAGATTAAAAAAAAAAGCAAAACAAGAAGGAACTATTAAAAATTAGAAACAACTTCATCATCACCCATACCCATGAGGTTGTACCATTCCAAGCCTTCCATCAGTGGACAGACTCTGAAGAAAGCACAGTGGGAAAAATCCTGTATATTCATCTAATCTTTGAGAAAAGATAGTACAAGAAAAGTATGAGATGGGAATAAATAAATAGGGAAAGAAAAATATTAATTGTAGGAAGGATTGATGTAGGAGGGGATTCTTCCATATTCCCTTGCCTTGGGGCTGCAGCTCCAAGTACTTCTCTCAACAGGTAAAAGGAAATAGATTCTTACAGTAACAGAACAGGTGCACTGAGCAGGCTTACCCTTTTTGGGTAGAAAACAAGGGCTGAGTGGAATCAAGAAGGAAAAAAAAAAAAAAGCAGGGTCTAAATTAAAGTAAATATGACTTGACAGTAGTTTACCGTGGCTAAAGAAAGAAAAATATGGACTGGGAGCTCTTTAGAGGAGTTCAAGAGCCTAAGTTGCAGAGGAACGTTTTAGAAATAAATCAGGACGTAATTTTGATAATGTAGAAAATAAGTCATGTGGGTACTGTAAGAACTTCCTTACCAGTGAGAAGTGTTAGGCTAGAAGCAGATGTCTGAATCTGAGTAATGTGGCAGTAAACAAAGAACTGGAAAAAACAGGGCATTCTTTCATGGATTATGGAAGGATGGATATGTGCTCATATAGGCTAGATGTGACTTTCAGGATGATTCCATGAAACTTAATTTCAACCAGCACTTAGATAAGAAAAAAAACAAAACAAAACAAGCATCTCACCAAGTATTCAAACTTGACATCCAGGTATTTTTTGATAGTCAGCCTTGTATCAGGAATGGCTTTATTTAGATAGGTATTCAAGTCAGTGAGCATCTGCAAGAGAAACACCCTGTTGCTGAATTAAGACTAAAAAGCATGACTACAATTCAAGTGCAACCTTCTACCCAGCACAGGTCATGAGCCTGCCTCCAGTTAATTCGTCTTTGAACTACAGCATATTTGAAAGAAAATGGTCAATGGTCATGGCTCAGAATGGTTAGAGCCTCCATTACCGTCACTGGCAACTGGTTCCAGTGCTAGAAATGCTTGCCTCACTTCTAGCCTGGATTCATCTGCTTTTGACTCATTTTATTTCCAGCTGGTCCTGGAAGCAGCTCTCCCTGATGCAAAGTTTCACAACCCAGCATCGTCCATCCAATACAGCAGGGAAAGTGGTACCCAAATCAACACTTAAATTCTCAGTTTGCTAAACTAAGCGCACAGATTCCCTGGAGACTCTCACTCCAATATATTGATTGAAATTCTTATGTTGTTCCTGGGTTGCTTATTGAACTCTTTTAGTGAAACAATGCAGTTAAGGGTACCAACATCAGGAACTACACTGGTCAGACTACTCCCTCATCCCCAAAAGAAAAGGAGAGGAATATGCTCATGTGGAGGAGTCATAGGGACAAGGCTGATATATTCATTATGTTAGCTCTCAGATTCTTTTCATTATGAAGAGAATTCCCTGAAGGAAAGCAGACAAGGATCCTTCTTTCCACAATGAATGAATTTTTAAGACCATACCTTTAAAGACAGGCATCTGCCTTTCCAGATTCACCCCTTCTCCAAACTCTCTACTCCTGTGGTTAAATTGTTTACCGGCTTAATTGTTTTCAGAAGGTGAATCCCAAACTTCTCAATGCTGCGATGGGCATCAGCAAATTTCACAAAGGCTTCACTGGCAGCTGGTTGTGGTTCCCGTACACCAATGACAGAGAAGACATCTCCAAATGCTGCATGAACAGAATAAATACAAACAGAGGAATAAAGAGCTGAACTCTGAGAAAAATCTTGTCTCCAATATTAAAAGTCCCTCCCATAACCTTTCAGTTAGCTGTGGGATGGTGCTACATATTCCCTAAAGAGCAGAGTTTGGCAGGGCATTTACCCAATGTCTCATGTGAAGGACAGGGCCTGTGTTAGCACCATGACAGGAAATGCAGGAGAGCAGCCCTTCCCAGTTCAGTTCTGCAACCCTTAGTTTTCTTTGAGTGAGGGAATCACACATCAAAGTACTGACAAAAACTCCTGAAACTGCAGGTCAAAAATTTGTGCTCCCTTTGCTCAAGATTCTTTACCTCTGTGTGTCTGAGACAGCTCAAAGAAAGCCCTGAGAAGGCTCTTGGTGTGCTCTGTCAAGCCTGTGATGGAAGCCAGAAAAAACATTTAAGTCACTTCACTGAAACATAATAGAGGCATCCCTCTCTCCCAACTGCTGTCTGATAGAATACTAAGTTTACCTTTGTATAACTCTGCAGTCCTCTCCAGCTCCTCTAATCTCTTCACTAGGCCATCTAAATAGAAACAATAATCAGAATACAAAATTATGAGAGTCACATTCAGGACATAGTTAAGACTTGATTGAGTGGAAAAATACAATTTCATATATTTGGTTCAAATTTCCCTCACCCCTTAATGCCTGTCCTGTGATCCAACATGGGAAGCTTTTAAAATGACTGCAAACTTATTTTATAGTGTGGGGTCATGACCTATTGGAATTCACTAAGCTGGTCCCTGCTTTGAATTAATCTGACCTGAGATAACATTGAAGTGGCCACAAGGACAGGCTGTGTCCCTCAGCAAGGGCAGAGACAATCACAACATCAAGGCAGAGCAGACGAAAATAATGCGGACTATGCAAGCAACAATAGAAAGCAGGCAAACACAGGAGAGTAAGTGTTCCACTAGGAAAATGTCCTCCTGGACAATACTTACCATTGCAAAGTATGGCTCGGCTTAACCCCAGGGCATCTGCTGTCCCTGAGCTCATGTTCTCTACCAGTCGGTGCTTTACCTTCTTCAACACTAAAGGCCAAAAGAGAGTTACAAACCAGCATCAGGGTTACTTCCATGGGCACAAAAACTCAGCAGCACATTGCACTGGTTTTTCAGGCACTGTATAAACTGCACTTAACTCAACACTGAGGCAGCAAGAAGAAAGAATAGCATAGAAACAGGGTACTCTGGTCCAGCCATGCATACTACCTCTTCTAACTTGCCTATCTGTTCTGCTCTCACATCCTAAACAATCAACAGAGCTCCAGCAATTGTTTTGGAAGACTGTCCCAATCAATCACTTTGCTATAAGCAAAGCTCTTATCTTGGTATTTGGAACTAAATCTTGCTTATGCTATGTGCTGTACTACTTCAGCTGAAGTTGGGAGATGAGGCCAAAAGACAATCAGGACTTTATTCTCAGTGTTGTGTCTTTACTTTCTTTTTTTTTTTTTTTGAATCCTAGTTAAACCCTTTTGTCACCTCTTGATGGAATTTTTGTCTTTGGTGGTCATACCCTGCAAATTACTAGAGACATCTATACCCTCCTTGGAACCAGATGACTCAGTCACCCTTATTTAAAGGCAGACTTGTCTGCAGATCCCAAGAACTCAGCTGAAGCCACAGTGTTCTGGAAAAATACCACATTCTCATCACACTTCTGTTTTCCCAGAAATCCATCTCACTATTCATGATTTTCCAGAACTCCTGTCAATTTATTAGCACCATAATCACCAGGAAAGAAATGAGAGCAAAGAGAATAGACACATTTTGCTGAAAGTGAGAAAGGCAGACCATATAAAGGAGACAGCTGTATAGGCTTACTTCAAAACCAGACACCTTGTTTTAGCAATAAAGGCTCTCCTGTCTCCCATAAAATTTGTATTTGTACAAAACTCAGTATAGACAGGTATTTCATCACTGTTCTCCAAGCCTAGAAATTACCACCAATGCCATTCAATCGACACATTTCTGTGTAAATCTAAAAACAGGTAAGCATAACTTACATGTACTAAAAATAAATAAATATAATTATCATGCAGTTGAGATTCATCATCCATGCTAAACACAGCACAGAAAAACAAGCCTCCCACAACAACAGTTAAGTCTGGATTTAACTTTCAAGCCTATTTCAAAAAGCCAGGAAAGGATTTTTTTTAAACCTGTAAGTCTCTTTGACAGTATCCATTGAAAATGACTGAGTTAAGAGCAAGAAATGAAATGGAATTTTACTTTGGTTTTAGCTGGGAGCAATCTTTCACTCTTCTGCATAAATTAAACACTCTTGGGAGAAAGAAACCAGTCTTACCAATATCCAAAGACTTGCCCTGCTTTGGGTCAGCCTGAAGCTTGTTGTAGTGTATTGTCACTTCTCCCTGCAGAAAGAGCAAACCCCAAACTGCTGTGCTGGAAGCAGGCAGCAGTGGCTCCCTTCACCCAAGGACAATAAGCTGCCAACTATGACCCAGAAGCTCCAATGGCCCTCTCCTACCTCTCACCTTGACCATCTGTATCATCTTTGCCACCTCCACTTTGGTCTTCCCTTTGACAGATTTCCCGTTGACTCCTGTGATTTCATCCCCGGCGGCCACGGTGCCGTCCAAGGCTGCTGGAGTGTTATCAAACACCTAAGGCAGAGCACAGGCAGCCAGCAATCAGGAGGAAGGTCAGTGCAGAGCTAAAGAGCACAAACCCAACAGCTGCATTCCTCCTGTTTAATTCACTTTTATTTTGTCCATGGTGAAGTTGCAGTTTTCCCCCTTTCCAAACCAAGACGGGGGCTGATCACCTTGTTCCCTCAGGAGGCTCTTGCCCCTAGATGTGCCATCTTGAGCACAGGATTTCCTGATGTTGGGAGTGTCACACTGTGAATTCCAACACGCTCTCCAAGGAGAAGGAAAATTACAGAAGTCCTAATTTAATTCTTCCACAACTACTAGGTACTAGAGTAAGGAAATCTTTTCACTGAAAAGTGAGATGTTATCGCGCACTTTGAGAAAAACAAACAGCATAGGACTCTCTCCACACTTCCCGTCTCTCAGGCCAACACTGGTTTAAAAAAATGGCGTATTTTTCCTCCCTAGGTGCCCACCTGGACAATGTAGAGACAGGGGCAGTACTGTGCTCCTCCTCCAATGCTGATCCCAATCAGGTTCTGAGAGTCCTTCTTCAGGGTCACTGTTCCAGGTACAGTGGGGATGCCCCTGCAAAGAAAAAGGAATAACTGAACGCAGGCAGAGCTGCCTGCACACGAAACAACTGCGGTATCTGAGTCAGTACAAATGGAAAGCATCCTGGGCACTGCACATCTGCATTCATCTCCAGTCTCCAAAGGGAGGAAGAAATCAGCACTGAACAGGAAGTCTGATGTTCAGCACATGGCATCGCACACAGGTAAATTTATCAACTCTCGCTGGGTCTTGGCTGCAAAGCCTACTTCTATTGTAAGAAACACCAGGAAAAGACAAGCGAAATACTCACAGTTTATCTTCCTCAATATCATAGTCCAAATCTGCAAACATTGTTTTGTTTCAGTGGAGTCTGGTTGTCTGAAGCTGCTTATTCCAAACTCCCTGGGAAGAAATAACAGAATAAAACAAATAAAGGAATAATCACAATAGGAAAAAAAGACAGAGAACCAACCGTTCACCCTTATCAATCTCCTTTTTCTCTTTTGGAACACTATATTGCGGTCTTTGATCTTATATTAAAAGATGAAAAAAGAGTCAAGTGTCCCCGGTTCTCTGCTCTGCATGCGACTTGAAGAAATCAAGTCCTCGAGTTTGAATGCTGCATGTACGGCGTCCAAGACAAGCACACGTGCAGCATTCCCAAAGCACAGAACAAAATGTGGTCCCTTCCCAAAGCTGCTTGTTCCCACGCTGGACCTACACCACGGCTGCTAAAGATACTCAGTTTTATCCCCAACATCCATCACACATCCCCATGCCCTTGACTTCACAGCAAGTACCGTCACTTTTTGACGTTCACCGCCTGTCTCGGCAGCCCGTGCTCAAGCTTCCCACCGACTGTCTCATTATTTCCCCACGCACAAACCCCGTTTCCATTTAACTCCGGGCACTAATTAGGCGGCACGTTTGGGTTCCGCACCCGAGGCACGGTGACGCCGTGAAGGTGGTGGTTGCCTCCACCACGCCAGACCNCGTCACCGGCGGCGCCGCCCGGAAGCGGCCGCGCAGCCCCGCCCGCCGCGTTCCCATGGCCACAGGGGGAGCGGGGCCTGGCTAGGCCGCAGAAAAGGAGGCTCAGGGGTGACGGCGTCGCTGCCTGCAACCCCCTGAAAGGAGGCTGTAGCCAGCGGGGTTCGGGCTCTTCTCTCAGGCATCCAGTGGCAGGACAAGAGGACATAGTCACGAGCTGCAGCAGGGGAGGTTTAGACAGGGCATTAGGAGGAATTTCTTCAAAGAAAGTGATTAGACATTGGAATGGGCTGCCCAGGGAGGTGGAGGAGTCACCGTCTCTGAAGGTGTTTTAGGACAGACTGGACATGGCACTCAGTGCCATGGTATGGTTGACAAGGTGGTGTCCGGTCACAGGTTGGACTCCATGATTTCAGAGGTCTTTTCCACCCTAATCGATTCAGTGATCCTGTGAGATTGGTTGGCACCAGCCATGCCCCAAGGAAGCATCGGGTGTCAGTGAATGTGGGAGCCAGTCAGCACAGCTGTGTGCAAAGCCTCTGCGTCACCATGTGTGTGGTGAGATTGCCAGGCTCCCTCGTGTCCTTCTCCTCTGCAATGTGTGTGGGGGCAGGGGTTGGGTGTTCAAACGGTTTTCCTGCCTCCATCACCACAGCACCACCACTGGGAGAACGCTTTGATTTCCCAGAGAAATGTGGTCGCCTTCTTGCATTATATGTCATCTTTTCCAGCTCTTCCTGGCTTCTGAGCAACTACCATGCTGCCAAACCCAACTTATTGATGCAGATCAAAGAAAACAAAACCCCAGCATTGTACTCTTTGCACTGAAAGCTCCTCCATGACTAGGAGCAAGGGCTGGCCCATGGCGATGACCTCTCTTGCTGGCTGAGAGGGTGCTTAGTTGTTTGCGGTATGCAGCTCCGAGAGCCTCTTTTCTGCATACATCAGAACTCTGACTGAAGCCACCCACAATGCTGGACTACAAGGGCAAGAGCGTGTTGTTAATAAGCATTTTGAAGTCTTGGGTCTAAGATGTGATTTATTTATGAGGGGAAGCTGAATGAGAAATGCAGTCCTTCAGGTGGGAGCTCTCTGAAGAAAAGAGACTGACATCCTGACCCTGGCCACTGACAGGAGTTTTGCATCAGTGAAGCTCCAGAACTGGTGAGCCAGACCCTGCTCTCTGCACGAAGAGCTTGCTGGGGCTCGGCAGTGCAGCAGCATTTGACTGTGACTGGGTGATACAGAGAAAACGGACCCAGACTCTTCTGAGGGTCTTTGCACAGCTAAAGGCGAGACAAAGGGGTTACAAGTGGCAGGATGGAATTACAGTGCAACAAAAGGAATAAAAATCACTATGAGGGTGGGTAAAGCACCGTTACATCAGCCCAGGGAGGTGGTGGAATATCCATCCCTAGAGACAGTGACAAAGGTGCTGCAGTCCTGAGAGAGACCCTGCCGCACAAGCCAAGAGGTCATCCCGCAGAACCCTCCCCACAGCTGGCAGCTAGTACGAAAAGCTGATCAAGCGAATGTCACACAGGCAGAACTCGAGCCTGCTATCCGTCCCGGCGGGACTGCTCCGTGCGGCGGGCTTGGCGGGCTCGGGGCCGTGTGTCCCGCCCTGTCCCCGCGCTGTCGCCCGTGGCTTTGCGGGCTCGGGGCCGTGTGTCCCTCACTGTCCCCGCGCTGTCGCCCGTGGCTTTGCGGGGTCGCCCCCGGCCACCGGCTGAGCTCCGTGTCTAAGGCTGGAGCGCCACAGTGTGGTCACTTCCCGGAACTGCTGCTGCAGGAGGGGCCTGGGCTCAGGGTTTGCGAAGGTGGGATGGATATTTCTCCTGTTTTACTGCAAAGGGGAAAAAAGAGCTTTTTCACACACATAGGAGAACACCTGCAAATGTATCGTTTTCTTGAGCCCAAGGAGATTGCTCAGAGCCTTGTGCATTGGCCGGGTTAAAAGAAAATGCAGGACCTCATTTCTCCTGCTGTCCACTTCTGCTACTAGAGCTGCAAGGGAGATGATCTAGCAAGAGAATATTTCCTTTGCTAGCAGCTTCTGCCATTCAAAAGAAGAACAATAACTCTCTCGAGGTGAAAAACTAGACCTGCTGACACTGACAAGGCCAAAACCTGTTGGTCTGATGAGCCTTGTTTTGTGCTGTTCCAGTGAAGTGTGTGTGTTGTGCATGTCCTTCAGTACATCCCTGAAGCATAAGCTTTTGTACACGTCTGGTGACTGACCCTGCCTTTTGTGCACAGCTGTCCCAAATTGTCCAAGATCGATTGGATTCTCTCTGTGTGAGATGGAGAATGAATCTGTGTCTGCCCTAAAGCCATGTCTATCTCAATAGTAGAAATCCAGCTGATCGCCTCCTCCCAAGGGAAAAACTAATGAATTGCTGATGAAAATGGTTACCTATAATCCAAAAAAGTAAGGTTAGCCAGCATTTTAAAAAATCCCAGGAAGCTGTTCATTTTCAAGAATAGGTCTGATTAATTGTATGAAAAATTTGAAATGCAGCTTTCTCTTGAAAACTGGGCTCACTGCTTACAGTCTACCAATATGGCTTCAATCAAGAGGACTTAATTTGCTCATGCAGAGATTTTTCTATTCCCAAGTACACAATCCATGAAAAGTTTGACTCTGAGAGTCAAAACTCCCTTCTGCTTGTCTTTCACCACGTGTAATAAGGAGTCTGCTAGCAGATCACACTTTGCATGACTGGTTAGCTTCTTGGCACTCAGTTGTATTTCTGTGTACTGGGGCTGTGCTGAATCTCATGGTTCTGGTTGCTTTTCTGCTGCTGTTTTCAGTGTCAACACAACTAACTCTGGACTGACATCTTCCTTGATTGCTGTCCCCTGAGCCATGTTGTCTGTTTTTGGGGGAACTTTCAGTGGGTAAGAGTGGGGATTGTATTCCCTGCCCATCACTGCACAGCCTGCCTGCCCTGTCCCTATTCTACTTCTGCTGGGTGCTGCAGACACTTGCAGCAGTCTCTACATGGGGCAGGTGGGACATGGCCCTGTTGGGGGGGAATAGGCTTTCACTGGGTGTTTTCACTGTCCTTCCTCTGAAATTTCCTGCATTTAGTATTCTCTGAGGTTTATCCAGAGGGAAGTTGGGGGAAATGGACAATGCTGTGTTGCAGATGCCTTGTATTTCCACATGCACCGAACATGTGTCAGTGCCCCTGAACATTGTCTCCACAGATTTCTTCTCCCAGACAAGGAGATAGGTCTCAGGGGCATCTGGTGCAGCTGTTACCTCTATGAAAGCATTACTTGCGAAATCAATATTTGCAACCTGAAAAACCTTAAAGGCAACTTAAAGCCTAGTGGGTTTTTTGAGACCCTGCAGGTGGAAAGCATGATCTGGCTTGGCCGATCATTTTTTATTTGCAAAGCAACTTTCAGCCTTTTCATTCCAGGGACATGACTACACTCTATTGCACAGCCCAGGGGCACTATTGGTCTGGCAAGGGGCTGTCAAAGCTTGTGGTCCTTGGGATGAGCCCTTGGGATGCTGAGCTCCACAGTGGAATGGCGACAGGGTATCTGGGGCACCACATCTCATGAGCAGTAGCAGAATGAGGGGTGGGAAACAGGCAGAGACTTGCCCTCATTATGCATGGGTCGAACATGCCCAATTACCCCATCCTCTCCTCACCTCTGCAATGTAAAAGACTGTTGTTGAGAGTAGTCATAATTCATGGCGAACACCCTGCCTCCCCCTTCCTCCTTTCACACCCACTGCTCTCCATTTTCCTTCCAGAAAAAAATGTGTCTTTGATGAAATGAAATGGCTCAGTCAAAGAACTCCTCAAATGGTTTGGGACCCCTGCAGTTGGCCACCCTTGCCCACTTCCCAGCTCTATTTCTGGCTGAGTTTGGAGTTTAAGTGGGCTGACCTTGTGCCCTGACTGCCCTGGGGGTCAGTGATGAAAGCGGATGGAGGCTTCACAGTCAGGTCTCTTGTGTGTGACTCTTTTGTCCCCAGGACAAGGGTGTGCAGTGCCTGGGACAGTGCTTAATTGTTTGGGGGCACTGCTTTACCCGTCATGCCCTTCCCCGGGTGGCCATAGCCCTTCTTGCTCATGCGTGGGAGGGAGGCAGCTTCTCCACTCGGGTAAGGAGGAGGAAGCAGACTCTGGATTGCTCGGGATCATTTCTGGCTGTTTATCAACCTATGTCATAAATTTTGCAGAGTGCCAAAAAACAGAAAGAGAAAGAAAGTAAAAAAAAGAAAAAAAAAAAAAAAAAGGACTTCCTGGCATTTTGTGACTTCTGTCTGTCACTGGCTGTATCCTCCATTGTCCTTCTGTGCAGACAAGAGCAACATCACCTTGTCCTGGTCAGCTCCTGTATCCATCCACTATGCTCCATGGGATTCACCCCATCACGGAGACCTCTCCCTGCCATTCTACAGGTGCTTAATGGGGAAGACCCTGTGTCAAGCCTGAGGCATTTGACTTCGTCCCAAGAGAGGCAATGGGTTCACACCAGGGAGAGCAGAATCTTTGCGCTGATCTTGTGGGTGTGCAAGCCCAATGCTGGATATATTGAGACTTCTGGAAAGCCTTTTATTTTTTTTTTTTTTTTTTAATTTTTTTTCTGCTAGATCTGAGCTGGACACCACACCTGGCACTGCCCTGAAGACATGCAGAGGAGTAGTGGGTTTTCTGTAGATATGCTTGGGCAGGGGAAGAATGCTGGACGACCTGTGGGTGTGGTGGTTAAGAATTGAAGGTTTGCAAAGCCTTGCTTGGTGGAGGTAGGTCAGCAGAGCTCAGCACAATCAAGTAGGAAGCCTTGTACCACTCAATACCTCATTGGCTGCCCTCTCAGCATCTTTCTTTTTGCAATGAGTCTTTCCTGTGCTTCACATCTTCATTAGAGCTGGCGACTGGGGCAGGAGCTTCCCCAGCAGGCCCTGCCCTCTGCCATTTCGGGGAGTGACTGAGGAAATGGATAAAGGGAGCCCAGTGTCAGGGTTTAATTACCCCATTGCGTGCAGAGATGAGTGATGGACAGAGACTGTCAGTGGGTCACTGATTAGCTGCCACAGAGCAGACAGAGGAGGAGGGAAATGTGATGAGCCCTTGGGCCAGGCCAGTGTTGGGGAGAGCCGTGAGACATGGAGATGGCAGCTTGTTGTGGGAGACCCTTTTTCTTTTAGTTGTTTCTGCAGTCTTTCATTCCACTATTTGTCCCAGCTCCATCAGGAGTCCTGTGAGCTAAAATGTCTCCTGCTGTGCTGTGGCTGCTTCTCTGCTTAGGGACAAGTTGCTGCTGGGGTGGCAGGTCCCCTGGGGGGATGGAGAGGAAGGGATTTCTCCTGCCAACTGTGACAATCTCTTGTCTCCCTGTGGCAAGGAAGGATGGAGGGAGGGGAGAAGGGAAGGACTAATGAAAGCACATGAGGGAAGGAAAGGAAGAAGACTGAATGAAATGGCTGCTGGCAGGTGAGGGGTAATACACAGATAATCCTCCTCTGTTCAGGAGTGAAGTTCTCCTTCAGTGAGATCAGCCCAATGGAAGTGCAAACCAGGCCTGTTTTCAGCCCCACTGCTTAACCACTGCCTCCTTTGGACATGGCTGAACACCTCAGGTAATAAATCTGTCTGGCATCTCCTGGATCTGGGACTGAGAGACACCAGTCTTATTCTCTTGGCAGATTTGGTGACCTGGTTTTGTGTAGCAATATGCAGAAGCAAGCTTCAGCAAGTCTTAACTCTTCTGCTCCTAATCCTGTAGGTAGTTCTGTCTACTTTCTTTCTCACCCTCATATCAAGCCTTTGTTCCTCATCCCACCATGCTGTGTCTGAGCCCAGCATCCCTCTTCCCACATTTAGCCAGCTCAGCCAACTCATATCCCTGACCGTGCCCTCAAGTCCTGCCATATAGTGTCACACCTTACACAAAATCTTCTTCCACCAATTCTGTTACCTTTGGTCTCAAGACTCATCTTTCTTCTTTTCTCTACATTCCCTATTACACATCCTATTTTGGAGTCTGGCCTTCAGTTTCTACCTCTATTTACAGTTGTCCCCCAAAGTCCCACTTCCTATGTTCACTCTCCCTTATTACTCCTACCCTTTCTTCTCCCATTCTTGCTTTTCCTCACTCATCCTTTATCCCTCTTTCCTGTCCCCTTCACCCCTGATCTCCCAGGGATGTTTGTGTGAGTCGTTTCTGGAATCATGAGATCACTGGTTTTTTTTCTGTCCCTGTCAGTGGGAACATCACATTAAGGAGCATGGATAAGTGACTGGGGGCCATTGGGGTGACTCTGGCACCCCCTCTCCCCACCGTCCATACCCCCCTCTTCTTCTGTATCAAAGGAAGCTTTGTTGTCCAAAAGCAGAAAGAAAAAAGCAGATAAAAAGGCAGAACATGTGATCTCATTTGCTTTATTTAGACATCCAGCTATCCCTGCTCTCTTTTCTTGATTCATCCAAAATTATCTATGTAAGAATCCATAATCCATCCTTGGGCTTCTCATTTGTGAAAGAGATGGTGGTAGATTCTTTTTTCCAAAGGAACTCCAACAACTGACCTCTTGGTCTCCGCAGGGTGCAAAGATGACCCTGATGGGGCTCTCTAGACACTGTAATGCCTTTGATTACAGTAGTCTTAGCATCAGGAGTGTGGCATCCCACTGTGTGAAGGAGAACTGAAGCAGGGAGAAGCAAAGCCTTTTCCTTAAAAGTTTCATCATTATTTAGTGGAGAATTCCAAGAGTATCCAGCAATGCATTGCTTCATCAGGGGCACTGATTGGTAGTGAGGTTTAAATTTGCAGTATTAGATGCACAACATTTGAATTCACGAGTTTCTGGGTGTTCCAGGGACTTGTTTTTTTGACAAGGGCAAAACCATTCATCTCATGGGGCTTTGGTTGTCTTTTGTGATGGAGATGATCAGTGTCCTGGTGAGCACCCTCTAGGATAGAGCTACTGTGGGAGCAGTGGGGTACAGCTGAGGTTGCAGGAAGAATCTCAGTGTCTTTGCTGGGATTCAGTTAGATTCTGTCAAGCCAGGAGGCAGGAAAAAGGATTATTATATATTCCTTTGTTGTTACATATTAATGAGTTTGAGGCTTTACAGTGAAAGCTAGGCTGAATGCTGCTTCAAAACAGTATGGTTGACTAAGCAAAAATCCTTATTGTGGGCGGAACCATATGAATATAAAGAGTTGGTCAGTGCATCGTTTTCATGATGTTTTAACCAGCTTGGTTAAAATCCACCAGACAAGAAGTCCTTCTAATATGGGAATATAATGGCCCTTTTATCTATAGTCCATTCCCCTTCTCTACAGGAGTAAAAATTCTCTGCATAACGCCTTACATCCACAGCTTTGTTTGTGTGTGTGTGCAAGATGTGGCTAAGGCTGAACTTTAATGATCGGCTCAAGGACCTTCCAAAACAGCTAAGGCTCTAAATGGGAGAAAAGTGCAGAAAGCTTGGCAGATGGACGCAGGCAGCATATGCCATGTTCATCTAAAGCATGACATGGACTGAGATCGACTCAGGACAAAGGGTGGTCAGAGGAGTGAAGAGGGTCAGTAGAGAGGAAGGTGAGCAGAAGGGCAGAAGGATTTGCATCAGGTGAGACTGAAGAATTTTGTTTTGTTGCAGAACACGGTATCAGAGAAGTATATACCCAAATGCTATAGGAAAGGAAGGGAGGTGGGAATTCGGCTAAGGAATTGTTTCTGTCTCAGAAAGGTCATTGTAGAAGTTGCAGTGACTCTGGCATCATGTGATCTTTTACATATCTGTGTACGTGTAAGGTGACTCAGTGAAGCACTATGTGCAAGGAGACTAAAGCTGGAAGGATGCCTGTGGGATTGCCTGAAGAATAATTTCAATGGGGTGTGGGAAGACATGATGTTCATGGGGATTTGCCACAACTTTTCTGTGGTGGGAGATCATGCACGAGATTTAAAGCAGCAGTGCAGGGAAGCTATGCAACACTAAAACCCATCCAACAGAGAGTGTCAGCTACAGCTTACAAACAACTGAATCAGTAAATGTGGAGGCAAGAAAGAGACTTTTTTTGTGCCTCTTGTGTGTTTTTTAATAAATGCTAAGTTCCCATAAAAATTTAGACCCATCATAGCTGCTACTCGACTCCTGCCCGTTCTGGGTCCCTGTGATTTGATTTTCCTGAAACAGGCACCGTGACTCAATTTACAAGATATTTCCATTGGCATCTTGGGCTGATTCAACTTATATCCTGCCCTGTTGTGTCTGACTCATTCTTCCCCATCTCTAAGAGAAGCCCAGTGGAAGCATAGGGGGCTTCACATAGATGCTCAAGGTCTCTATCAGATAATAGGTGAAGAAATATTTGCCATGACCAAGCTCTGGTCATTTTTTGCCATTCCTTAGTCACTTGGCAGCCAATGGAGGGAAGAGGAGAGAGCAGGGTGGGGGAGAGTAAATGAGACAGAGAGACGAGAACAAAAGATTCTTTTGTGGTACAGAGAGAGAGAAAAGGGAAAGCATCACCAAATGCCCAGAAGCCATGTTTGTAACAAGAGACCTATTCTCTCAGCTACTTGGAAAACAACTTGGAGTAAAAGGCCCTGGTTGAATTAACCCTTCATGGAGGCAATTTACTGAGCTTGAAGGAAAGAGACATGGCCACCGAAGACGTAATCTGTGTGTTGAGGTATCGGTCTTTGCTCTCGGGCAATTTAAAACAATGATTGGTTGTCCGGGAAGAGAAGCTAGGGATGATGTCGGGTGGTTTGACCATACTGAAGTTTTAAAATGTCAGATATCCTTTCTTTACTGGAGCTTTGGTTTTGGAAGAGATCACCAGAGGGGGTTTTGCAGCATATGAGGTGAAGACTTTTCTATTGATGTTTTTCCTAGGGATGCTATGGTGTAAGGAGAACACCACCCCTAAAAGATGTGGCTTACTGCAGCATAATCTTGTCCCATTGGTGTCTGTGAATTCAGGTTCTATTGCTGGCCTTCAAAAACTCTCTCCTCATACATTGTGTCTCTCTTGTTCATGTCTTGGCCCTTCTCTTTGACTGAGAAGAACAATTTTACTGGAGTTAGGGATTCTCTGCATAAACTAATTGAAAGTATGGCAAATCATCCATTTCCAAAGAAACAACAATCTTTAATTCATTGTGAACTCTCTTCCTTAGCCTCCTCCACATTATTTATAAGGAATTTTCCTCTTTCATTGAGTGAATCTTTGGGTGAAAGTTGACTCTGGGCTGATGGTACCAGAAAAAGCTCCACACAAGGAAAGAGAATCTGCACCTGTGTGAAGATAAAAATGGGATATTGGCATATGCTGCGTCAGTTTGACTGTGAGCTTGCTTCTGGATGCACTAAAGAAGTGAGACAGACAGATCTCAAAGACAGATCTCTTCTCCTCGTAACAGTGCAGGAGGGACAGCACTCTGCCTCTGGAGCCTCCTACCACAGTGCCAGGCAAAGGGTTGCAAAGAGCAGTGGAAAGACGTTTCTCCTCTCTGCTTCACTGTCTCACCAGCTCAGAGCAGTGTCCTCCCCTCATGGGTCACCCGTCCCCCTGGCCTGATGGCGCAGATGAGGAGGATGCAGTGGGTGCCCCTGGAGCCCGCGGTCAGGTGGGCTGCCAAGCGGATGTGAGATGCAAACAGCCTTACAACTGTGCTTTCGTAAATAAGCCATCACATGGGACTCGTGCATGTCTGTTAGAGCAGCAGCTTGAAAACCACGAAAATCATGTGGCAACAGAAGCCTGCAGGCTCCCAGCCCTCCCCCACTCCCTAAACTTCTTGCTCCCTTTCCTTTCTGTCTTTCTGTCTTACTGAGATGGTAACCTCGAAAGTTGGGGTTGGATTTTGCTCCCACCAACCTCATCTAGGGCTTTGGGGTATTTGTGTTGGCATTCGGTGTTAGCATTCAGCCTACCTGTGTTACTCAGACCACCTGTGCTGTGTGATGTCCCCTGCAAGCCTGCCAGGGGAATTTGCAAATTCAGTCTCCTAAAGGGATGGAAGGACATTTACCCAGAGGGGATGTTAAATACGATTAAACCCATTGCTCAATGGGATTTTCACTGTTGCAGGTAAGTCTGGCAGAAATTGTCTTTTTCTTGGCAGTATGGTTTTAATACCTGATGGGCAGTTACTGGAGTTACTTGTAAGGTCAGAAGAGAGAGTTTTGAGTTTGTAAACGAAAAAAACTTGAAATTCTTCACTGCTGCCTCATACAACACATTCACAGTAGCACAGCAAAGCAGGAGTCTCAGAACATTGAGACCTCAGCTGAGCTAAGAGCAGGTGGTGTTCTGTGAACAAAAAATGCTACTACATTGTCAATTAATGCAGGTCTTTGAGCCTTGGCTCCACTCACAGCCTCCTATTATAACTGAGGTCTTAGGTGCCTATGCCAACCAACCTTGATGAGTGCAAAGAACTCAGAGCCAGGAAGGAACTGAGGGATTTATTGGGCTGTTCCAGGTGAGGCTCAACCTGTCCCATTGTCCTAGCACTTGGATGCTGTTGTTGATTACACCTTCTTCTACCATACGTTCTTCTAGCTATCATTTCCTCTAAGCTGGCTTTTCATACCTTAGAAGCTCAGGATCTGAGTCTTCAGTTCATAAGACCTTCACCTTTTCTTGCACTATGCATTCCTCCCAGTGCACCTCTGCTGGCTACACTCCTAGCCTTCTCTTCTCTTTTCTCTTCTCTTCTCTTCTCTTCTCTTCTCTTCTCTTCTCTTCTCTTCTCTTCTCTTCTCTTCTCTTCTCTTCTCTTCTCTTCTCTCTTCTCTCTTCTCTCTTCTCTCTTCTCTCTTCTCTCTTCTCTCTTCTCTCTTCCTCTCCCTGTTAGCTACCTTAGGCAGTGTTGAATTTGGATTTGGAAATAGGACTGGTTTGGACTGAGTTAATATTTACAGCAGATGGGAGTAGGCTTGATGGAAAGAGTTAGCCTCGATAGATGCTGCTGAACTGGTGTGAGTAATTTCACTATGCCTGGTTTAAAAGCCTTGTTTCTCTTATACCACAACCTGTCACCCCATTTGTCAAGCTGTTTGCTGGACCAGCTTTCCTTGGATAGGAAAAAGATTATTCAGCAAGTGCTGAAATGGGATCCCCAAAAAGCTGACAAAAAATCTTGAGTTCCTCAGTGTTCAGCTGCTCCAGGCTATCTCCTTCTCCACAACCTGTGAATGATTCATAGCAGAACATCTATATTTTCTTACCAACTTGATCCACCAGGCCAAATCTTCATCACTCAGCATCCTAGCCCTAAAAAGGAAAATCATCCTGTCTGAGAAATTCCCTAGACAGGAACCATAGAATCACAGAATCATAGAATGGTGTGGTCTGGAAGAGACATTAAAGATCATCTAGTTCCACCTCCCCTGCCATGGGCAGGATGCCACCCACTAGACCATGTTGCTCAAAATCCACTTAACCTCACCGTAAACAGTTCCAGGGGTGGGAAGGGATGACAACTGGTGTTTGATGTGAGAAAACAGGACCTGAAAACCTCTCACAGGATTTATATTTTGCACTAGGTTTCCTTGATAGAACAAAATTTCATCCAGTCTATACAGTGTGTGCACGACTTTGCCACAGTTGTACTTATAAAGGGAATAAAATACTTCAACACAGGATTAAACCCCAAATAAAGGAAAATTAAGACTGTTTCCAAGTAAATGATATGTCAACATAAAAGATTCTACCTGGAGGATCTGGCAATTCTTCTAGGTCACAGTGCTGCCAAACCCTTTCCCTCTACACTTGTTCTGTCTCTGCTTAAAAACAAAAACAAAAACAACAACAACAACAACAAAGCAGAAAGAAATGTGTAGTGATGGGTCGGAGATGTTGTGGTTTGGGAGAAGCAGAGCCCCATCTCCTTACACAGCTAGCAGAGAGTGGAGCAGGAGAGAAGAGGGTAGCACAGTGCTGTACAGCTGCAGGGCTGCTTACAACAGGGCAGAGCTCCCAGAGAATGTGCTCTTTGTTCCCTGCCTTTAAAGGGTAAGAGAAACACTTATGCATGGCAAATTAGCCCAAAAATGTATTTCTCTAAAACACCCGATTGTCTGGCCAGCTCTGCAGCTGCAGGGAAGTTCCAGGGAGAGAAGGGGGAGGTGGTGGGGAAGGAGGAGGGAGGCAGGGAAGGAGGATGTTGATGGCTGGGGGGGGGGGGCAAGGCAAGACGATTGTGCGAATGAGGGAGAAATTCTCATGCCACCGTTCAAACAGAGCTGACCAGTGAGCCAGGGGACTTTTGGCAGAGGGGCCACGTTGGTGGTCAGGGGACCATGATGTCTCCTGGGAGATAGGGACAAGAGGGGACACAGGCAGCTGTGCTGTGGACCCATGGGAGCAGGCACTGGTGCAGCTGGGGAGTCCTGCCACCGGCAGGTTCAGCTGTGCCATCTGGGCTGGGATGCTCTGCGAGCAGTGCCATGCTCCTCTAGTCACTGTGTCATGTGTGCCAGGGGGCTCTGACTGCTCTCCTGCTCCTGAGCAAAGGGCACAGGGTTCGACTGTCTTTGAGGAGCAAGGGCTGTGCTCTTCCCAAGAGGTGGCACTTAGGTTTAACACATCCCAAATATACCTCTTGATTGGGAAATTGATCCGGGCTTGTTAAGAATTTCCAGCTTAATGGTGATACCCATTTAAAAACTCCCAGACCATTGCTGGCAGAAAAATGATTCCTTGAACTTCCCTGGAGTTTGGGAAGCAAAACCTAATGATAAGATTCTTGACAATGGCTTGGACTGTGAAGTTCATGGTGAGTGCCACATTCTTGTCCTTGAAAGCAGTCAGGCCTACCATGAGCACACCAGAGACCTGGGAGTCCAGGGAGTGTCTCCCACATGGTCTGGGATGAGACATCCTCTTCATGTGAATGTATTTATTTTATTTTCCATTACCTGCTGACGTGGAAAGAGAGGTGGTCCCTGCTGCAAACTACAGCACTTTGCAGGCAGTTACCTCAAGCCTTGAGGTAACCTGGCTTGTTCTCACCACTGCTGACTGAATGCTCCTGGGACATCTGCAGAGTGATTGAGATGGTGCCTGCAGAGGAAGCAACTCAGGCTAGGCCTTGCCTTTGAGGACACTCAGGTGCAATTGCCTGCATAAATCCAGGGCCCAGTGCTCTGTCCTTTCTGCCACGTGTCATGGCCTATTTTGGGCAGACACTAACTTCTCCTTCAAAGTCACCAGTGCCACCTGCTGTGAGGGCTGCTGAGACTGGGAGGCAGCCTTAGGTTAAGCCAAGCTTAGACTGCCCATGAGAAATGTCAAATGGAATTTGGTTTCAATGCATTCCCACAACTGTCCAGCTCAGGTGTAGGACTGATAGTGTCACCAGTTCACACTGGTCCAGGAAGGTATATTCTATATTCTGTTTTCAGGTTGCTGTTGTACTCATCATGTGACCAAATATTTTTAAGGAAAACCTGTAACTCTTTGGATTTGTAATCCAGAAGTCCTATAAAGTCCCCTCTCACTGGACTGAAGGACGGGAAGGACAAGTGGACCTGGCTGATTTATCTGAACAGGAAATCATATCAACTGCTGCTGAGAATTATTCACAGAATCACAGAATTGTGAAGGTTGGAAGGGACCACAGTGGGTCATCAGGACCAACCTCCCTGCTCTAGCAGGATCATCCCAGAGCACATGGTACAGGATTGTGTCCAGATGGTTCTTGAATGTGAGGGAAACTCCACAACTCCCTTGGTAGCCAGTTCCAGTACACAGTCACCTGCACAGTAAAGAAATTCTTCCTTATATTCAGATGGAACTTCCTGTGCATGAGTTTCTCCCCATTCTCTCTGGTCCAGTTTCTTGGACAACTGCCTATTCATGCTTTGAATCGTGCCTATTTTTTTTTTTTCAGAGGTTTCATGAAGATGCTTTAGTTAACACTCTACTGCTGGGTAGAGAAGGATCTGACTGAGGGAAGCCAGAATCCAGTTTGAGAATTTTCTGCAGTGGAGATGCTCATCTAACCTTTCTTGAAGAGGTGTAATGAGCAGAGGAGGAGGTGGGGAGCTGAACCACTCTTTAAATGAAGGGTTGGCAAGCTGCTGCAGCTGGTACAATCCTGTCATCGCTGCCTTGCACATTTCTTTATGGCCAATTCACTCCCTCATTTTTATGTTTACATGGGAGAGGGGAGGATGAAAAATACTAGCTTTAATCAAGTCAGCAATCCTTCTTGGCTTTGACACACTTCATTTTCCACTCAGATGAAAGAGGTTCTCCTGAGTGCACTGACATATATCCCTGTGATGAGGGAGATCTGTCCTGTTCCCTCCTCTCAGACCTTCACATCCCTGCCACTCCTCATATGTCCCTCTATAAGCACCCTGAGTTGCCACCACACAAACTTCTGTAATCATGTCCCATGAACTTAATTTTTAAGACAACAAAGTACAGCAGTGCTAGTGCTGGGCTTCACGCCTGACCTTCAGGTGACGCAGACTGATGGCAGGCCTGCCATGAATTCTGAGATCACTTGTGCCAAGGCGGGACTCAGAGAAACCAGGAATCCAAGCACGCTCCACCACTTTGTGGAGACCCTGAGACCTCCCAATTATGGCAAGGATGTAGCATCATTGGCTGGGAATGACTGGTACCAGGGAAGCATTTATTGGTAAATAATTTGCTAAGAAATGGAACTTCAGGGGATTGCAGTTGCAAATTCAGACATAATTCAAGAAGCACTTTTGACTGGAAAGTGAGTGTGGGAGACAGATTTTTAAAATATCAAAACATTTCATTTCAAGGCAATCTTCCTGAATTATTCTTTTCTAAATGCCAAAATGCTGTGAATGGACATTTTCAAAGTGAATTTCTGACATTTTGTTTCAAGCCAGCATTTTGCATTTAAAATTTGACCCAGGCTGAAAGATGAGAGGTCAGTCACAAGACCCTAAAACAATTAAATAAAACTTACTATTTAAAGTTCAAAATAATGTTTCGATCTCTGAGTTATGCCTTTTGAAATAAAAACTAAAAATCACCATAGAGCTCCTATGCATGTTCAGACACGGCCCTACCTGACACCTCTGAAGTGGTGGAGTCATTGGTGCAGAAACAGATTGTGTGGTTGGGATAAAACCAGCCAGAAGTGGCCTGAAATGAACTAAAAATTGCCCTTATTCATCCCAGACAGAATTTCACTGTTGTATCAATAAATTTCACTTTGATCTCAATGCAATAAATTTCACTTTGATCTCAATGAGGCTCCTCATGGAGGGCTGTGCTCCTCTTAGGGATGTTTGCTTCCCTTCAGCTCCATTGGTAGCAACAGGCAGAGCAGTGATGAGCAAAGCCCCTGTGCCTATGGCAGTTTTACTCTGCTGGCAATTGCATTTAAGCAAAGTGGCAACCAAAGTGTTATCATTTCCCATCAATCCCTGGGAGCACTGTCCCACTGTCCTCCACGAAAACCAGTGGAGCTCTTCATGGGCATGTGCCCATAGGCAGCGCCAGGGAAAAAAATGCAAGCATAAGCAAAGTGTGGGTGCAAGAAAATCCCTGCTAATTTGGGAAATGGCCCTAGTACTTCTCATAATGGGTGGGTATGTTGGGGGACAACAACCAAGCAGGATGAAGGACACTGGCAGTGTTTTGAGAAGATGCTGTGCCCCCCAACTGCCTCTTCTGTACAAAGACAGGTTCAGTCTCAAGGGACGTGAGCATTGGCCCTCCTCCCCCTCCCTCGCCAGCCCCGGCTCCTCACTCCCACTGCTCTGTCCTCCCTGCCATGCTCATGGTCCCGGCTGGCTATGAATAGAGTTGGCACGGGTGGGTCCAGCCGGAGCCATGGGGCTCACGACTCCCGACCTGAATGAGCAGCATAAAGACACAGAGCAGCCCCGTCGCGGCTCTGTCCCGACCCATCCTCCCCAGCTGCAACAGCATCCGCTGTGGGCCCAGACCGGCCATTCTTATCGAGTCCTTCTGTGCAGTTTGTCTTTCTCTCCCTCTCTTGTCTCCCCCCCTACCCCCGCCTTTTTTNTTTTTTCGAACATATCATTACAGGAGCAACAAAAAAGATGGGACAATACAGCCATTGATGAACTGCTCTCGTCCTCCAGTCCCGATCCCCCCCACTCCCTCCCTCCCCTTCTCTGGTGCGTGCCAACACTCTTTCCACCCGCCCAGGGCTGGAGCCAGCGCCAAACAACCTCTGCTAATAAACAAGAGGAACCAGATAAACCAGGAACACAATAGAGGGATTTGTTGCACTTTAGTGATGGTGGGAACAATGTCAACTCCGTGGCGCAGCTGCATGGACCCCCTCCCATCCTCTCCCCCCAACGCCTCATGCCCCCTGCGTACTTGCAGCCCAACACTGTGATTTATGAAAGGCCAAAGGTCACTGTGCATTAAAGGGCTTCTTTCTTGCATCATTTATTAACCCCTCTATGACAAGGCGCACTCATTGTGGCACTGGTGGTGGCACAGAATCCATGCCAGTGGCACCATGCATCTCCCTGAGGATGCTGAGGCTGGTGCTTAAGCCTGGTTTCACACTGACCTGGTGCTGGGGGGAGGAGGGGAGGCTTTGGTGAGATATATTTTGGCCAGCAAAAGCAACTCATGACTCCAGCACAGCTCTGTTTGTTCTGTTTGTTCTCTGCCCGAGCTACACTTGCTGCCAGGCTGGTGAGCTCAGGTTGCTCTCCATGCTGTGGCCATGCACACACCCAGAGCTGACTGAAGGTTCTGTACTTCACATGGTAGAGCTGACCACACTGCATCAGCAGAGCCTTAAGTCCCCCTGTGCTACCAGGTGTGGTCACATGGGCTGCCCATGAAGCAGCTGGGCAGAGAGGAGGCAGAGGGTCATGGGAGAGGATGGATCACTCCAAGGTCTCCTTCTCAGGAAAATAGAGATGTGCCCAAAATCTTTCCTTGGCTCACCAGAGCTGGTTGCCATTACAGGCAAAGCTGCAGTGTCACCATGCAATATTTTCAAGCCTTCCTGTGTAGCCACGAAGCAGCACTGTGAAACAGCAGCATAACAAATCCTTAGACTGATCTTTTTCTCCTGAAATTGCAGTGACCAGGTGAGTTTGAATGAGCCATTACAGCAGCGAAGGCTTCAGCACTGGACTTTGAACCCTGAGGTACAGCCCCATATCTCCAACTGTGCTTGAGGGCTCCCTGGGGACCCTCTCCATGGGCAAGCTTTCTTGGGACAACAACATTGCCATCGCCGGCTGGGGATGGTGAGACAGCCCTGGAAAGGGGATGCCTGCTGAAGTTCACGTCCACTGAGAGAGCAGTGGGGCTGTGCTGGCCCCTCTGCTGTGCCTGGCCTGTCCCTCCAGGCTCAGCAGAGGGGAGGCTGTGCTGGTGGGCTGGGATATCTCACCCCTCCCCGGAATGAAGGATGGGTAACAAGGGACAAGCTTGGGAGCCTTTTGAATATGGGTGTCAGGGTGAGCCCCTGCACAGGGCAGAGGGGACATGGAGGCTGGGGTGAAGAGGAAGACAGTTCCAGTGCCCAAATGCTGGCTGGTAACTCTGGTTACCAGCCAAACTGCTCCTGCCCTAGCTCTGGTGCCTTGAGGCTGTGCTCCCTCACTCATTCTCCCTCACATTCCTCTGGGAGCTGATCAGGGCTTGAATGACACCCCAGATGACTCTTTGCTATTAATTCCTGTGAACAGAAAGGGCTCCTTGTTCTCCCAGTCCTACTCTCTGGAGGAATTACAGGGGCCAAGGCAGCAGGCTGAAGCCTTCCCGACTTAACCCTTCCCCCGGCTCCCCAGGAGCCTCCCTGCATCCAGGGGACTGGCAGAGGTGAAGATCACCCTGGATCCACCTTGACCACCACAGAATGAGCCCACTGGGGTCACTCAGCACTGCTACAAACACAGGTCCCATTGCGACGATCCCCTTTTCCAATTGTTCTGCCCAATCTTGTACAATTCTCTTCTTTTCCCCTCTAGGCATCTCTCATCTGGTGTGCAGACCGAGAGCATCCAGCCCCCTCCATTACATAACACTGGATATGCCAGACTTCATCCAAGAATAGGCAACTTGGTCTTTCTCCCTCAGCTCTACCCCTTCAGTGCATGCTTTTTGGGGTTAGCCTCTTGGAAGTACACCTGTCCTCTCCAGCAGGAGATGCAGGGGTTAACAGCCAGGCAGGCTCTGTGCCATCTATCAAAGCAGGTAGCAGACAGACATGCTTGCCCCATTCCTCTTTGATCTCCCCAGACCTGAGTAATGCAAGAAAATTGTCCCGTTTAGCCATCACAGGTCCTTGCCATGCCCATGAAACATTAGACTGGCCAAGATGATAGGCCAGGAGCTGCCTGGGGTCTTTGCAATGCTCAGAAATTATTCTCCCTACTTTCCACAAGGTTTTCCCTACACCTCCCCTCTGGAGCAGCTGGCACAGTAATCCGCTGCTTTAGAACAAAAAATGCAGCTGAGCAAAGTCTGCTTGACCACATCAAGGCTGTACACCAGTGACAGCAACACTGTGGTATCCTGCATCTGTGGCATCCCGCACCATCCCTTGGAGAGAGAACAGGTTTTACTCCTGTTCTGCAGCCAGGCGGGACTCTGCAACCAAATCCCAGAGAACTTCCTGAGGACTCCCACATCCTCCTGAGGTGACAGGAGTGCAGGGTTATGCACCAGCCAGCACCATCCAGGCTTTGTTCCCCATGTGGAATGATAATCCTGGAGGAGGGCAGCCACTGTGACATTTCTTTAGCTGCCTGCACAGGACACTGGGTTGTCAAATAGCCCAGTCCACTGGTAAAAAACTCCAGGCGCTTCCTGCCTTGTGTTTCCCCTGGTATCCCACAGCAAAACTTCCTGTACAGTCCCTGCAGCTGTCCTGTGACCACGTGGATGCTGTATGGTGCTGCCAAAACCCAGGTAGGGCTGCAGGCAGCTCTTTGCATTTCCTGACTGACCCACACCACCTCCTTTCTCCTCAGGTTGCATCGTAAATGAGTTCATCAGTGCCCCTGACTGGAAGCTCAAAGGCACCTGCAAGGGTCTAGGGTCCACAAACAGGCAAAGCTTCAGCCAAGAACAGCAAGGGGTGATGAAGATCAGAGCCCAGCAGTGGTTTCTGTGCCCAGCTCTCAGTTGGGAGGCTGCCTATGGCACAAGGCAAATCAAAGGGCTCTTCGGAGAATGTGGCAGACACAGAATTGAGGAGGGTGACACAAAAATGGCCTTCAGGGACCCTCTGCTTCTCTTGTTCACAGACAAGCCTCAAAAATGACCTGCACTCTGTGAGCCTAGGAGAGTGGTCATGACATTGGATGAGAGAGGAATTTGGAGAGAAGGGCATGAGGAAGTGGTAGAGACGGGGCTGGGCTTGGTTGCTCCAGCAGAGGGTACGACCTGGTCCTGATCTCTCTCAGGCTGTCATCAGTCATGTCCCATGATGTCTCACGAGTCAGACCATCTGCAGGCTCAGAGGTTTTCCAGACATTATAGTGGTCTTTCCCTTTACTCCTCCCTGCTTTTTCTCAGAGCATCACACTTACGCAATCATCAAATAAAAAGGGTAATGCTTTGAAACCTTTCTAGTTTTTCTAATCTTCTCATTACTTCCTCCGTAGGAGGTCAAATGGTCATCTGGCCACTAGCTAGCACTTGCCCCAGGACTGAGTAACGAGTGTCCCAGCTATCCCATGGCCATGATGATGAGGTGTGATAAGGCCCAGCAGCACCTTCACACTGAGGGGGACACGCAGTCCTTACTGTGGAAGTTGTGTGTACTATTTCTGACTGGGACAGCGGGACTTCCACCGTGGGTCAGCTGTCCCTGACATCTTCAACCCACCCATGACCATCCAGGTTGCCTCGTCCTCTGGCTCCCTCTTTCTCCCTCAGAGGCAGGGAGACAGACCCCCTTTCCAATAGGAGGGCTGTCCCCCTCCTCCTTCTCACCTAGCCATGCCCACCAGCCATGTCAGACAGCAGCAGCAAGCTTCATACTGTCAAAGATGCAAATCCCACTTCGGAGATAGGGCAGGTCAAGGGTTTGGCTTTGGTGTGAGAAATCTGGTTTCCCTCCCTAACGTGATATTGGTACGGCCATTCCCTGTCCTTCCCACAGCATCAAAGGGCGGATACAGCCACAACAAATCCACACCAACCTGCCTGGCAGAGGCAAGAAGGCAGCAGGGGTAAGACTCCCTCCCACCCCCAAATCCCAGACCTTGCCTCCCCCCCAACCACCTGCCCCTCATTGTCTCACATGCCCACCTCCACACGAAGGGGATTTTGCAAAGATGAGGTGGTGCCCGCTCATCCATCCCAGTGGCTGTCCCCATCCTGGCCACTGCCGCCGCCTCAGCTCCTCTGGCCTGGGCTTCCTCTCCCGTCTTTGGGTCTGGAGCAAGCTGGACGCTCTTAAAAAGCTTTTTATGTGCGTGCGTGTGTGTGTGTGCGAGTGTGTGTTAATCACATGATTGTCATTCACCTGTATCCTGAACAAAGACCGTGCACTGTTTAGGGCCCAAACAAGAAAGCCAGAAAGGGAAGGGGGGGGGTTGTTGGGAAAACTGAAGGGGCCGTTGAGAGAGCAGACGCGCGCGGGAGAAAATCCTTATCAAACTCCCAATTCATGGGTCTCCCTTTCCCTCAGCACACTGTGTGTATTGTTTGGCTGGGGGTGTGTATGTGTATTTTTTCGAATGTCTGTATCGTCCCCTCCTTGCTCCCCAGCTCTGACGCTGTTTTACTGTATGGAAAGATTTCACAGGGAACCCCTCCCATTTTCCCAGGCAGTCCTGGGACAATACCAGTGCTGTGCCCCCGAGCTGGGCAGGGGACAAAAGCTGGCTCTTGTGCTGGGGATCCTGCTGCTCCTCTGCCGTGGACAAGCTCTCCTCTCTGACTCCTCCCTTGCCACAGGTGCAGGGGATGGGTGTCATCTAGCAAAACCCCTCCCCTGAAACCTCTGTGGTCCCACCTTGGTGGAAGAGGTGTCCCACCAGGGCGGTCCCCTTGCTGAAACCCCACCAAGCAGGTGCTGCTGCCATGATGCTCCTTGTTCACCAAGCAGCCAGCCTGGAGCAGGGTGTCTTTCCTATCATCCTTGGGAATGGTATGGGCACAGGACATGCGGACAGAAGAGACTTGGACAAAGGAGATACAAACACTCAGAGCTCTGAGAGTGGGCTGAAAAAAAGGGTAAACAGATGGCAAAATAAAAGAGAATTTAAGAAGTGGGGGCAGTACCAAAGGAGACAAAATACGAGAACTGAAGAAAGGCAGAATGGAGGGAATGGAGGGAAAAGGTCCCTTCCTCAACATTCAAGTACTAGGAGACACTGAGATTGCAGAGACTGTGTGGCTGGTACACACTCCTTTGAGGACATCCCTCTCTGCAGCTGAGCCACCAATAGCTCTGCAATGAAGCAAATGTTGGACTTGGCTCCTGGCTGGCTGGTGGCAGCAGGCTCTGAAAGAGATGGTGAGCAGTGGGAAAAACACTGGTCCAGTGCCCTGGAGGTGACTGAAATCCCTTCTAGGTCTGATTCCTTTCTTGCCCAGCTGGGAGTTGTTCTCTCCTCAGTTTACCTGTTGCACTTGGGGTGTGAGCTGTGCAGGCTGTAAACTGCTCAGTGCCTTGTAGAGCTCTTTTATTCTTTTCTCCTGATTGGGGATCCTCTCCCGCAAAGCACTAGAGGACCCCTGGCCTCTTGTTCCTACCACTTGAAGCCCTGCACCCTGTATCCCCACTCCAGAAGAAAACAAGAAATCTCTGCCACACTGCCTCTGTCCCGTGGAACCCACAGGAACTAGCCACCTGAAGGGAGAGCAAATAAACATCATTTTCTGTCCATTTTCTGAGTCATTCTCCCTGCCGCAGGCTGGAGGTTGGCTGCAGCCAGGGGAGCAAGCAGCGCAGCGTTTCTCAGCAGCGGGTGCTTTCTTGAGGGGCAGGAGACCAAACTTCCAGTTCCAGTTCTCCCACACTCCCATGCAGGGCCCCTGTAGACTCAGGATGACTCTTACTGGCTGGGCGAGGTGCCATGAGCTCTGCAGTATCACTGACTCTGCATCCAGTGGGCTACAGACAACTATGTACAAACCGACCTTGCTTCACTTGTTTTTGCTGGTCATCTGCATGCCAGACAGAGCGTGAGCTGCCAAATTGCCCACCTGTGCTGTGAATCCTCTTCTTGTGCCAGCTACCACTGGGGTGTCTACTGGTGAGAGAACTCATCCCACATGGCAAGACTTGAGGTTGATCAGCTGCTGCTTTGGCTAAGGAAGCAGTGTGAGACTCTCCATTGGGTTTTCTTGTCATCAAAAAGACCCTCACATTCCTTTCCTCCAAAGGGAAAAAGGCATCATGTGAATAAAAGTATTTGAATCTATACTTTTTTCTGGAATAGGTAATACTGAAGAGAAGAAAGGTAGGAGATGATCCCTTGACAGTTATATTTTTTGTTCTGTGGGGTGCAAGAAGCCTGTTTAAGCAGAGCTGTCTGCTTGATCCCAACGACATGTAGCCATTTTCCCCTCCCAGCTCTGTTCAATAAAAGCTTCTCATTGGGTTTTAGTGAGGTTTTCCCTGCAGTCGCCCTATGGTTTCAGAGATTTATTTACTCCAGACAATACCAGGCATGCAGGGAAATGGCCCTAAGCTGTCAGCCAGTTTGCAGGGGCAGCCCCACGTGTTTGCTCTGAGGGTTTAGCTCAGGTGCTCAGCACCACTCTTGGGACTGGTTCCCTCACAGTCCATGTGGTGCCAGACAGTGGTTTTCTGGGTCCTTCTAACACAAAGCTTCTGGAGAGTGAATATTTGCTACAGGAGTTGAAAATGTTCTTGAAATCCCTCCAAGCTGTTTGCCTGGGTCATATGCATTAATCTCTTTGTATTTTCTGCCTTAGCACTGGAGTGTCTTCAGGTTGGGTCTCCAGCAGGGAGCTGGGGCAGGAGCTTGGTTTATCTCATTGCTACCCTAGAAGATCATCAGAATTTTTGTGGGTGACTTCTCATGGTTACAGAGTTGACGTTGGTCTATACCAGCCCTGGTAACAAAGGAAATAGAAGAAACCAACTACCAGAGTCATGTGGGAAGGAAAGTGAGCTGGAAAACAGAAGATGTGAGGGAGAACATTCTTAACCATTGAGAGCTGAGATCTATTACGTGTCCCAGTGCACAAGCAGCAAGAATGAGGATGAGTGTGAGAGCCCTTCTCATCAGGAAACTCCACTTTCCTTGTAAGACCATGTTTGCCTTTAGGAGCAGCTCAGCATGCTGAAGGAAGCAGAGCCTGCTTGTCTTGGCAAGATCCCACAGAGCCCATCCCTAGACTGAAAAAATCTTAAGGCTCAAACTGGTATCCACTGTCCAGCACCATGGCATTTTCCCTGGACCTGATGTCCTCCACCCTCAGAACACCTCTGATACCCTGCATCCCCTTCCCTACCTTGCAGATGCAGGTCTGAATGATGCCCTTTTCACAGTGCCTTGACCCCAGGGTTCCAGGTCAACTTGTTTCAGCAGAGAGGAATCCTCACGCAACTCTGTGACAAGGACTAGGGACTCATTTAGCACACGGAGGGCACTAGATCCCTTGGGAGTAATGCTATCAGGGGGAAGGAGGGGGACCCCCATCCTGAGGATGCACACACTTCTCCCCAAAACACCCACACCCCTTCCAGCATCCCACCACCCCAACCTGCCAGGGTTGAATCCTCCACCACCACCTCTGGGGTGGCCATGCCACGGAGAGCAGCCATGCCAGCAATTCTCATGAAGAAGCTGGCACTATGGAAAACAGGGAACATATTGGTGGCTGAGGTGGGGTGGGGGGCTGCCTGTGTCCCCTCCCCGCCGTCCCTGGCCGACCGTACTCTGGCTCTGAGGAGTGCTTGGCTCCACCTTCCGCCCTTCCCTCCCCCGGTGCTAAGCAGCAAAGCCAGCTAGAGACATCCAGCCGGGGTATTAGTGAAAACCAAGCCTCCCTCCAGGAATGGCACTCGCTTGAGAGCCTCCCTGTGCTGCGTGCCCCGACACCGCTGGGCTGGGACAGAGAACAGGGGGGCTATTGGGATACAAATCACAGCCCTCGCAGGATTTGCCCGGCACACTGGCCAGCAATGTAAGTTTTCCTACCTGAGCTCACTTGCACACGTGCACACTTTTGTTCGCGCTTTTTTCCCTCTACTTTCTCTTACTTTTTTCATTTTCCTGAACAAGAGTCTGTGTTGCCCTCTGAAACTAGAGGGACAGCAGCTCTTGCTATGCACTGTTTTTTTTTTTCCAGTTAAGCCAGAGGCATGCTTTTCCATCACTTTTTTTTTTTTAATTTCTTTCTTTCTTCTAGTTTTTTTGGGGGTTTGTTTTTTTGGTTTTTTTTGTTTGTTTTTTTTTTTTTAATTGAATGTGAGTGTGGATAGAGAGGCCTTTATTTTTAGAGCATTTCTTTCTCTTAGAGGGGGACTGCTGCACAGCAGCACGGACTTTTAGAGGTGACTGCTGGCAGAAGGAGAAAGGCGGAGTGTATGGGACAGGCACCCCAAAGCTATGGCTTGTCTCAAAGTTAAACTTGGTTGTGTTTTTGTCTGGATATATATAGATATAGATAGAGATACAGATATATGAATGTGAGTGTGCATATGCATACACACACATATACTGGAGTGTCTGTGTGGATGAAGTGCAGATGTATTTTAAGCCTTTGGTTTATCAGCTGTGAGAGGAGAGTGAGGGATGAGATGTCCCCACAGAAGCACTTTCTCACAGCTGAGATCAGGGTCTCTGGGTGTGGATCCTGGGCCTGGGCTGGTTCTCTGCATGGTGGTACCACCCCTTAGGTTCCCTGGCACCTGGGGTATCAGTCCCTTCTGGCTTATAGATACGCTGCCAGTGCCTCCCCTCCCATGCCTCCCCCCAGACATTTCACTGCATGGCTTTGAAATAAAGGGGCACTTCCCCACACAAGTTTGGTGTCTCTCCTCCACATTCCACTCCTCTGTGGCGTGCTGTACCCAGGCAGAATGGTACAAGTCTCTCTCCTTTCAGGTCCCCAGCCTTCCTTACCCCTCTTGCTGCAGGCCCTTCCACACATGCCAGCTCCACACGATTGCAGAGATAGGGAGCAATATCCCAATTAATCAGGGGCCCCGACCCATCCCCACCCCCATTGATCACGGGTTCTGCGGTGTGCACAGCAATTGCGTTGCTTGCGCTTTAATTGAGCAGCCCCTGTCTCGTGGTCAGTTCTTCAGAGACCTTGGAGTTCATTTCAGATTTGGTGGTTGCTTCTCCTTTTCTCTCTTTTCTCCCTTTTTTCTTTTCTTTCCTTTGTTTTTGTCTTCCTCCCTTCCCTCCCCAGTGAGAAGAAGGACAGCAAGAAGGAAGAGGGAAGGCTTGAGAGCAACAATGGCTGACGACCAAGACCTTTCGGAGGTGGAGATGAGCCCAGTGGGCTCTGAAGACCACCACTGCCTCTCCCCAGGACCCTCCATGGCATCGGACAACTCCCCACACCTCACCGGCTCTGGGAACGGGGAGATGGGGAAGGTAAAGAAGGAACAGCAAGACTCGGAGGCGGATGATGACAAGTTCCCGGTGTGCATCCGTGAGGCAGTCAGCCAGGTGTTGAGCGGCTACGACTGGACCTTGGTTCCCATGCCCGTGCGGGTCAATGGAAGTAACAAGAGCAAACCCCATGTGAAGCGGCCCATGAATGCCTTCATGGTCTGGGCACAGGCTGCCCGGAGGAAATTGGCTGACCAGTACCCACACCTGCACAACGCTGAGCTCAGTAAGACCCTGGGGAAGCTCTGGAGGTAAGAGAGAGCGGTGGAACGTGGAGTGTGAGGGCTGAGGTCTGGAGGTGTCCTCTACAGGACTGTGTGGTCGTGTGGAAGGATGGAGACAGCGGGATGGAAGGGGTTTCCCGTGAGGGGACTTCTGTATGGTGAGCCCCCTCCCAGGAGGCACAGTTGTTGACAGGCAAGAGTGGTGGTTGGATGTAGTGAAGGCGTCCTCAGCAGACCTCACCTCTGTCCTGGGCAGCAGCCCTTTCCATGTGTTTCCTACTAAGTTTCTCTATTGTTCCTGATGGGGACACTCTCACTCTGGTCCTCCCTGCCTGACTGCCTGGGGAGATCTTGTTTTCTTGGCTCACCCTCCCCAATGGGCTCAGTTGTGTACTAGCAGTAAACCGGCTGAGCTCAAGACTTAAGAGCTAAGTCACAGGTGGCTGCCTGCAGCCTGTCTTAACTCAGATCTCAGCACTAACACGGTTTCTTTTCTGGGCAGTGCCACAAAGCGAGAGGGAAACCAATTTACAGCTGAGGAGGAAGGTCAGAGGAAAGGAGACAGGCAGAGCCTGACACCCGTCCTTCCCAGGACGTTCCCAGTTTTGGCAGGCTATGCAGATGCAGTGAGATGGACAAGGGTAGGAACAGGGACTGAGGCTTAGCAGAGAGGAAGAAAGCTGCAACAGTCCCAGCCTTAGCAGGCTCTCTTGGAATATGCTGGCACAAACGAACCCCATCTTCCTTTGCACCCAGAAAAGCGCCCTCCCTTCTCACTAGCACACACACATTTGTCCTTTGGCACCACCACTTTGTGCACCTATTTTCACTTCGTACAGATCCCGAGTCCTTTGCGTAGCTTCTCCTCCTTCCTCCAGCAGATCCAGAGGCTGCCCTCATCGAGTGCAGCCAGCCCATGAGTGCACAGAGAGCCGTTGTGCTGTAGCCAAACATGTCAGGCTGGCTGTGCCGCATCTGTCCCGTTGGACGCTCTCTGCTGATAACCCCATCAACATGTTGCTTTCTGCCACAAGTCCCCAGCACAGTGCCCTGCCTCACGCCAACCGACACAAACCAAGGCTCATGCAAACAGCCGTCTCCTTCTCTCACACCCTGACAGCATTTCATAGAGGAAGCCCTCAGTTTTGGGTGAGCCAAGATGCATTTTTTGAAGCAGGAGCTTCAAAACACACTATAGCAACTATTCATTCCTGGCTTCAAACCACCTAGCTCACAAAGAAGAAACCCCATGGGCATTAGATTCTCCCTCTGCTATGTCAGCCTGTTTACCCTGACTCCTGAGTGTCTAATGTAACCCCAGCAAAGGGATTTCTTCGGGAAGTCAAAGGCGGAGCATTGATTGTGAATGCCTCGTCTGATCTTCTTTCCTGCTTGGATCCCCTCTGCCTTCCCTTTACCACAGTGCTTGCTTTCACCTGGGACTCTGCTGCTAGCCTCTGGACTCAAAGCTCTGATCAAAAGAGGCAGGGGATGGGGGGGAGACCCACCCTATTTGTTCCCAAAATGTTGATTTCAATATATCATTCCTTTACTGCAAAATTTTGCCAGACTTTAGAGCAATGGTGTCTCCTTCCAAGCACTGCATTTTCCTTAAAATATAGCAGAGCAGTGAAACCTCACAGGTATTGCATTCAGAGAACAGGGAGACATAGCCCCCAGCCCGTGGCCACAGTCATGCAGCCAAATGCCTCCCTGCTCCCAGGACATGGCTCCCACTGCTGGCCACATGGGACTCAGAGAGCGGGACACTGCTGACAGACAACGGTCAAAGTCCTTGTGCGTTTCTCAGGGCACAATACGGCCAGGAAACACGGCTCAGATGAGAAGCTTGTGGGGTCAGGCCTGAGGTTGTTGTAAGCTGCTGAGTTTGCCAACTGGGTGCTTCTCTTGAATGTCTCCTCTCCCAGTGCATGCTGAGGCTCTTTGAGCCATGCGAGCCCCTTTGGAGATCACACAACACAGCAAACTGGGTTATGGGTACAGTCAGTGTCTGGCCACATGTGTGTGTCTTTCTGTGAGGCTGAGAGGAGATATCAACCACAAAACTCCAGGGGAGGTGACCCAAAGGTTACCAGGATAGCAGCCCAAAGCCTTGCCTTCCAGCCATGGTATGGCTGGGCTTCCTCTGCTGAGGTTCCCACTGCCTTATCTGCACTGTCCCACAGGTGTAGCTTCTACACATAGGTACAGCTGCAAGCAGACAGGATTTTTAATGGATGGCTTAGCCTCAAACTTTTGATGAGTGTCCTTGCAAAGGTGCCATGGCTTGTTGCTTTGGAAAATGTTGGTTGTTCTGCGCTTATACAGATAAAGGGTGGATTAAAGGCAGAGGCTGGTGACCGCACGGACTCCCTGCAGACCCCCATTAAACCAAGCATGTCCCCACCAACTGGCACTGGGTGGGGATGGAAGAGGCTAGGAAATCTTGAGAGGCACCTCACCTACAAAATAGGAAACAACAGTCCAGGATTTTTTGTTTTAAGCCCAGAATTTGCACTGCCCTGTTCTCCACAGGCACCAACCCTCAGTGGAAGGGCTGCAGGATATGCCCTGATGGCCACCCCAAACATGGTGCCAGGGGGCTTATGGACCCATCCACCTTCCCCATTCTGTACCCACTTTGGGTGTGTGATGGGTGCAAACAACAAATGGGACTTGCTAAAAAAGGAAGGAAGAGGTTTTGTGCTTGACGGTCATGAAATCTGTCCTTGAAATCTGCCCTTTTCCTTTCCTTTCCCAGGGCGGGACAGGGAGCAGCTCTCAAATGGAGGCTGGCTGCTGAAAATGTCGGCATGACTCCCAGCCAAAATGCCAGCCAGCACCACCTCCAGGGCTGAAAACAAGGGAGGCACGGGAAGAAGGGAAGGAAAGCTTGGTAGGGAGGAGCAAGAGGCAGCAATGGAGGGATCTTTGCATGAGGGTGGCAACACCCAGGGAATTGGTTCATGCCCACAAAATCTAGGGCCATGGAAGGGTAGGAGGGCTGCTTTCTGCTCCCAGCCACCCCTTGCCTTGCATCAGCCCCAGTGCCCAAGCCCATCACCACACTGACTCATTGGCAGCTGAGCCCCTGCCAGGGTAAGGCCTCTGGCTGCTGAGCCAGGTGCCTGGCACAGGGAGCGGTGCCATGCCAGGCAGCAGAAGAGGAGGCTGTGAGAGGTGAGCACAAGGTTTCAGCCCTTCTTTCTCCTCCCAGAGTGCGGCGCTGGATGCTTGCCCCTCTCCCCTCGGCTCGGGGGTGAGCATTTGGTGTTGGGCTTGGATAAGCCCCATGAAGGGCTTTGCTCTGTGATCCGTAACTTCTCTGCCCGTGCAAGATTCCTTTGCATTATGGCCTGGAGAGCGTGGGGGGCAGGAGGGGGAGGGCAGGAAGCAAGCGAAATCCAAATCCCCCCAAATCTCCTGGCCTTTGCCTGCTCGCACCAGTTTCACTTTGCTAAAGCCGATTTGAATTCTGACCCCAGCGGGAAGGAGGAGGGAGCAGGCAGCCTTGGAGAGAAGGCAAAGATGTGGGAAGTGGACTTGCCTCTGTCCTGCTGGTAGCACTACACATGAGCTGCTGTCAAGGGGAGAGGAGGTGAAGCACTTCAGTATAGCTCAGAGGGCAGGGATCTGACACCTGTGTGGCCTCCAATGGCTCTGTTTCACACCATCCACAAGACACATCTCAGAGGCTGAGCTTTGCAGGTTTTGCCTCTGTTCTCCATATCCCACATTCTGCAAGGATGAAGGTTTTGCCAAGGCAAGGTCGCTCCCAGTCCACAAGGCCTACGAGGGTTGCCCCTTGGAGGCCCATCTGGAGTAGCACAGGCTGAGGGATTAGAGCCCTCTGGGACTTGTGAGCGTGGTATACAGTGGCGGGAGGGAGACAGGAAAGCTGGTGTTGGATTCATGGTGGCTCAGTTACTTAAATCTCCAGGATTAATGCAGTGGAGGAATGTGGTGTGTGGCCACAACTCGCTCAGGCTGACTGGAGTGAACCCAGGTCAGCACCATGCCACACACCTTCCGTCCACCAGCTGAGGGGATACACAAGGACTAGAGGAGAAGGGGGTGTTCAGGGACCAACCCATTAATTGCTGGTGACCTATCTGACCACCCACCAGATTTACCTGCGTATTCCTTGAGCCATGCCTCCTCTTCATCTTCAGTTTGTCATGTCATTTCAGGACTTTATATCTTCCCCAGAGCCTACTGCTAAACAGAATTGGTCACATTTTAGTGCTGAGGGCTTCGGGGGTGCCAAGGTGCTGGCACAGTCCCATCCTCATGCAGCTCTTTTGCTGGGGAGAAAAGATGGGGACATAAGATAAATGGAATTTTTTTTTTGCTGTTTGTGAGCCCTGCCATTCATAATGGCTGTTTTGAGTTCCCAGTCATGAGAAAGCTGGTCCCTTCTGAGAGCACTGGTTTTTGGTTGGAGGCATGATGACCTTGAGTCACAAGAATATGAGGAGGAAAATCATAACATGAAATTGAAGTGCTTCCAGCTGAAATGCCACAAAAGGCTTGAGCAACGAGTTTGATCTTATCATCAAGTGCTCTGAGGCATCCTGCCTGTGCATTTCACCATTTCCTCACAGAGCCTTAACTAGAGCAGCCCATGATCTGGCAGGAATACAGACAAGGAGATTACATTTCTGCAATGCCTTTCATCCAGAGACCAAGGCTCATCTACTTCTACAAAGCCAGCAAAAGAGCAACTAAATTTTTTACAACTGTTTGGCCAAGTTAAGGAAGGTTGGTCCTTCGTGCTTCAGCATTTTGCATTATCCATGTCTGAGGCGAGCAGGAGCTCCAGGAGTTTTAGAATACACTGTTTCTGCCCCTTCCAAACTTTTTTTAATTTCCTTTTAGAATATTGTAAGATGACTAAAGGTTGCTTTATATGGTTCTCATGGAGCAAATTTCAGTTGCTATTGGTGCTCCACACAGCCTCAAACTAGGAGCAGAGCCTATTGAAGGGGGGAGGTTAACCTGGAACAAATACAGTCTGGGGAAGATCAAGAGACATGGGGCAGGCAGCACTACAGGTAGTACATTACCTTTGTCCAAAGGACAATTCCAACTGCCCTTAATTTGCCCAAAGTTTTTAAAAGCAGCTCGTCCAATCTTATTTAACACAGCTACAAAAGGCTGCACTTCGCCCTTTGGCAATTGAAGAGAAGGTAAGTTAAACTTACTGAGGTGAGAAGCATCACACAGGTGGGGAAGGGGGACCCAGCACTGCCACCAACCAGTGGCAGTGCTTAATGACTAAGGAGAAGAAAGAAAGCATTGCTGTCTCCATGCAAACACTTCAAGTTCTTCCTACTGTCCTGGGAAGTGCCCTGCAAGGGCAACATCCTGGCATTTAGATTTACACACCCTGTCCCACAATACTGAGCATAGGTGTTTTTTCTGATAGACCTGCCCCACTCCTTTCCCTCTTCTCTTCTTCACCACCTTGGTCTCTGCAGGTTATTGAATGAAAGCGACAAGCGGCCCTTTATCGAAGAGGCAGAGCGGCTGAGGATGCAGCACAAGAAGGACCATCCCGACTACAAGTACCAGCCCCGCCGGCGGAAAAATGGCAAGGCCACGCAGGGCGAGGGTGAAGGTCAGGTAGAGGGGGACGCTGGTGGGGCTGCTGCCATCCAGGCCCACTACAAGAATGCCCACCTGGATCATAGACATCCTGGCGAAGGGTCGCCCATGTCCGACGGTCATCCAGAACACTCCTCAGGTGAGTCTTGGGTCTCAGCGAATCTCTTGACAGACTACAGCCAAGTCAGAGGCTCAAAAAAGACAATTCGTTATGGTGAAAGCCTTAGTGATGGGGCTCACACCTTACTCATGACCCAGTGGACTGCTGGTGTCAGCAGTACAGGGACATGCCCGAGTTTCAGAGGCACTTGCGTTCCTCTAGTCAGGCAAGGTATCATTGCATCCTCCCTTTTTTCCACAAGATGATTTAAAGAGATTTGGTTTTGGCTATTTCTTTCTCCCTCCACCAAAGCCTCCAGCTAGACAGCTGCCGGTATACTGGGAAGAACAGAGCTGGGTTGTGTATAGAACCAATCATAAAGCTGTAACTCACCTCTTCTCTCTTTTTCCTCCTCAAAATATTCTTCACATTGCAGGTCAGAGCCATGGGCCCCCCACACCTCCTACCACTCCTAAGACCGAGATGCAGGCAAGTAAAGCTGATTCCAAGCGAGAAGGGCGTTCCCTGGGGGAAGGAGGAAAGCCCCACATTGACTTTGGCAATGTGGACATTGGGGAGATCAGCCATGAGGTGATGTCCAACATGGAGACCTTTGATGTCAATGAATTCGACCAGTATCTGCCGCCCAACGGACACGCTGGCCACCCAGGCCACGTCGGGGGCTATGCGGCAGCGGCCGCTGCTGGCTACGGCCTTGGAAGCGCCCTGGCTGCGGCCAGCGGACACTCTGCCTGGATCTCCAAGCAGCATGGAGTCTCCTTGTCCACTGCCACCTCATCGGTGGTAGACTCAAAGGCCCAGGTGAAAACGGAGGGGTCCGCCCCTGGAGGCCATTACACCGACCAGCCCTCCACCTCCCAGATCGCTTACACATCCTTAAGTCTGCCCCACTACGGCTCGGCCTTCCCCTCCATCTCCAGGCCACAGTTTGACTACCCGGACCACCAGCCCTCGGGACCCTACTACAGCCATTCCACCCAAGCCTCTGGCCTCTACTCTGCCTTCTCCTATATGGGACCTTCCCAACGTCCCCTTTACACTGCCATCTCTGACCCTGCACCCTCCGTGCCACAGTCCCATAGCCCCACACATTGGGAACAGCCTGTGTACACGACTCTCTCCAGACCATAGGGAATGGGGAACAGTGACCGAAGCAGCGACGGAAAGGCTCCAAAGAATCAGCACAGGCAGAAGAGCCTCCGAACTCCAAGGTCACTCAGTGCCATCCAGCCACCAGAACCCACCAATTATACAGAAGTGCCTTTCTTGCTCCCGGCTCTTGCTGGCACACCCACCTAGAGGAAGGTTTATCATCCTTTCGCCCTTTACCAATTTCACACAGGCCACGTGACTGGTTTGCGATGCCTTATTGGCCTTCTAGAGGAGGAGGATTCTGGACACGGAGTAACTGGTCTGTGGTGGGTTTTGTTGTGCACACCCTGGACTGTACAATGAGAGAGACTGTCCTTTCCTTCCCCTCCCACACTGCTCCAGGGAGTTTGCAAGTGTTTCCAACAGGCCACAACGGCCAACACTTTGTCACCTGCTGTGGATCTAGGGTGGATCTAGGGTCACCTCAGCAGATGTGTCACGGGAGGAGCAGTAGGGAGGAGGGCATGGCCGGCTTCCTTGCAATCAGCGTCGTGCAGCAGCCCTGCCTAAGATTCACACATGCATGAATCTTGAACCCCTTGGAAGACAACCTACGCTTGCTTCCCTGCTGATTTCCATGGCTGGACCCTAGCTTTTCTCCCCACCTCCTCCCTCCATCATGTCTCTGTTTAATCCCACACTCTTCCCAGCATGGAGATTTGAAGGCTTGCCTGAACAGTACATGGGATTTGGGAACAGCATGGTTGGTCTTAGCATTACTCATATCACACCCTGTGTGCACACGTGTGTTCATGTATGAAGGCAGAGGAGAGGTGGAGAAGGACCAATGAATCATTACGGTGCTATGGGTGAATCCTCCTTTTATGAAATTACTCTATATCATTCACTTATGTCTGGCATTTCTGGCCTCTCAGTCTCTTCTAATCTCTTCAGAACCCCAAACAACCTCTGAGCAAACTTGGTCCTTGCTCTTCCATGTCTGACGGTGTCTGCAAGAAACGAAGAGGCACCAAGAAAGCTACAATGCACCTGCCAACACCCCGAGTTGATTCCAGTACACTTGGAGCTCCCACTCCAAACCCAGGCTGAACTCATTCGTTCATCATGTCTCCCAGTCAGCCAACACCTCCCTCCCATCTATCCTGAGAATGGAAAGATACTCCTGTGGCTTTAAGCAAGGTAGATACAGACCCAGTCTTGGATGATGAAAGAAAAGAAACCTATTTAGGTGCAAAGTAATCTTCTTTGCCTTTGGGTTTCAAACTGGAAGCAACCAGCTCTTAGAGATCAAACTCTTTTTTCAGTCTTACATCTGAGGACAGTCTGCTTGCTTCTCCTTTGTCACCTCCAGGACTAGGGTGGTTTGTCATGCCAGGGAGTGAACTGACACAAAAATTGCCACAGGAAAAGGTGATTCCTGGCAGCTGATTGCAGAGACATGCTGCGGGACTCTCCAATGCATATTCCAGTCTAGAAAGAGACTTCAACCAAATGTGGACTATGATGGGTGCTGCTGTATCCCTCTGCTGATATGACTGTCAGATGCCCTTCCTGCCTCCCTTAGCTACAGATGACCTATCCTTGTGGTGTCTGAAAAGATCATGTAGAATATTTGCTCCCTGTACGCATGTAACTTCTTCCAGTCCCGTCCCCTTATTTATGCAAGTAGCACCTTTCCCCCCACCCCCCTTTCCTCAGTCTCTGTGCCATCCTAGCACCATTAACTCTGCATTAAACATATGGAATAATAAACTTAAAAGTTTTCGTTTTCACACGTCTTGGTTTTTTCAGTCTCTTCCCTGCACTTCTCTGTTTCTTCCCCCAGTACATGGATGATGGGTCACACACACCACCACACAAATCCTGTGCACAGCCTTCCTTGGCTTCTTAGGAAATAGGCAGGCACAATTCTGACTGGCTGTCCAGACTCCTTCATGGAGATAAGCTCATCTTCTGTTTACACCTCACCTCCAGTCATTTCTTCCATGAGAAAAGCACTAACACCGATTTCTGTTCTTCATCCGACATACAGCACATGCAATCAAGAGTATTATTTTGCAGGCACTTCACCCAAAAATTTCTTAGTGTGACTGTTAATGCTCTCTAGGATAGAAGTGTGGGGCTTCTCATCTTGGTTCCTCATGACCAGACAGCAGGTGACATACCTTCAAGAAAAAACTTCCCCACATTCACAAATTTGTGTCTTTTGGAAGCAGCCACTAATTTTTCTGTAAAAACTCAACTCCCCCCACCCTCTTGACTTCCACAAGCAAGAGCCCAAACTCAAACATTTATACACACAGAGTATATTCCAGAACACATGTATACACTTTCTTACTTGTTATAGTCAGGTCCTGGGAGGGTATCTGAACTTGTCAGGAAAAAAAAAATGTGTAGCAGGTATCATTCTGCTTAAGAACTTCTCTCAAGGCCAATGGCAAAACAGTAGGAGCCCGATTACCACAGACACTATCAACAATTACAGGTTGATTCCAAAGGGTTTCAATAGTGGTGCATATGAGCAGATGCAGTGAGTTCCTGTTTACTAAACACTTTATGGGTGAGTACAGTAAGCAGAACATCTAGGAACATCCTAGAACATCTTTGAACTATGTTCAAAGCATTTTAAAAAGCACAGCACTATTTGGATGAAGTTCTGTATAGGGCCAAGAGCATTCACAGCAGGATGGCTTAATTAATCTAATAATAGTGATGCCAGCTAAAGAGTTCCATGTAAAACAGGACTGACCATTCATGGAGGAGAGCAGAAACCTCTACCCAAATCACAGATTCTGGGAAGAGCGAAGAAGGGCACTGCTGAGCAAGTCAGGAGCACAGGTAGGGAGGAAGGGAAGCCATAGTGGAATTAGAGATATAAAAGTTGATCAACAGGGGTGGGAGAGAGAAGTGACACATGAATTAACAGAAAAGTGGGAAAATTCTTAATCTCACAAAGTACTCTCCTCAGCTCTTCAAGAAGCAAATTAGGAAAGTGAGTGGGCTCTGTCTCAACCATTCTCCAGCGGGAGGGGATGCCTCCTCTCATACAGGAGGGTTATTGCAAGACAGGAGTGAGGACACCACTGGTAACAGAGGGGTTAACCACTCCTCCTGCAGCCTACAGGAGCTGGCCCAGCATCCTTCCCTATCCCTTTAATCGTATCTGATACAGATGCAAGGCTGGGGAGGGGAGTCCGGTAGGGAACAAAGAAGCCATTTTAAAAAAAATAAAAAAAAGGACAAGAAAACGACCCCGCGCTCCATGGCAGACGCCAAAACGATTGCACAAAGGCACCATTTCAGGGCTGAAATTTCACCGCACCAATGTGATTAAAGGATTCCATGGAGGGTGGGGGGAGAAGGCTGAAGGCCACAGTGCTGCAAATTAACCTTTTCTTGGTAAGGATGGCCCGGACCAGGAAGCATTTGCATTCGTCACAGTCAACTCCCTCCACGCACCTGCAAACATCTCCACATTCCCTTTGACCTGTCATTTCACCCAGGGACCCATTCAGCTCTTGAATTATCGCCTCCAAAACCAGCCCTTCCTGTGCACTCCAAGAGAGGAAGGACAGACTTGTGCTTTTACTGGGACCTGTGAGAGAATGACATTCATGGCTGGTTACATGAGCCAAGTTCCCAGGCAGGTGGATATAAACTCCCTTTGGGACATGGATGCTCACGTGCAGGCACCGACCACACACACACCGTGGAGAATGATCACTTCATATGTAAGTACAAGCTTTAACAAAAACCAGTCAGAAATATTCTTCCTGGACTAGAGAAAAGAAAAATATAAGGCAGAAACCATAGGTGCGCCTTCCTCCTTCTTCTCTTTAAAAATAGAAAAAAAAAACTCTGAAAGCTCTTTTTAGTAAGGTAATTGAGAAAGGTTCGGTGTGTTCTGTCCAAGCTCAGATCTTCTGCATACAGAGAAAGAACCCTGAAATACACACACCAAGAAATGAAAACTAGGGGAACTAATGAAAACCTGCAACTGGCTGGAAGCCCTTGGCTGGAAGCAGATTTGAGCACTTTACCTCCCAGCACACCAGAGGCGAGAGTGCAGGTACCTGAAGGAGATGGATGACTGATCTTTCACCACAGTACAGATCAAAGGAACTCTAGGATTTAGCTGCAGTTGTGCCACCATTAAGAACCACCAGGGTATGTTCAACTGAGATGCCTGGTCCATCCCCAGGACTTCAGTTCCACCGTGTGCCCGAGGATGGCTGCACCAGGAGCAAGTGCAGCAACAACCCACACCTGCCGAGCTGGAGGGACGGCGAGCGGCGGCCGCGCTTCCGGCTGGGGCAGTGCCACTGAAAGGGGATCCCCACTTCTGATAAGCACTGAGGGAGCAGGGAAACAATAGGTGACTTGATGAGAGCTGCTCTACGATACTCCTGAGAAGCCCCACAGCGAGCACCAGACAAAGAGGAAATTGGGGGTTTCCACAGCAACCTGTTCAGGGCACAAAGGCCCAACTGTCTGGGGGGAAGCAATGGAGGTGTCTCAGCACTCCCATGTTAAGAAGGGACGGTGGTGGAAGGCTGGAGTCTTTCTGAAGACAAAGTACCTGCCAGAGCATTTCTGCACAGCAGGAGTTTAACTGGGTATCAGTCCTGCAACCAGGGAGGAGCAGTGCCAGAGGAGGAAGTTACTGCAGACTTTAGCCTAGCTAAAAGACAAGGTCTTCAACAGAGAAAGAAAGCTGAAAAAACAGCATTGCACTTGACTCCCTAATCTTACTAATATAGTACATGACAGAGAAAAAATAGTACAGAGAAAAAAATAGCACCCACACTGGTGGAGACAGCTACGAAAGTCATCTTTCAGATATATAGGATAGAGATGAAAGAGGAAGTCAAAGGGCAAAAAACCCCAAATACATTTAGTTTAAAATAGGGAGATTTACCATTTATTTACACAAACACTGAGCAAAAATTAGAAACATCCCTGAAAATGCAAAACCAAACACATTGGCTGGAATCTGATCAGTCTGTGATAATTAACTCATCCACTCCCCAGTCTTCATAGCTCCCATCTGGAAGATAGCGACGGATGATTATGGGGATCTTGCGTGCTCTGAAGGGAAGAGAGAAATGAACAGAAATGTCAGAATCTCCACTGTATCACTCAGTAGGCAATGGAAGTGAGGTGTTGGTAGCTTCAATAAGCTCATCAGACTAAACTGAGAGCTGTGCAGCACCAGTGATTTGATATTATACAGCCAAGTCCCCTTAAATGACCTTCTGTCATTTGTAGCTGCAAAGCACTCAGCACCCTCAGACTGCAAACACAAGAGACCTCTCAGACCTGTTGCCACTGCAGGAATTGAGCCTTCCTGTCTGAACCCACTAAGAGAACACCAAGCATCCAAACCTGATACAGGGGGAAAATATAAATCAAGGGACTTGAAGAACAAATCCATTTTTCGTTTGACGGAAGGTTTTTCCCCCCCACAACAATAAAAAGGTGGCAGAATTCTGAGAACTTCCAGGACAAACTGGTATTTACAGAGAAATTTGCATCCTGAGAGCATCACTTACATTTTAAGAAGGATGCATGAAACAGTGACTAGTCAGGTACCCAAACCTGTTACAGCTGGGGTGGAGCACAGCACCTGCTAACAGTGTTTCCGATTTGAGAGCAAGAAAATGCTGAATACAATTTAACTTCATGAAAGTAGATTTAAGTCAGCAAAGCATAATCAGTCTGGAATCTAGCCAGAGCATCAGGTTTCAGCTGTATCAGACTTGAAAAGTAACACAACTTCTTTACCTTCAGGGAGGTTGTTTTTCCAGTAGTAAAGTAACTCCCTGATGCCAAGAATTACAACTGAATTTTGGCACAGAACAGGATGCACCACCATGACTTACTTTCCAGAGCTCACACACAGGCAGTGACCAGATGCAACTCAGTCTGAGCCTGGAGATCTGACAGAAACATGACCTAAGGAGCTTCTAACAATGGCAAAGGGAGCTGTAATAGATAAAAAAATCTGCAAGAGGAGCTTCAGTGCACTGAGAAACTGGGGAAACAGGTGGACAATTCAGTTCAAGGACAGGGACCTAATCAGTAACAGAGTCCAGCTGTTTGAAGGATATCTGCATGTGACCTAGATTGTGCAGGAAAACTGTGGGACAGCAGGGAGCTCTGCTGTGGAAAGATGGGCCTGCAAATAGTCATCCAAAATCTGCCTCAGTGCTGCAGATTTAAATAAAGGATTCATTTACCTTTCTGTAAGCAGAGGGAAAGCACAAGAAGCCAAGCATTCAAGGGTGCAGGAAACAAACATTCTCACCAGCCTGACCATTGTTTTAATTTTTGCCAGCACTTCATTTGAACACAATTCTGTTCAGCTGGCTGCTTCAAAACAATTCCATTTGGGGAATTAAATAGATTCCTGAAAGATGAGGACCTCAGGATCCCATCACAGATATAAAGAACGCTGGGACTGTGAAGTAGAAGAGATCCAGAGCACTCCTAATCATCAGTATTTGTAGGAGCAACTAGGATGGGAGAGAGCAGCTGTGGAGAAATTCCAAGGTGGAAAAAGGAAAAGGCAACCATAGTGCTCACTGTTATTGAGGGAAGACAAGGCTGTCTAAGAACAAACTGCTAAATACTGGAATGAAGAAAGGACTGCTGGCTTTGTGGAAATCAGTACAAAATCTGTGACTCACTTAAGTTCTTTCATGGCAATGAGCAAGGGGTCTGTCTCTCCTTCCAGCTCCACCATCACAGGGGCACACATCCTAGGAAGAACATCAACAACCACTTGAGCAAAAACACAGAGAGGGAAGAGAACACCTGCCTACCTGTGTCACCTCTCCAACAGCCAGTAAAGCAGGAGGGTGGGACACCATCCTGGCAAAACTGATTTGCTGTGTTGTCCACTTCAAGAAGAAAATCCCCCCAGATGGGTACAGATCAAACTTTTACTTCAACGTTCTCTTTGTTCCACCCCTAGGGCTCTGCTAACCAGCTCGTGCTCAAAGACTGGTCAAATCCACACTCCTCTAGCCACCCTCTGCTGTACTTAAACATGGAGAAAAGAGCTTCTAAAACTAATCCAATGGAAAAGGTAGAATGTAAAAATGTAAAATAAGAAGGCCTCCTACAACTTCAACACGTGTCTTGCATTCTGACTTGCTCACAGCTTCCAGCTATTGATCAGGGGAAGAGAAGGGCTGGATTTACAGTGCATTTTACCTCTTGGAATAAAAATTAATCATTTTGCAAAGGACTGTGACTACACCCATGCACTGGAGAGTGGTGGCAGAGAAAGCTCACACTATATGAGCACTGTATGGGGGCTGCTGCTGGCCTGGGATCAGCACTGAAGGCAGAAGATGCAGGTAAAGCAAACCAGGTGCCAGAGTGTTTTGGATTAAAGGCCTGGCACGGGCCCATCTCATCTCCCCCCATTTTTGTTGCCTTTCACCAACTGAGACAACGTGCACCAAACAGCATCACAGGCTGGGCAAAGAACAGCTTGCCTGCCTGTGAGCTTCTAAATGATGCACAAGAGAAGCTTTATTTTGAAGGTGGATATAACCAAGATGGACTTCAAAGCCTTGCCGCTGTCTAACAATCTTGCCCAAAAGGCAGTTTTTCAAAAAGCACAGTACTTTTTAATATGAAAATATGTCTAAAAAGGCAAATGGGTTAAAAGCAGCCAGCCTTGACAGCATTTAAAGTAAGTACTAAATGTTATTATCTATTACAAATAAGGCCTTATAATTGCAAATACTGTAAAAAACCGGCAGCTTCTGATAAAGCAACTGCACTTAAAAAGGATTTCAGGTTGGTTTCTTCACTCCCAATTCCTACAGCCTTGTGGTATCAACTGAAGCTGTTTTGAAGCATCTCTCCTTCCAACATTATCTCTTGCAAACCATTTATGAACTTTCAAGTCCATGCTGGCTCTCTTAGGAAAGACAGAAATCAGAACTGTCTTGTCCCATTCCCTAGCAATTTTGTCTGTGACGTAAGAAAACTCGTTGTGGCTACTAAATGCTCCCTCCTCACATACAAGTAGCACAGTTTCAGGCAAGGAGAGACACAGAGACCTCACGTGCAACTAAGATCCCCACAGTCCTGTCCATCACTGTTGACATGCAAGCTCAGCAGCCATGCAAAGGACTCAACAGATCTGGGAATTTTTAAGGGAACAGGAAAGCACCTATCAGTGTAAGGGGAGGCGCAGCTGCGGCAATGCTGGGGACACGGCGTGCAGTACTCACGCTATCTGGAGAGCACGGGTGCCCAGGACTCTGGCTCGCTCGTACTTGGTCATGTAGGGGGTGGTGATCCGCTTCTGGTTCGCCTGCTGCCGCTCTCCCGAGGGCAGAATTTCCACGTTCTCCTGTCCCTCCTGGTGGAAAGAGACCCGCGCCGCTGCTCAGCCGCACCCGCCACCGACGCCTCCTCAGCCGCCCAGCCAGGCTGCGACGCGACCCTGCGGGCCCGGCAGAGCCTTCCAGGGCCGGCCCACGGGGCACCCACCTCCTCTGCGTTCTCCAGGTCCTCCAGGCCCTCATCCTCCTCCACATCGTCAAAGTCATCCCCGTCAAAGCTGCGGGAGAGACACACGCGTCGCACTTGCGGCCGGGCCGCCGCCCCTACCGCACCCGCGCCACCTCCCTGACGCGAGACGAGACGAGGCGAGGAGAGACACACCACCGCCTCTCCCCTCCTCCCCTCAGCCGCCCCGCTCTCACTTGTCCTCGTTGTCGGACATGTTGCTCGCCCGGCGCCCCCTGACCCGCACTTCCGGGAGCCACTTCCGCCTGCTGCCGGAAGTTGTGCCGCGCCGTTGCCATGGCGACCGCCGCCGCTCGCCCCGGCCCTCGCCCCCCGGCCCGGNGTGAGAGGTAACAGCGTAGCGGCCGGGGCCCGGCCCGGCTGCTCGGGGCACCAGGGTCCCGCCCACTGTGCCTCTCTCTCCCCGAAGTGGAGCGTCCCCCCGCGGTCCGGCAAGCGGGCGGGCCCGTCGCTGGTGTCGCCGCCCCGGCTGGAGTCTCCCAAGCCCGCATCTTCCCCTTCGGGTTGCGGTTGTGAGCGGGGGGTGACCCCAGGGCGGGTTCCCCAGGCCGGCTCTGCTGCCTCTTCATGGACACGCTGTGTTTTTCAGAGATGATGGAGGAGCTTCAGCTGCCGCATCCACAGAAGCGATACCTGATGGACTATGTGAAACGTGAGTGAGGCCCCCTGGCTGTGCTGCCCGCTGCTGTGCCGAGATTTTGCATCTCGGCTTGAGACGGGGGCATTCCCCCACAGCCTGCTCGGATGGGCAGGTGCTTTAGAACAGCAGCGCAGCAGCTGCTGGCACACGGGGACAAACGGGGCGAGCTGTCCCCACGGGTCAGCCAGGAAACAAGGCGCAACGGTGTGACTTGAACCGAGCTCTGTCGTGAGCAGGCTGAGACATCTGGGGCATTGCGGTCTCTGTTTGTGATGCTACTACGGATCAGCAAGTAGATCTACGAGCAGTGGCCCAGAGCCATCCATCCAGAATCCCGTCTGCCTGATTTGCTGTTATTTTTGGTTCGTCCTCCAGGAGGAGATGCCCTGCCCCTTCAGAGATTCCCCCCATCCAGCAAACAGCCAGTGCCTGTTTCCTCCCCAGCAGCCTGTCAGCCACGCAGGCTTCCAGCTCGAGCACTTCTCCGACCTGCCAAGGTCTGCCAGGCAGGAGATGCCTACACCCGAGAAAAATTCAAGCCACAGCCCACACGTAAGTCAGCAAACATTGCTAATAAATACATGGTGGTGCTTGGAGCCTCTCTTCCCCTTCTGTCCATCCCCTGCCTCAGTCTCAGTAGTGGCAGTGTATCTGAATTGCTCCATGTCCTCAGGCTCTCAAAGATGATTCAGAAATGGATCTCTGAGGGAACATGTGCTCTAAGTGCTCGCTGACTTCTGCCTGCTGGCTGTGGGGGTGACAGGTGATAGGGACCTGCACAGTCCTTGAATAACAACGGAGCACTACGTAATTTTATTGCACATAAATGTGAACCACATCTCTGATGTTGGTTTGGTGGGCTCTGTAGACCCGTGTGGTGCTTGCACACGGTCCAGGGATGGACTGACATTAATGAAACACTTCCTCTGGCACAGTTAGCAGGTAAGCAGTGTGATCAGGCTCCTCCATGAGGAGACATGATGATAATAATGTTTTTCCCCTTTGGCATTCACAGGAGATTTGGAACAGGAGAAGAGGAGACTTCAAAACATCTTAGCAACAGGGAAGGATGAGGTGGAGGATGAGGTGGAGCAGGTGTTCATTGGGAAAAAGGAAGAGGAGATCGCTGAGCCTGACCGGTTTGAAGAATGTATGTCTTCATGTCCCCAGGAGGGAGGCAGGCAGGAGGCCTGGGAAGCCAGCTCCCTCCTAGGGCTGGGGTGGCAGGCTCTGTTGCCAGTAACCTGAAGCCCATTACACAAGGAGCCACAATGCCCAGTTTCCAAAAGAAAGGACTCGCTGCTGTGAGATTCTGATCCAGTCATCCTCACAGAGGATGGGTAATGCTAGAATAATGTGTACAGAAGGGGTGCTTTGGTCCCTACTGCAGGGAGCCAGTGCAGCTGTTTTCACACATGCTTGGTAGCCTCCAACACTTGCCACAAGCTGAATGTTGCCCTTGACACATCTGTGACAGGTTTTGGATCAGCTGGGTGCAGGTTTGTGCTGCAAAGCAGCAGCTGATGATCCGTTCCTGGTCTGAGATGGTTGCAGTCACTGGATGATGCACGTCAACTAATGAACCTCAACAGCAGGTTCTGTCTCCATCCACAGGCTGGTTAAATTGCCCACAAGCAAAAGAGAATTGTCTACATAAAGAAAATTAGAAAACTACTGTTCCTGGGAGTCAGGGAGTTGTAAGAAGTTAGGGAGAAGGCAAACTGCTCCATTATGTGAGGGAGTACTGAGGTACTGTGATGACATGTTGAGCAAGGTGAGTGTTACAGCAGATATCACCCTGCCTGTTCAAACTGCTGTTCAAAAACAACTAGGAAATTGGGGGTTCAGATCTAGACAGAAATGTTTTATTGCCTTTTGGCTGCATGCTGTTTCCACAGTTCTTTGTCTTATCCACCAGTGATGAATGAAATTCAAGAGAGGAGGAAATTCCTGGCAGAGATGGAAGCTCTAGGACAGGGCAAGAAGTATCAGGGGATCATCCTCACTGAAATCTCACAGGTATGCAAGGGCCTTGGCTGAACAGTGCATGGAGGGAATCCCATGTGTCAGAGATCACAAAGCAAAGTCTTCTCTGATATCTGAGCAGGGAAGGGGGAAAAGAGCTGCTTCCCTTCATGGCACAGCTCAGGTGTGAATTTGGGCAATGGTGGATAGCGGTTTTTCAGCTTTCTTTCCATCTCTCTGTGTAACTTAATTAGGGAAATAGAGTTTTTGTTCTTGAGATTGGCAAAAGAAGGAAAAAAACACTGCTGGTTTTCTCCCTACTCAGCTCTCCCCCTTTGTACTTTGCAGAAATTGCATGAGATGGAGATCATTGACAAGAAGAGAACTGAGGAAATGAGAAATACCATGACAAAAGCCTTCCCAGCTGGGAACAAATCCAACCTCCAAGACTAGGCCAAGGGCAAAACACAAGTGCAATTTGTTCCCACCTATTCTTCCCAGACTCTCAGCATCAGAGGATGGTCTGTGTCTGTTTCCAAAGAGGGGGCAGCACCATCTGTTGCCTGAAACTAGAAGGCAGGACCAATTTGTACATAAACAGCAACAGAAGTTGTAAAATCCTTCCTACACACTGGATCCCTTCTTGCTCAATAATATTAAAGACATGAAAACACATAGCAACAGCTCCCGAAACATGACAAAACAGAGCCTTCTTCTGCGTGTGCAGTGCCTCAGAGTACAGCAATCCATCCACAGAAATGTCATTCCTTCCCATCTACCCGGAGGTGGAGGTTTCTCCCGGAGGTTATGATGATAACACATGCTGCCACCACATCTGTAACCTGCTCACTCCTGGCCCTGTGACTCTGGGAATGTCTCTGGAGGAAATGCAGCTGCACAGCCTTGTGCAAGCCCTTGGCATTGCTGCAGGTCACTGTGGCTGTGACCTTCAGCACCAGCAACCCTCTGGTGGCAGCCCCAGCTGTACCAAGCAGGGACAGGGGATTTCAGCCCAGTGTCTGCTCGCTTTGCTGTGATTTTTTGGCTCCTGAAAGCATGGTATGCAGAATAGCCACTCTGTTCACACAGAGACTGGGAATGACTGTTTGCTCACCTCATGAATACCTGCACCTCTGTCCTCCAGCAGGCTCAAGCATGATGCCCCGCTTTTCCTGTACAAAGCCCAGCATAAAGTCTGGTTTCCAATTTCCTTAATATCTCATCCTTTGCTTCTTAGCAATACTCAGCCACTTTTCAAAGCCAGGCAGCATGCCCTGGCCCTGGGACAGCACAAGTGCACAAAGGAATCAGAAACCTAATCCACAATAATTTTTTTAATCCAATATTTCTTTTATTTCTGTTCAGGTGAATGGAAGTCATGGGGTTAGTACAGTATAATTTACAAATCAGACTTCTGACCAAGCGCAGGACCAAGGGCTGTCAGGCTGCAGCAATCCCAATGGCCTTTGGCAACAGTGATGTGACAGCAGGCTCTAAAGCAGATTTGTTTCTCCTTGGAGCAGATTTGTTCTTTGGGATCTCTCCTACCACTGCTCCTCATCAGCCTGCTGGGTATGGCAAGGGTGAGAAGGCCAGCTCCCAGCCACGGGGGCCACGATGGGATTGAGGAGAGGCTCGGGTCCCTCTGGTTTTGGGAAATGAGGATCCCTCTCCAGAATGCTGCACCAGCCACCTTGCAAGGCACTGCTCTGAGAGCATTTTGGCTAAAGCCTGTTGGGTTTTTAGAAGAGACTGCAGCAGATGGCTCAGAGCTGGTTATGTCTAATTTGCTAATAAGAAGGCATGATGAACAGCTGACCAACCAAACACCCATGAAACTAATTCAGACTGATCCAATAATTCAATAAATAACTCATCATCTTGGAACTGAAGGCAGGAAACAAAAATGGAAGGAAGAAGGGATGGTTGGAAGAACACTGTCTCCCCCCGCATTCCCTCCTCTGATGTATGCACACGCACACACATGACAAAATAAGGGGTTTAAAGTTTTAGGATAGGTTTGAATTCATCTAGTAAAGGAGGTGTAAAAAATAACCAGCCACATCTGCACACTTTTAAAGTATACACAGGTGAAGCTGGGTAAAGGTCAGTTGTGACTGCGCCTCTCTCCCCTGCTGCTCAAGGGTGGCACTGGTGAGCAGGGACACAAGCTTAGTGCCCCTTGCCGACACTCAGTCGATCTTGAGCTTTCCTGCCCTTGCCTGGAGAAGGAACAGGTCCTCCCTCCCCAGGAAGGCAGCAGAGTCAGCAGTGTTTAGCAGCAGTGGGGTTCCTGAGTAGGGCAAGTGAGCTACATCCTAGCAGCTGTGTACCGTCCCCTTGGGTCCTCTCGGCCTTGGGACGGAGCCCATCCACCCCTGGGGCTCCAGGGAGAGATGGCTCAAAATAAATAGGGCACCAGTTGTTTTTTTGGCTATAGCTCTAGAGCCTTGTGATGCACAAATATTTTCTTAACCTTTTAGTTTAGGCCAGTAAAACCCAAAGGTTTTCTGATTCTAGTCAGTTTTCTCCTGAAGTTAAAAATGGGACAGAAAAGGGACAAGAGTGGGCAGCCAGGGAGGGACAGGGAGGCCCAGTCCCCTCCTGGCAGAAGTCAGAGGCACGTGGAACTGTCACAGTTAATGTGGGAGAAGGGACAGGGTGCAGTTAGTGCAAGTTTTCCCACAAACTCCTTTGTTTGTTTTCAGTTAATGATAAGAGCACACAACTGGGTAACATATCTGAAAAGCAAATCCATCTTCTCCCTGCCTTGTTAACAAGGCTTCACAGAGGGTATGGTCATGCTCCCCCACAGCCTCGGGAAGGGGAGGGCTTTGGTCATTCTCACCCACTCTGGGCTGAGGGCTGGCATCTCCCTGGGGCGGCAGCTCTGGTGCCTGGGGAGGGAGCTGGGGAAGAGGCGAGCCAGGGCCAGTGAGAGGCGAGCTGGGGTTCCCTCCCACTGCTGGTGTTCCCCTGCTCTAGCTTTTCTCCTTGGGTGACTTGCTCTTGGAGTCATGCTTGTTGCCCAGCAGCTTAAGCACCTTCATGGGCTTGAATTTGCCTTTCTTCTTGCTCTCGGTCTCCGTGTCCTTGTGAAATTCTGGGGTTGTAAAGGGAGGTTGTTACTGTGGAATATCAATAGTTGTACAGACATGCAACAATGGGCAAGGCTGAGAGCCATGAATCAAAGCCCTCCACTGCAGGCACACTTTCTCTGATAACAGGTGTGCAGCACAACTGTGCCTCTAACTTTATTGCCCCTGCAGGAAAGTCTCCCCTGTCTACACAGAATAGATTCAATCTCTCCTGCACACAATTTCACGAATAGCTTGTGCTGCCCCTTACAGGAGTCAGCAGTGAAAACATCACTCCGAAAAGCTTCCCATTTGTATCTTACCTTTCCTTTTAATCATGGCTTCCAACATTTTATCCTCCTCCTCTTCTCTGAAAGAAAGAATGGGAAAGAGGTCAAGAATTCATCCCTGAAAACAGATGCTGTATTTAGGCTAGAGAGCCTCCTACTTAGAAGCCATAGGGGGCAGATCCATCACTCTCTTGTGAGCATTTGCAACCAGCAGGATAAATCCCACATGCTGCACATGCTGTCCTGCCTTTCCCACACAAAACATTCAAAGAGACAAGGATTGGGAAGCCTTGGAAAGACATCAGCAACATGGACATCCTAGGACACCCCCTACAAAGTGCTCATGCGGCACTGAGTCAGACATAGGAAATGTCTGACTGGTTCTCCCCCAGCCCAGCCCATTCCTCACTCACCTCTGCCGGTCCTCGTCCAGGCAGTTCACAATGGCGTTCCTCTGCTCAATGATGGTCACCAGCTCCTGCATCAGCACCTTCTCCCTCCCTCGGTCCTCATCGGTCCAGTCCTTCTCTACCCAGCCAAACCCCAGGGAAGGACAGCATTTACATGGCTGAAGGAGCACTGAAATTCAGAGCTTCGGGGCTCCAGAGATCCCCAGCACAATCCCCTCTACCCTGCTGTGTTGCAGGGCCAGTTGGGCTAGCAGTACTGTGGGGACAGAGCCCTGCATGTGGCATTCCCTGGGGACAAAAGGAGCATGTGTCTGCACAAGGCTGGGACATACACTGAGATGGGACAGAGCCTCTAGAGCCAGCTGATTGCACTGGCATTCCTAAAGATCTGTCTTTCTTCACCTGAGATCCACCTAGAGAGAGGGGAGATGATGCCCAGGGGAAAAATGATCCTTGTGGGTCCCTTCCAACTCAATATATTCTATGATTCAATGAAGAAAGGGGTAAGCACACCCAGAGTGCTGCTTTACCTGGCTTGTTGAGGAGGCAGCGCAGTTCATACTCCACGTCTGACTGCCGCTGCTCCAGGTTCTGCTGCTTGAAGCTGCAAAGGGAGGGGGAAATATTGGGAAGCACTGTAAGGCTCCAGAGGGGTGGAACATCATCCCAAAATACAGGGTGAGCTTGGAAAGAACCATAACGATGCTAATTTTATTCTGTATAGCCAGGGAGCCAAGGACCCATAAGGACCACCCCTAGCTCCTCAAAGCCTTCCTGGAGTAGGTGCTGCAGAGGCTGTAGTGACACACCATGGGCCAGTTCTCAGTGCATCTGGACAGATTTGCTTGCCCTTAATGCCTCCCTTTTCTAGGCAAGGAGGCCCTGCTGGGATCTCCCCTGGAAGCACCATTTCAGGAAGGCTGAGAAAGGGTTCCCCAGGAGAGTGTCAGTGCCTCTCCACACGCCTGCACACACTTACATGTAGATGAGCTCTGACTCATGGCGCACCAGCATGTGCTTCTCATGGATGAGTTTGAACCAGTCCACAAGCAGGCTGTCCTCAGGGTTGTCTGCCAAGCAAAGGGACAATTCAGCCCTGGTGGATCCCATCACCCTGCAACAGATTGGGCTCTGACAAGCCAGGAGAGGGGCACTGGGCTAGAGCCAACCTATCCTCAGCTATTTCTGAGTCCCAGAAAGACTCTATCTCTTCCCCGACCTCCACTTTTCTCTGTTTCCATTCTAGGGACATCTCTGTTCAGGGTAAGGTTGTGATCAATCTTGGAGGCCAGCACAACCTCTTGTGCTCTTCCAGCCCCAGCATAAGCAGGGAGGAAGTCACTGTTGCTATTTCCTTGGCTGGAGAGAAGGCAGCACTAGGGCCTGTCCTGCCCCAGACCCCCAGACAGCCCAACCCGCACACCATTCTCAGCACTGCGCAGTTTTTCCTCCAAGGCCACCCCACGGTGCTCCAGCTCATCCAGCTGATGCTCGATGGCATCCATCTCCCCGTAGATGTCTTCCTCAGGGATGTACTGATCTGTCTGCACCTGCCAAACCATAAATCAGACACTTTCATTACCACCAGACTCCAGTTTCCAGGGGTAATCCAGAGGTTGGTCAACACTAACAAGGGCAGGGGGGCAACAGAATATTCCATCAAAGCGTGGATCTGAAATCCCCAGCCCACTCTGGAGCAAAGGAAGCCCCATGGTGCTTTCATGAACAAGGGGTAGCCTACACACCCTCCTCCCCAGCCACAGCCACCTGCTGCAATCCCTGCCCACACATGCCTCAGCAGGGTGCCTGCAGACTGCAACAGCCCTGGGGGATAGCACAGAGCCGGCTTTTGCCTCCTTGCTCCCGAGGGCCCTTTTACCTTGCGTTTGATCAGTGGGAAGCCGTGGCCTGGTGCAGGAGGACGCACAGGCTTGGAGCCCTTGGGAGGTTTCTTTGCTGAGGGGGAGGCAGCAGGTGATGGCTTCCGATTGAAGGGGTTCTCTTTGCAGGAAGACTGGAGAGGGTGGACAAACAGATACATGAGCACCCAGGAAAGGGAAGGGAAGGGATACCAACAGGTGGGAATGAGCAGACAGGCTAGCATTAGGGTTTGTCCTGTCCCTCAGCCTCCTAAAGGAGGAACACATCACTCATCTCCACAAGCACCTAGTCAAAAAAATAGCTGTGCTCCTGTTTGACATCAGTTTCCCAGCCTCTCTCTCACAAGCATCCTGAAATATTTTCCTTCACAGTTTCCTTCCTATTTGCTCAGACTACATGACATCCTGCCTCTTCTCTAGGGGATAGGCAGAGTACAAGCAGAGCCACCATTTAACACAGGCCTGAAGCTTGCTTTCAAGGGGTCGTATAGCAAGCCTACCAAAGGGGCAAGCCTGACTCACAGATCCCTGTGACAGAGTGATGGATGGGGAAGAAAAGTCCTGTGATCTGGATGGGGATCCATCTCACCTTCAGCTGTGGTTTGGGTGAGGAAGATGTACTGGGGCTCCTAGCACCCCCATCTGAAGCCAAGAGGATGGGTGTAGGGCTAGCCCCGGCTGGAGGCTTGGAGGGCAGCTGGCTGGGGCTGGTCTTTAGGCTGCCAGTGGAGATGCTCCTGCTGGTGTGCAGGCTGCTGGGCTGCGTCTCGCCACTGAGGCTGGCCAGCTCGCTGGAGGAGGAGAAGGAAGAGTTGGTGGAGAGGCTGGCTGGGACAGCAGGGCGTTCACTGGAGGAGACACTGGCCACTGGTGCATCAGCGCTGCAAGTCTTGGCGGCTGTCGGCATGTGCACGGTGGGCTCAGAGGAGCTTTTGGGCACTGAGGCCTCATCGGTGTCTCCCAGCACCTTGGCTGAACTCTCAGAGTTGATGCTCTCGAGGCTTAGGGCTGGAGACGGGGTGGAGGATGATGGCTCAGAGTGTGACAGCCTGGAGATGGGGTGGTGGGCTGCAAAGCAAAGGGAGAGCTCAGGGAGGAATGAAGGGACAGCCAGGACAGAAGGGGAGGGTGGCATACACTGGAGATGAGGGTCAGCGTAAAATCTTACTGCAAATGCTGTGCTCCAGTGGGCAGAGGGGCCGTGGCTAATGCAAGCTAATGCAAGCATCACTACATAAAGGCCTGGCCTGGCTGGGTGATGCAGAGGCACCTGGGAAAGGGGACCCTCCAAGGGGATGCACAGGGGCTGCAGAGGAATGATAAAGGAACAGGAGGAAGCTCACCTAGTGGGGAAGCATTGGGGGCTCGTGGAGCTGGCCGCTTCTTTGCCTTTGGACTGCTGGTAGGAGTGATGCCATACCAGGGGTGGAGAGGTTTGGCAGCAGTCTCGCTCTGCTCCTTCTCAGGTGTGCTCTTTTGGGTGTCAGCACTTTGCACTTCCTCCTCATCCTCTTCCTCAAAGGGATTGTATGGTTTGGGCTCTGTGGTATCAGACCTGCTCTCCTCACTCCTGGCTTTCCCCACCTCCTCCCCATCCTCCTCCTCTGAAGTCCTACTTGGAGTCTCATGGCTGTTGCCTGTGGGAGGAGGGGGAGCTGGCTTCTTCTTGGGCTCTGCTTGCACTAAGGCCATCCATGGTGGGTCCTTGGCTCTTGCAGCAGCTCCACCACTGGTAGAAGAAAAAGGGAAAGAGAAATTGAGTTGGCAGAGACAAGGTGGGGTGGTGAGGCACTGGAGAGGGACTTAGCCCTTGGGGAAAGGGAGGATGGACCAGGATGTCAGGATGTCTCCCATGCAGAAGCAGCTTTCTCATCCAGGGATGGCCCTAGGCTTCCCCAGACAGTGTCTCACTCTCTGTGAGCAAACCTACAGGCCTCAGGGAAACACAGCCTGCCTGACTTGCCTGCTGGGCCCACTGTTTTGGTGTCTGAATATTACAACTTCCATCTGCTAAGCAGTGGTAAACACTGAGCTTTATGGGTATAGCTGGTCTTCCCACCTTTCCCAGGACAAACCCGCCAGAAAGCAGACAAATGTTCCCTTCTCAGCACCCACAAGCAGGGTCACTTCAGAAGGCATTTGGCAATCTGCCTGTGCCACAGAAACACCTTTCTGAAGCTCTCAAAGTCTTTACAATAAGAGACAAGTGCCCTGGGAGGTATGGATGAACACTGTCAGCCTGACCATGCTGGGCTAGCACCTACTGGAAAAGGAACCTGGTCAAAGCCTACATCCTCCTAAGAGCAGGAGCTGACGGGGGTGGGAGAGAAGACCACATCTGTGCTGTCCCCGTAGCCCCACCTTGCTATGGAGTTTTCAGGCAATCTGCAAACAGAGGGACGTACCGATCAGAGGAGCAGGGTCTCCCTCGAGGTTTTGGGACAGGAGGGCTGGGTTCAGGTACCCGACCTAGAAAGACACAGAGTGAGACTGTCACAACACCAAAAGGACATGAAGAAAGAGGTTAAACCAACATGAGGCATAGGAAGGTGGCTATTCCCACTCACTGAAGACCTCATAGCATTTCTCCCACAGTTGATGCAGCCAGCTAGCCCCAAACATCCCCTTTGCCTTTTTCCTCCCCACTTCACCCTGGGAGCTGCACCTGGAGAACTCTGTTCCCGCACCTGCAAACTCCTCAGCTGAACCATCTTCCCTCCACACTGGCTTGCTGCTTTTAGAGAGCTCTGGAGAAATACAAGGGAGCAGACAGGCAGGAAAACTAGTACTGCTCTCCTTGCTGTGGGGGTGGCTAGCAATTGCTGGTAATCAAAAACCTGGTGTCTGAGCCCAATATTTATTTGGAGGCAGGAGAGTGTCAGGCTGCAGAGAAGGAAGGGAACTCAGCCAACCTGCAGCCGACCACCTTGGCCAGGGAGGGGTTGAAGCGTAGCCCCAGCCACCACAGCGCCCTCTTACCATTCACCATGCCGGGCCCACACTCGCTGCCCTCGCCCTGCAGAGTGGACCTGGGCCGGGGGACAGGCTGGGACGTGGGAGGGGAGAGGGCAGATGCATCGGTGGCCTTCCTTGGGGCTGGGGTGGGACGTGAGTCTCTGAGCCGACCATCCAGCGAGCTGGCTTTGTCCTGGGTGAGCCCTGCAGGCTTGCTGGGGATTGGAGGCCTGGGGGGAGTCTGGGAGACAGGTGCCCCACTGCCAGTGTGAGCAGGGGGTGTTGGTGTCTCTGCTTTGCTGGCTGTGCTCTCCTTCTCTGCTGGGCCAGCAAGGCCCTCTGCAGGCGTAGGGCTCTCTGCCACAGTCTCCTGGGAGTCGCCACCATCCTTCCCCAGCTCTGCTTCTGCGTGGAGGGCATTCTCTCCCATGCTCTCAGCCCCAGCCTCAGTTCTTAGCTCTGGTGACTGTCGGTCTGGGCTGGGCCTCCTCTCCGCCTTCCCGCTCACAGCCAATTTACCACGATGCTGCGTGCAGACAAAAGTCCCTGCCTCTGACCCAGGCTTGTATGACCCCGGAAGCAGCGTGCTGGAGCATTCCTTACACCTGCCAATGAGAAAAGAGAGTACCATGAGATGGGGGATGCCACCCTGCCCTTCACAGAAGGCAACACACCTGAAAGAGCCTTGGAGGGACATGGAGTTCATTCTCACCCCTGCTATTAAATCCTAGAGTGCCCTCAGGGAAGTCATTCAGGAAAGAAGTAGAGAAATGTAACCAGGCCACTGCAGGAACCCATGGCAAGTTCACAGCTCAATAGTGCATGCATTTGGGTTCTTCCTTCATCTCAGAAAGGATTAAATAGATGTGGTTGGTAGTGGGATATGGTGTGGTTTCCACACTTGGAATGGGGAGAGGGATCAACCATTCACAGACATGAAACAGTGAATATCAACTGGAATTAAGGAGCAGTTGGTTCAGAACTGGCACAGGGAGACTATGGGCTGCCTTGTGGAGGCCAGGGGTCCTGGACATTAAAGAACTGTCAGACACATTTGTTTGTAAAACAAATGCTCCCCAATGCTGATTATTAAACAAAATTATATCATTTTCAACTCGGGAAATAACTGCATTGGCGGCTTCCAGAGTATTCAGGAGAAGAAACACACAACCCTGGCCTGGTCTCATACTGAGCCTCAGGAATGCTGACCGTGGCATCCAACTGGGCCACAGCCTTTGGCTGGAAGGACAAGGGCTTTATGCAGCAGGGCCATTCTTACACTCTGCGTGTCCTGTTGAAATTGGGCTAATAGCTTCCCTGTCCTTTGCTGTCTGCCACCTCTCCTTGGATCATCCACTCTTCCCCCACTGAGCCTCTGAGCCTCCTAATGAAGCCCTCCAGGCACAAGCATGCTACAAAGCACTGGCAACCAAGTCAGTCCTTCTCCACCTGGGAAGGGACGTGGATAGCATACATGAAAGACAGCCAAAGGCAAGGGCTGATCAAGCACTCCCATGAAAGCCAAGCTTGTTCCTTCTTGTCTGAATACCTGGTGCTTTCAGCAGCTGGCTGCCCTACGCTGCCAGCAGATAATTTTGGCAAGGAATTCTGCTCTGGGCATCCAGTTGACTGGGATTTCCTTCGAAATGGAGAGTAGAAGTGTGAGGACATAGGGACTCTAAAGAGAAGAGGTATGATGAAATGAGGAGGTGGAAAGCTCCAACAAAGGGAGAAAGTGGTTTGCTTTGGGTTTATCTCCATCAGCCCATGGGAACCACTGCCACTCTTACCAAATACTGTCCATGAATCAGCACAGGAGAAAAAAACAAAACAGAAAATAGACAAGAAAATAATCAGGAGGCAAAACATTTGGGATAAAATTACAGGGAACTCCCTGCTCAGTCTGAAGCAGGGCGGACATGGCACCTCTCCTATTCCTGGCCCATGAGGACAGTGGGAATGTTGCACCTGCACCCCAAAACTCCTGCTTTTGCCCCAGCTGCAGATGGGAAGCCTGATGGGCCCCAGCTCAGCTCCCTTCCTGTGACACTGTTTCTACAGCACATCCCCATCTGGCTTAGGCAGGTGAATGAGGCCTCCCACGTTTTCCCAGTGGCTCGATGTTTCTGTCTCAGATCACAACCCTTGTCCTGTGGCCCATAGGAGAGCTCTCATTTCTTCATCGTCACAGCAGGGAAAGCAAAGTGAAATGATTTCACAGGTGCTGCAGGTATGGACCTGCACTCAGGGAGTAACCACAGAGCTGCTGACGTGTAAACTCTCATTCCTCAGTTTGTTAACAGTCTGCAGCTCTCCACATGCTCCCTGGGAGCTCAGCACCACCCAGGCAGCATGGAAGCCTGTATATCCAGTTGAGGATGTGGAGTGTAGGTGGAAGGAGGTCTGTAGGATGATGTAACGGCTCAGACCTCAGTGGAAGGTGAAGGGGGGTGGTCCTGGGTAGGCAGGTGATAAAGAGGTAGAGCATCCTTTCTTATGGAGGTGGGAGAAGTTCAACAGGCTGGGATTCCAAGTAAGTGAAATGGAAAAGCACATGTCAGCAAGGGAGGCAGGGAACAGACAGGAATGGAGCACAGGGACATAAAGGCTAGTCAGACTTCTGGGACAGGGGGCTGGCAGGCAAATGGAACACCTTCACTCTCATTTGAAGCACTGCTGTTCACGTTCCACATTGCCCAGGGATGCAGACACTCAAAGATGGGGTGCAGCAGGCCACAGACCCCCAGTGTGCTGAGGAGAGAGGCTGCCCTGCCAGGCCTGGCCACGACATACCTGAAGCACTGGCGGTGGTAGAGCTTGCCCTCGGCCAGGTAGCGCTGCACCAGGTGGACGTGCTGCTGGCAGGCTGCGCAGGTGCTGCTGGGCGTGCTGCGCTGGCACCGCTCCGAGGGGACATCGTCCTGAAACACAACGCACAGGCAGCTCAGCGTGGGGCCACGAGCTGCTCCCCAGGCCACAGATGCCCCCTGTGCAAGGGCCATGGCTGAGATCTTGTGGCACAGCTCAGGGGCTGACCTCAGGGGCTGACAATGCTGACAGCTGCCCTCAGGCTGCCTCTTCCCAAATTAGAAGGGGCCACTCCTAAAGGTGCCTTGGCCCTATCTACAGCTGAAGGGCTGTGGAAGGGACTAATCTATACCCCATGCGCCAGGGTCCTGCAAAATATTGAAAAAGGTCCTATCCCAGACAACTGCTAAAACCTGAACTAAAAGGATCTTTTCTGCCCTTCTAGTCCCACATTCCTGCTCTTTCTTCATCTACAGCGTCATCCCCACGTAGGAAGGAGAGTGTCTGTACCCTGGGTGGTTCAAGGAGCCATCCAGCACCAATCTGCCCAACCTCTTGCCTGATATGGACAAATTACAGTCCACAGACTTATAGAGAAAAATCACTCTCAGCTGGATCCCACAAGGAAACAAAATCTCAAACACCCCTCACTCCCAAAATTCACAGGCAGGTCCCTGCAGAGATCCATGGCTCTGTGACGGGCTTTTTTCCATCTCCTCACCCGCAGTACAGGGGGTACCACTGCCTCCAGCTGTCTTTGAATCAAGAAATTAGGTACCTGTGGTGCCGAAGGACTCTCAGCTGCAGTCACGGGCGTCTTGCGGGACAGCAGAGGAGAGGAGGCAGCAGTTGGTCGCTTCATAGGCAGAGGGACGCTGGCTGGAGGCAAGAGGGAGGGAGGATCAGGCATGGAGAGCAGTGGTGACTCACACCACCCATGTGCGGGAAGGGGAGGGGAAAAAAAATCATCCAGCCTTGTGACATAGGATGAGCCCTGCCGCTCCCAAAACTTCAGTGCTTATTTTAGGTGGAAGAGACAAACACAACCTAATAATGGGTCAGCTGTGAGGCTGCCAGAGAGCCTGGCCTGCTGTGGATCCCCTTCTGTGGCCCAGGGATACCGGCCTCCCACTGTGATTTTATTTATTCATCAAGTGCTACTTGGCTTCCTTGTAAATGAAGCAAAGCAACACCGAAAGGCCAGAGCAGCTGGAATAGCTGCTGATGTATTGTTGTGACCCACTGGGCCCCAGGGCTTCCAGGCTGTCAGCAGGTCTGTGAAGCATCTCTTGCTGGCAGGGCTGGAACTCACACACCAGTCCCCAGCAGGATTCTTGTCTGGGAGACCAGCATCCCTGGAGAAGCATATACAAGTGGAAGAGATTTATCTGATGTTGTGGCTACAGACTGAAACAGAAGAGACCTGGAGCTCTCACATCCACCCAGCCAAAGCACGCCCAAGAAGAGCTGTCTCAGAGCACTCAGCTCAGGCTGCAGTTGTAGGGACAGATCAGCTGATTTGAAACATTCCACCCGGGCTCCACTCCCTCTGTCCTCCAGTCACTTTACATGTACCTGTGTGACAAAAGTTAGCTGTGGTAGATGGGCTTTCTCCTATTTGAGTGGGTTAGAGCAGATCACAAAGGGCCCCAGGGGTCCCAGTGAGCACCAGGGGTGGTGGCCCAACCCAAGTTGGCAGGAGTGCAGTGCAGAGGGAGGAGAAAGGCGTTTCTTTTTCCACAGCCTCAGCTGTTACATCACCCCCCACCTCTTGTGAAACCTCACTCCAGTGCACTCTCTCTTCCAAGGCCTTCCTCAGGGAGATGCAGGAGAGGAAGGTACTACCTGCTCCAGTCCCCTTCCCCACAAACACAGCTCCAGTTGCCACAGGAAGGAGGAAGCACAGGTGGTGCTGGGTTTCCTGTACTCAAACAGGGGCAAACTAGAAGCCTGAGGGGTGGGAGGACACTCACCTTGGCTGGGGTTGTTGAAATGGTTATAGTACTGAGACACGTAAGTCATGATGCTGAGGCAGTCGGGGACTTTCATGGAGACCATGTCATTGGGATCTAGCAGGGCTGGGATGCCCAGCTCCCGCTCTGCCACCTCAAAGGCCTGCAGGAACAGCACAGAGGCATCAAGGAAAGAAAACTGATGCTTCACGAAAAATAACAGAAATATCAAATTGAAAGGCTAAATAGCGAGCCTATGGCATCCCTTATAGACAGAGGCTTCCACACATGCTGCTTGACTAAAAAAAGTAGGAACAGAAGCAAGGCTCCCTTCAAGTTTTCACTGAAAAAAACCCCAGAGTTTATCCAGCTCAACAAGCAGTGCCCTCATGCAAGAGCCTGGCAGAGTCTTGGCACCATGAAGGGCCAAGGGCTGGCAGATACTTCCAGTGACACAGAGTTCTATGGAGCAGTGTCCCCAGCCACCCCAAATGCTCACCCCACAGAAACACTGACTGCCCATCCTTTCATGCTCTGGGGTGCCACACCTTCCCCTCCCACAGTCAACAGAGCCATCCCAGCTCAACATCCAGCAGCCTGCCATGCACAGGCCAGTACTTTCAGTACTTTTCTGTGTCTCAGTAAGCAGAAACAAGGACACTGATAAGAAGCACCCATCTCCTCCAACTGCATACATGGCTACCCAAAAGGAAGGAACGGAGGAGGAAAAAAGCTGTTGGAGAGTTTCCCACCTAGCAGTGGGTGTTCATTACTGTCTCTACACTGGCCATCCCTCTGCTGAGCCAAGGGCAGCATACCCACACTGATCTTTCAGGGATAGGGGTGCAAGACTGTGGCAGGGACTGAAGAGAAGTAAGCCAGGAGAAGATGAGAGTGGTATGGGCACTGAATGGTGAGGTACCAGGTGCACAGCTGAAGATACTGGGTGTGGGTAAAGACTGAAGGTGCCTAGTGGCTGGTGTATGAGGCGCTGTGCAGGGTGTGAGATATAAAGGAAAGGAATGGAGAAACAAAAGAAAATGGATATTTGCAGTAACTAGGGGTGTAAAAGTGTCCCTCTTTGACATCCTGCTCTGCTCAGCCTGGCTTTAAGCCAGTTGTCTGGATTGAGTCTTACTGAACACAAGGCTGCAAGGAGCAAGGCGTGAAGAGAGACCCTACCTGAGAGATCTCTAATAGGACAAGATATCCATTGTGTGGGTCTTGAATGGAAAAAGCTGCTAATGACTGAAAGGGGCCAACTGGTGTTGGAAAGGTTGTGCCAGGACACAGCTGGGCAGCCCTAATCCTGTAAATCCCAAATCACAGAATTACAGAATGCCTGGGGTTGAAAGAGACCTCAGACATCATCTGGTCCAAACCCCTGCTAAAGCAGGTTCACCTAAAGCAGGTGACACAAAATCACATCCAGCTGGGGTTCAAATATTCCCAGAGCAAGAGACTCCACTTCTTCTCTGGACAGCCTAGTCCAGTGCTCTGCCACCCTCACAGTAAAGGATGTTTTTTCTCATATTCAGCTGAGGAATTCCTGTGTTTCAGTTTGTACCTGTTGCCCCTTCTCCTGTTTCTGGGCACCGATGAAGAGTCTGGCCTCATCCTCGACATCTGCCCTTAAGATATTTGTATGTTGCATAACACATCTTGGGAAGGGGATGGGCCATGCCTTTCCACAGACTATCAGATGGAGCCTGCAGCAATTAGGCCTTTCTCTCATTGAAAAAATAACAGGGCTATTGCTGCTCTGTCCTGCCACTAGCCCTGAGGTTGGAAACCTCCACATTCCACACTGCCTGCTTCTGCTACTGCCTCCAGCTGTGCCAAGCAGGAAGAGAACACTGCAGACGAGGGTCTAGCATGACCTTCATCTCTGCTGGTGCCTGAAGTAAAACTAACTTCCTGCTTCTATTTCCTGCAAATCTGGAACAACTGAAGTCAAGATGATGTTGCACCATTTAAATCTTCACCTGAGATGTTGTCTTGGCAACTATTAGGATAACCAGGCTGCAAGCTGATGTTTCAGATTCCCTTGTTTCCAGAGAAGCTCCTGCCTGTTACTTAAAAACACAGATTTTTCTTACACCCTCAGCACTGTCACAAATTCCTCCCACGCTACATGACCTCCATCAAGTCATTCTCACATCACTTCCTTCTGTGCACTGCAGAATGGGGACTTACCAAGCGATTATTCTCATAGACGTCATCCTTGGAGAGAGAATCAAAGTCTCTGAAATGAGAAAGCACAAAGTAGCCACATGAAGCCCAGAGGAAAAGTGCCCCTACGCCATCACGTGTAGATTCCCAGGACAGCCAACCTTACAACAGCTCAACACGTAAGATCCTAGATAAACAAAACCTTGGCAAAGCAGATTTCAGGTTGTAACAAGACAAGGAAAGCAAAGGGAAATTGCAATTAAAAAAAGAAAGCGAGTCCCAAATGGGTGGTGACCACGAAATTAAAATGTCATTCTTGTCTCTTGTCACCCGCTTCTGCCCTTGAGATTAAAGGCTGCAGAAATACCAGGGCCACGTTTCAATTAGCACCACACACTGCTGCACCAAAGAGTGCACGACATGACTCCAAACATGCTTTTCCAAGGCCACTGGAACAACAGTGGAGGATGGGGATACAGATCCCTCATCTTAAGAGAAAGAAAGGACAGACACAGGTGGCTCTATGAGGGTCCTTAGACAAAGCTCCCTGCACCACCTCAAGGAATTTGGGGTGACACAGAAGATCTCAAACTGCTTTTCTGTCCTTTCTTTCCCGTAGACATTCACAGTGCACAACAAAGTGCCCTCAGCTGAAGCACTTGGAGCTGAATGCAAGGTGCTCAGGGTATACAGCAGAATCCCCAGTCTCCAGCCCAGGGGATTCATTTGTTCCAACCCATTTCACTTGTTCCCCTGGAGCCCTTTGGAGGTTCAGCCTGGCCACAGGGACTGAATGCTGCCTTCACCAGGGAAGCAGAGGGCAGAAACTTAAAGTAGTCTGCAGGCTTTCAAAAGAAGGGGAGAAATGCAGGAAGGAGTTAGTTATGCCTTTTGCATGTGCATGTGTGTATAATGTGTGAAAACAGCATTGCCCTGCACTGTTTACAGCTCCTTCCTGTTGAGGATCTCAGCTTTGCTACAAAAAAACCCCACATGCAGCAGCCTGGTGCGCCTGCTAGCTGGGTTCACAGGAGGACGCAGCCCAGAGAGGTCTAGGGTCAAGCAAAGGGCTCCCAATGGACCCCAGAGAGGTGCCAAGGCTTGGGAGATAACACAGAAGGACAATTCAGACTAGAGTGGGGAATATATTCCCCATCCCAAAGATGGTGTGCCAGAATCCAGGTTAGGTGGCACCAAGCACTTGCAGAGAACCTCCTTCCTCCATCCCCCTCTGGATTTTATTGCCTTTTCCTGTAACACCGGTGCCACACGGCAGGGCAGCCAGCCCCTTCTCAAAGCCCCTCACACAGCTTTCTCAAAGCTTCAGAGGAAGTCCGTGATGAGCTCAGGAAGGTTTTCCCCGGCTGCCTACAGCACCATCAAATGACACTTCCTCCATTCAAAAGCAAGAGGCTGCTGGAGCCGTTTCCTCACAGACGAGCAAAGCTGCAGCCGCTCGCTGCTGTGGGAGCAAATGCAGCAGACACACGGAAAGGTGGGCTGGATGTTCAGCCCTGTTACCTTCCTGAAAGCTCATGAGAATACATGTACAGAGCTCAGACTGCTCAAAATACCACAACCTTTCCTTCTTTACATGCTGGTGAGCAAAGGCTTCAGCTGCAGCCTGTGCTTTAATGTCAAAGCCACTGCTATTTCTGTAATTATAACTAGTCTCCACTGGGAGATATTTTTCCCTAAGTTTTTGTTCTGTTTTTGCCAAGAGAAGTCCTTTAACCTTGCAGTATTTTTTCTCTCCTTTTAAAGAAAATGCTCACTTGGAACACAGGAGAGGCAATGACAGCAAAGTTATATATCAACTGCCCTCTAAACATTCATGACCTTCATTTTGAATGCCTTCACTTTCAGGATATGGGAGTGGTGAAGCTGGAAGCTCAAAGACTCCTTGGTGGGCTGGGCTGGGAGAGTATTTTCTGACAGACAAAACATCATGTCCATTCCACTCTGCCCCAGCAAACCAAAGCTACTTTAGAAAACCAAGGCAACTCCATTAGGAAGAGCAGAGATGATGTGAAGCTCAAGAGATATCGAGGCAGCAAGCAGCAAGGGAATAGACGATTATTTTCCACTAATGTAGGATTGCAGACTCAGCATTACCCGAGATGTTGAAGCCCGTCAGTACAAGGCTCCAGGGATCATTTTATTCAGTTCCTCTCCACTGCATTTTCCAGCTCCCTCTCTGATAAGCCAAGCAGGACCACACTGACCTGTATTACTTCTGACAAGAGCACTCCCATACGCTATTTGGTCATATGGCATCCCTGTGGCTCCAGGCAAGCTCCCAGTACCAGTGTGCAAGGGGCACGGCCTCTCAGACACAGGGAAAAGTCACTCCAGACACACCCCTTTCCCCTCTAGAAACTGTCTTCTCTGCAGAGAGCCCAGAACTTGCCATCTCGCAATTCTGTGACATGTGGCTGCATGTCACATTATTTCCTTGCCCTGATCTCAGCAGTCTTTCATCCAGCCCTGCTCAGGCTCCTCTCCTGCCAACATACCCGTCCAAGGGATTGGATGTAAGAACAGGCAAGACTCTGGATATCCCAGCTGAACAACTGTCTTGACTCAGCAAACCTCAGTGTTGTACCATATCCTGGAGTAATATTTCTATGCAAATAACATCCCAGGCACTTACCTAATTAGATACATGCAGAGCCACTAAGCACTCCAGGGTTTAGGGCAGCTGCCAGGGAGCACAGCAGATCCAGGGAAGGGGGAAGGGTGTGCCGTACAGCTAAAACCAGAGCAAATTTCTGGATTCCTCAAATATAAATCATGAGCACTTTAGGCAGTGCCACATAATAAGCCATTCAGCTTTCCAGGTCTTGTCAGGGAAATGTAGGCAGTACATGGGAAGGAACAAACAAGATTTGTCATCCTGCCTGTAACCAAACCCATGGCTCTAGGGACACAATACAGCATTTCTAAAACAGCTCTCATCTCTTGTCATCCTCGAGCCTCCACCTTTCCTAGCACTCCAAAGGCATGTGCTATACTCCTTTATTTTTCTCACCTCTGAATGCCAAGATCCTTCTCTGAGTGCCAGGGAGGCTATACAGCTTGGGACGCTGAAAGATGCTCTTTGCTTCACTAAGCTGTAGCAAATGCCTTGTAAAAACTAATTTCATGCTTCAGATTTCTAGAGCACTGAGCAAACAAACTTATTAATCCCCACAGTATACTGTCAAGTTGGTTTGGATGTTACCAGCTTAACTGAAAAGGGAAGAGATTAAATGTCTCATCTCCAGATCACACAGCCAGCAGCACAGTCAGAGGCTAAATCCAAATTTCCTATTTCCCTGATTGGGACAGCAAGGCAATGAAGCCAAGTGAAGTGCCTACAACAGCAGAGTCAGGGATTTTCATCTGTATGGTTCAGCACACAGGTCCTACAGGTATGCACCTTGTTCTTAGTGGGTCACTTCAAGACATCTTTAGCTGGATTCAGTAGACACTTAGGAATCCCAGTCTACTTCTTTCAAAAAGCCCAGACCTACAGTGTTTCCAGGAGCTCTGCGGGAGCTGTTTCAAAGCTCTCCAGGGCAGCTTCCCTTCAATACCATTTGCCTTATTCCACAGTAATTGTGTTCAAATCAGGGGTCATGTGGAAAACTGTCCTCAGTCTCACTTACCCATATGGTCTTTCATGACAGCCTCTTCCTCAGTGTGCCCCTCCCAGCACAGCAGCACACCAGGGGTGCATCCAGGCAAGGTCAGAAAACTGGGACAGGCTGACAGCCACCACAGCAGGATTGCCCAGGGGATCAGGGTGGCAGAGGAGCGGTGTCACACAGGTAGAGAAGAGCTTCAGCTCAGCTCTCCTATGGATGTGCCCCTTCTGCAATCCCAGGGGAAGCCAGCAGGAAGCAGGGAAGCAGCTGACTGCAGAGGAACTCCAGCCTTCAGGGAGCAGCACAGCTGTCTCCTGCGGGCCAGGAGAGCCCCACACCAAGGAAGACCACACAAGGTCAGGAACGCACTGGCAGATCCCTGCCAAGTCCCATTACTGAGCTGACAGAAAGCACTTTAGAGGAAAAGAAGGGCGACCACTTTTCCTCTGCCGTCAGGAGATTTACCGCATCTGATCCAATCTTCCCACTTCCAAATCGGGACAGGCTGAAGAAACTGGAATCAGATGAAATGATGCTACTCTCCTCACAGCTGTCTGAAAATCCTCCTACAACATGCCATGTCCTTGTAAGGCCCTGTCTCTACAATGCAGCTCGTGCAGAGGACCTGTGAAGCATCTAGTTAGGATATCTGCCAGGAGCAGATTTAAGCCCACTGACAAGAGCAGCAGCCTCTGCTTTAATGGGATGGTAAATATGGTTAATGGGAGACCATCAGGTGGTTTTAGCAGTATTTATCATAAGCTTTTACTGAACCCCTGCTTTTCAGTTCTCAGTTACTGTGCCATTTACAAAAAAAAATAATAATTGCAAATGTTCCTGTCCCTAATTTGCCTCTTCCCACCCAGCAGCCTTGCAACTGGGATCGTTTTCAGAGGCTTCATTCTAGCTAGTCAGAGCGAGCCATATTGTCCAAGAGCTGCAGGACACAAGACCACACAGCTCCTTCAAGACCCAGAGTGCTGCAAAGACACCGTACGTCTTGGCTCTCAGACATTCCAGAACACCATGCTGAGGGTTTGGGGGCAACCACCTGAAACACAGCAGGCAGCAGTTCAGTTTCCAGCCTACCCGCTCAGCTTCAACTTGCAAGGACACCGTCCTGTTTCACCCTCTCACAGGCACCACAGCTCCACAGCGGAGTCACAGTCAATCCTCTGCCCGACAGAGGTTGCTATCATGGCAAAAGGCCTTCCTGAGGCCAGCTCAGGAAAGAGAGCTTGGTCAATATGGGCAACCTCAGAGGAAGAACCACCAGCCCCAGAGCAGGAGGTGACAGGGGACACATCACCCGTGCTGGCTTTAGCAGCAGGCAAAGGAGCACGTGCACGCTGCAGGCACAGCAAGGTGAGGCGATGCCTACCTGCCCTGCAAGGGCTACCAGGGAGTAAAGCAGAGAGGCGCCAGATTCCCAGCACCACTGGGGAGCACAGGGTTACAGCAGCAGGTCGGGGCAGATTCCTTCCAGCGGCTCAGCCAGTTTCTCCAGCCTGACACAGTACCCCCAAGCAATCCCAAACTCACTGTCTGCCTCATAAAACTCACATTCCCCCTCAGAGACACCCAAGCTGGGGGAGGCTAGAGAGGCTCAATACCCCTACTGGCATTTGCTACCTCCTGCTTTCACTGTGGCATCCAGAGAAAACAACCTAGAAGCAAATGCTAGCAGCAGCCTAGTGCAGGCCTCTACACATTTCACAGTAGCTGCCTCTGGCAGCTGGGAATGTCCCTGAGCAGGGCAGGCCTCTGGCTCTCCTGAAGTGTGAAAGCTCACCTCTTGCTGAGGTAAAACACCCCTGCACCCAGATACCAACTATGTCTGTTCTCTGCTAGGCACCGCTCCCGTTTGAGTGTATGGACCTAGTCCACCTCCGTGCTCTCACCAGCCTTAAATCACAAGACTTCTGCTAACCCTGACCTTGACAGGTCTGCAGGACCAGGTCAGAAGGTTGTTTGCTGAAATGCAGAGTGATAAAATGGTTTGGCTTGGAAGGGACCTGAAAGATCATCTGGTTCCAATCCTGCTGCCATGGGCAGGGACAACTTCCACTAGACCAAGTTGCTCAGAGCCCCATACAACCTGGCTTGGAGCTGCCCGTGAATATGGAATTCTTCATTCCCACTACCCAACTATTTCTCGACAGCATCTTCTTCAGCGCATCCCATACCGGCACATCAACCCAACGGAGACACATGGGCTCTCTGAGCTCCTTATGTCCACGCTCAGAGAGCTTCCCTGCCGCTCAGCTTGGAGCAGTTTCCCACGGCTCCTCCATCCCCCCCAAAGCCCTGTGAGCCCCCCGTGATCGCTGCTGGGCACAGGCGGCCCAACCCCTCCAGAAAGGGGGGTCCCAGCGGTCCCGCGCCCCAAACCTTCTCGCCCCCACTCCTTGTGCCAGCAGCGCCCGCGGGCGGCAGCCGGGGCCCCGCGGCGCCCCGTCCGAGCGGCGGGCAAGGCGCGGCCTGCACTCACAGGAGGTCGGGCCGGTGGNCGGGGCTCCGAGGGGCGGGCCCGGACACGCCGCGGAAGCTCCCGAGCCCCCGCGTTCAGCGCTTCCCGGGGAGCAGGGCGGCGGGCTGGGGACAGCACCCTCCCATCGCGGGGAAAGAGCTGGGCCTCAACACTATTTAAATTCAACCAGACTAAAAACCACTAGGCAACTTGATTTCTGGATCCCTCTCAGACTTAGACAGAGGCTGATCCAGGCAGAAGCAGTTCTTAGTAGTCCTAGGGGATTAAGCCGTGGCAGTGGAGTCCATGTGGGACGTAGGTGGCTCCTAGGGTAGGCTCAGGGCCAAGGAGAGCTTTGAAGATCAAGACACTTGGAGTCACAGGCAGCGCTTCACAGGAAGCCCTGGAAGAAGCAGAGGAAGAGTGCGATACAATCTCAGGAACCCACAACATCGAGGCGATGGATTGTCACGAGAGCTGGTGTGCACGCTCGGGGTGATGATTTGACAAAAAGAGGGGAAACACACTATTAAAAGCTACTTTATTTTGCTTAGCATTCTTTTCACCTCCAACAGCTACCTCTGTGGAAGACCAAACCACCACACTGATGTTGAGCTTATTGCTGCCAGTTCCAAATATTTAAGAGGTAATTCTCTGCACTTATTTTGAATGGGCTCTACACTCCTTCCTTCACTCGGATTTCATGCGTAGCACCCTCTTTCTTCTACTCCACTGTTTCACTATATTATTTTATGGTCCCAGAACTGAAACTAATAAATTCTCCGACTGGTTTGTACAATCTCCCCACTCAGTGCCCCCGATAGGCTGCGGTGTAAATCACAATGAAAACTCCTCTGTAGCAAAAAAGGAAATGAAACATTGTGTCAATATTGTAATGCTTGAGCTGGCTACTCAGCAACCCCCAGATCTACCGGACAGCGTCTTACATATGTAGTCTAAGGGACAGCAGGATGAGGGAGGTTTTCCGGACTTTTCCAGGTTCCATAATTACACTCAGCCCCTTCACAACTNGGGGGCCCCAGCGGCCCCGCCCCCCAACCCTCCTCGCCCCCCCCCCTTGTGCCAGCAGCGCCCGCGGGCGGCAGCCGGGGCCCCGCGGCGCCCCGTCCGAGCGGCGGGCAAGGCGCGGCCTGCACTCACAGGAGGTCGGGCCGGTGGCGGTGCAGGATGGCGCAGAAGGCCAGTCCGTCGCGGAAGGAGGTGCTGAGGTCGCGGATCTCCACGCCGCGGTAGCCCTCGCACTGCCGGCGGCACCAGGCTTGCAGGGCGCCCCGCGGACCCGACATCGGGGCGGCCGCTCCCACCGCCGCAGCCGCCGCCGCCGCCAGCCCGGGGCCGGGCGNGGGCCAAGGAGAGCTTTGAAGATCAAGACACTTGGAGTCACAGGCAGCGCTTCACAGGAAGCCCTGGAAGAAGCAGAGGAAGAGTGCGATACAATCTCAGGAACCCACAACATCGAGGCGATGGATTGTCACGAGAGCTGGTGTGCACGCTCGGGGTGATGATTTGACAAAAAGAGGGGAAACACACTATTAAAAGCTACTTTATTTTGCTTAGCATTCTTTTCACCTCCAACAGCTACCTCTGTGGAAGACCAAACCACCACACTGATGTTGAGCTTATTGCTGCCAGTTCCAAATATTTAAGAGGTAATTCTCTGCACTTATTTTGAATGGGCTCTACACTCCTTCCTTCACTCGGATTTCATGCGTAGCACCCTCTTTCTTCTACTCCACTGTTTCACTATATTATTTTATGGTCCCAGAACTGAAACTAATAAATTCTCCGACTGGTTTGTACAATCTCCCCACTCAGTGCCCCCGATAGGCTGCGGTGTAAATCACAATGAAAACTCCTCTGTAGCAAAAAAGGAAATGAAACATTGTGTCAATATTGTAATGCTTGAGCTGGCTACTCAGCAACCCCCAGATCTACCGGACAGCGTCTTACATAAGTAGTCTAAGGGACAGCAGGATGAGGGAGGTTTTCCGGACTTTTCCAGGTTCCATAATTACACTCAGCCCCTTCACAACTGTAGGTCAGCGTGTAGGTCAGAGAGAGACACAGAGTACATGTGGTTCCCTCTCAGCAGCTCCCTCTGACAAAACCATTTTGTCCAGAACCACTTCCACTCACCAAAGCCTGCTGCAGCAGGCGAGGCTCGAGCTCCAGCCACCCCCACCTCCCTCCGGAGAGCCTTCCCAGCAGCAGCAGGGCTCTGTTGATGCTGCTGAACACCCTGCATTCCTCCAGCTTCAACCAGTGCCAGGCACCGCAGCTCGGCTGAGCCCATCCTTCCACCCAGCGAGAGCTGCAAGCTCCTCCTGGCTTCGTTCCACCAAGTGCCAGTCCTGCTGTTAACCTCCTGCAGCCCCTCAGAGAGGGTGCGGAGCCAGGGAGATCAGTGGATGGTCTCTGTGCATCCCCTGGAAGCTGCTCTGGCAGATAGAAACAAAGCAGCAGCATATTCACAGACCTGAGAACAGCCTATAACCACTGGAGTGTTTCAAACAATACATTAAAAATCTGTAATTCCGACATGCCAACCGGATATTAAAATCTTAGTAACACACTGGATTCCTTTGCTATGCTATGAACTAGAATTGATCACGGAGATACCTGCCAAGGTTCTCATCGTGTTGTGCATCACATCCACCTGAGCACAGCCTGAGAAAGATTTAGGCTTTGGGTAGTAAGAAAATAGGGCAGTTGCTGTTGACAGCTATGCTCACTGTGCTGCTGTTGGCAAATAAACAGAAGAAAAAAGGATCAAAAAGGAGCTCCACATAGGTTGCTGCAATGCAGTGGCACCTCAGTCCTTTAACTTTTTAATGATATGGCTGCCTCAAACCCTCCAGAACTGGAGACAGTGAGCTCCTAGTATCCATAACACCAACACCAGCAGCTGGAAGGCCAACAGGAATTGCTCATTTAATCTCACTGTGTTGCCTGTACCCTGCCCACCCGAGTTACTTGACTTTGTGATGGGAAACAGTTTACTTTTGAGCAGTATCTAGGACACTGGAAACCTGACCCTCAGTCAAGCACAAAATATAATCCAACAAAGGCTAATTGTTCCCTTTGTTTAAAGAGAATCACTCACAGAGCCAAACTGGACTGCTAGGACCCCTCTCTCAGTGGAAAGGAATGAGAGGGAGAGGTACAAAGAGGCAGATGGTGTATCTGACACATGCTTTGTGTAGCTTTTTATTACACATGCAGGTTTTCCTTCTGCACCTGTTTCTACCACTCAAACACCAAACTATTTAAAGATGGCAAAAGGGAGAGAGGGTGTGTAAGGATGAAATTCATTCTTTCCATTCTCTTTCCCAATACTTGCAGGTCCTTGATTCCTCTTTACATTATTCATTTTCAACTTTTTTTCCCCCCTTCTTCATGGCATTACAAATTTGTGGCTAGAGAGCAGGGAAAATTTGCATGTAAAGGGTTTTAATAAATTAAAGGCCCTCGGGGAGTTTTCCGGAGAAACCGAACTCAATTAAATTAGGGGCCAGGTCTTGGCCATCACTTCTGCTGAAATAAAACACAACCTCCAGCAAGGACATTTCATCAGATGACCAGTTAATATTGGTTCAGTGTTTACAAAAATTCTCCCCTCTCCTTTAAAAACATGACAACTCATTTTGGAGCATTTCTACTCCATAGCAACTAAAATAAAATAGAGTAAAGGCAAAAATGCAACCTTCTGAGACCATAACTACAACTCAGGTCTATTCACTGCATGGGGCAAAAGCTAAAATGAATAGTATCAGCTTGTATCTCTTTCTGTATCCTGTGAAGACACTGTGGAACAGCTCTTTTTCTTCCTGCCAATCAGTTCTGCAGCCTTCCCCATTTGCTGTGCATGGTGAACGTACAGAGCGCCTAAACAGATCTGCTCCCTGTTGTTACCTGCAACATGGACTAACGAGAGCACAAGCCAACAGCAGCTGCCCATGTCTCCAGATGCAGTTATATCCTTCCACAGAGGAAAAACAAATGAGTACAAATGCTCACCAGGAAAATTTTGCTGATTTATTAGATATCTTGTCCTTTGTAGGATAGTTTGAGCCAAACAAGTCTGCAAATTTAAATACAAAATACCTTCTGAGTCACGGGAGATTCCAGAAATACCAGAACCCTGAACTCCCCTCCCTCCACACAGAGAATAATCTCTCCCAGCCACTTCTCTCCCCAGGCCTGCACTGCATCCACATTAGGGTCTCTGGCCCATCTTCTTCAACGTTCGGTTCAACTGGAATTAAGAGAAAGCAAAGGTCAGAATAATACAGTGACTGATACACACTGCTGTTCCCTTCAGCAGACTTTATCCAATGCCTCTTAACGCCTTCCTCTCCAACTCTCTGACAGGAGAGCTCTCGAGCAAATACAGTGTGTCAAGCAGAAGGGGAATAAGTAGAACTCTCCCCTCTCCAAGGTCGCAGAGGAAGATGTGGGAAGGGAGGATGCAAACTTTTAGCAGCGATATCACAACCCTGTAATAGGTCCCCAAATCTCAGAAATTTGCCCTCTGAGTTTCCAGAGCAAAACAACCTCCACTGGGAGAGAGTGGAGCAGTGACAGAATGTCACCTCCTGGCTAAGCTCAATGCTGAAATCATCTGCACTCCAGAAATCTCTGAGGCCATTTTCTAGAGGCACAGTTATGAAGTCAGAGATATGATTTTGGTTGTGTTCCCGACAAGGACACCACATTTATCTAGGGACAATGAAATCAGCATCCCTGAACAGTAAAACGCTCCTTCTTTTCAACTGTGGCTCAACTGAGCACTTATCACAAAAACACCATTCCTCAAAGGCCAGCAGCTGCTGCTTAGAACACCTGCCTTTGCCCAGTGCCTTGAAAAGCCAGGGCTAAGTCCAGCATGGAATTACACAGCTGTCTCACACAAGTGTGGACTCTCGAGGGCCTGCACAGCCCAATGATTGCCGCATGTTTCCTAAAGAGCTACACAGCTCTCCCACCCAGACCTCACCTCCTCAAACTTGTGGATCTGGCGGATGAAGAAGTCCCCGTAGCGTCGAGCAACCTTTGTGTCTGCAATGTGGATCATGTCCTGGAAAGAGAACAGGATGAGATTAGGAAAAGGACTGTGCTACTTAGCAGGGAGACAGCAAGAACTACCAAACATAAGGATCAACCTAAGGGGCTTCACCCCAGCCACGGTTCAGCATCACACATATCTGACCTGTACTAGTCCCACAGCACCCATCCAGTTCTCCTTGGGCTGCTTTCCCTCATTTGCCTGGAATAGGTCCCCAGTTCATGTTGTATTCACATCCCACATTCTTACACTCTGTTTTTGTCTTCCTTGCAGCTGTTTGACAGTTCCAACCTCAGTTCATGCTTCCCTCTTTTCAGTCATGCTATATGGGCTGAGACATGGCATGAGACCTTGCAAGAAGGGGTCTGCTATAAGGACCAAGAACACAGGGCACCCTGGTCTCCTTCCTAGCAAGAAACCAAACGGTTACTGCTATCTTCTTTGACTAAAGTCCTACAAGAATCTTTGCTACACTTCCTGCTGCTGGAGCTCCAAGGGCAAACGGCAATAGCTCCACACCTTGTGTTCAGATTCCTCCTAGAGCAGCCACAACTAAATGCTCTTCCAGTACAAAGCAGACCTGTAACATGACCAAGCAACATCTCTGCTTTGTCAAACGAAGGAGAGATGTGGGGGACACCTACAAGGACAATCCCACCTGACACACAAACAGCAGCTCTATCTGTCACTCAATTATCACCTCCCAGAACAGACAAGCAGCTCCCTCTGTCCTGGGGAAGGGTTTGTTTCCTAGTGTTTGTTTTCCTGCCAAAGCTGTCTGCGATATTCCATCATTCTTCATCCACTGACACTCTTTTTATGCAGGGCTATAACTTCATTGTGGGCAGCCAAGCCCTATAAATGGGAAACGAAGAAAGAATGTCTCCCACAGAATGGAATAAAACTAGGTGCTGCCAATTCCAGAATCTTCTGGGTGAAAGAATTTCCCAGCCAGCAACTGGCAGATACCAACCTTGTCAATATAGAAGTCAACCTCAGAGGCAGACTGGAACTCTCCATCCAGGGCAGATATGCCACTGGTCCATACCAGGTTCTTCATCTTGTGCTTGAAGACGAGCAGCTGGATACGGAACTCCTGCTCTGTGAGGTCTAGGAAGCCAGCCAGCTTCGCCACAGGCATGGTGGTGTAAAGCTTGAGGAAGCTACGGATGGTCGAGAGCTGGGCCTGCTGCTGAACTTCATCAGCGAAGACCTTGAGCTGCTGCAGGAAGGGCTCCTTGTGGTAGTTGGGGTGCACGTTGTCATAATTGGGCACCACAGGGGAGAGGAACTTGGGGCAAGCATAGCTGAAGAGCTCCTCATAGACCTGCGCGTCGCCCTTCTGCATGCGCAGCATCTTGTCCCCGTACTTCTCCCGCAGCTGCAGGTGGATGCTCTCGTCTATGCGCATGGGGTACATGGTGAGGGCGATGGCCAGCAGCGCATGCATCTGCTCATTCTGCTTGTTGATCTGAGACAGAGAAGACACCCTGTCAGCATCACAGTGTGCTCAGGCTTTAGGCTGCCCAAGGGAGCTGGCCACTGCATTTCGCAGAGGAAGATCCTTTACACAGAGCACTCATGGTCCTAGTGCTCAAGGGGGACAGCACAAAGAAGCAGTGCCTCTGGGCTAAGCAAATGGACGAAGGACATATCAAGGCTCTTAGAAATAAAAGAGAGGACTGGACAAGAGGAAGATGCAGACTAAATGCATCCAGAGCCATGCAGAACCCAGAGGGCCAGAAGCACGTTGACCGTTTTTGGTAAAGAACATGCAGAGAACGGAAGGCAGACAGTTTAACAACCATCTCCTGGCAAGGGACATTTATGAGGGAGATCAGTGAAGAGAAGACTGAGAAAGATTTGTTTGAGTGTGGGATGAAATGAACAGCTGTGTGGCTGAAACAGACACATCAACTTTTTGAAGTGTCACGGAACTAAGGCTGGTGGGATTTGGATAAATGAAGAGTTAGGAATTAATCATAAGGATAAAAAGGAGACAGCAGGTAAAATAGGCACCAAAATCAGGAGGTAAGACAGCTTAGGTAGAAAGAGAAAGGAGCTTTGTTACAGCATGTCTGTGAATGATTATCAGATAATGGAAATAGATCTGACAATGGCAGCAACCTGAAGTGCAGCACTGGACTAGAAACTCAACTAAGTCTGAAGAAGCATCAACAAGAGTATCATCAGCAGATGATACTCATTAACAACCCTGCCTAGAGCTAGAGTGCAGATGGACCTGGGACAACAGTATGGGGAGCACCCAACATAACCAATAACACAGCTAAGATAAAATATTGTCACACATGGCAAAGGAGTTCAGAGGATCCCCAGCCACCACCACCAGCAAAGTCCAGGATAATAAAGCTGGACTATTAGACATAAGCTATCAGGTGATAGAGGAGGGGTGAGAAAAAAAGACAGCAGCTTTTCTTTTGGGAAGGCTAGTCTATTCTATCTCTTACCATCTCATACTTGTAGGTCGTCCTCTGAAACATGCTCTTTGTCCTCTGGATGTAGAGGAGGATGTTGGCAAAGACACGGATGGCATCCTGGTAACGCCGCATCATGAGGTATGCGAAGCCCACATAGTAATAGGTGGTCACCTGGCACTCAGGCACCCGGGAGTACATGCTCTGAGAAGCAAGGAGTAACATGCTATGTTAGAGGGGAAACAATCCACACTGCTTGTTAGCCACAATCCAGCCACCTCTGCTTCCACTCCCACCCCAAATACAGAAAGGAGAGGGTTAATTCAGGATACCTCACCTCCCACCCATCCTCGAAGCAGCTTCCTCACTGTTTCATTAGATCATCCCATTTCCTATGTTTTCCAGTTTCAGCTTCCTGCAAGGAGAGGACTCTTGCTCTGTGCCTAACATTGCTCTGCTTAGTTCCCTTTCCCCCCTATTTCACTCTACATCCTGTGCCAGACAGCATGTATGTAGATCTGTGCCAAGCCTTGGCCCAAACCCATTGCAGCTGAACTTTTATTAGCCACAAGCAGCACTCAATTCTAAGGCAAAAACAGCCTAGGTGGGAGTGGGCACAGTGAGAGCAGAAGTCAAAAATACAAGGAAGAGCCACTGACAAAGGTAAGAATGGTGTGTTCAGGTAGTTACCATTGCACTGCCACTTACAGTTCCAGCAGTATTCTCTGTAACAACACTTCCTTGCACAACACAGCAAACCTAAAAAAACTGGGCAATTGTGCTGCAACAGCATCAGGCATTATCATATGGCTTGATTTAATGCCAAAGCTCCAGCTGTGCTCAGCTGCAAACTCCTGACAACTACAGCAGATACAAACAGTTCCTCAGCTAGAAGATTCAGTACAGCAATTTTTCACCAGCATGCTTGAACAGAGGCATTTGGAAGACTGCAAAAGAAGGGTTAAAACATGTTGCATTACCTTCTTGTTGAGCTCGATGTTCTCCAGCACCTTGATGGCTTGGTAGTAATCTCCCAGCAGGGAGTGCAGACGCAGCAGCCCAACCAGGCTGAAGTAGCCCAGCATCTTGTACAGGGAGTGGCGCCCATACTCACCAGCCACACTTTCAGGGTCACCTAGGGAAAAAAGGAACCACAATGCCATCCTCCAAGGAAACAAGCTCCCTTTCAATATTTTATGTTAAAACAAAGGCAGCAAGGCCTAAAATGTAATCACAAGTACTTCTCACCTAAGGCAAACAGAACCAGTTCGCAGCAAATCCATCCACTGATTATGGGTTTGATCCAACTCCCAGACTAAGTTAAGGAATTTGTGTCAAATCAAAGCAAGGCAGCACAGAGACCAGTGCTGCTTGGCACCACCCAAAGCTCACCTCCACTTGTATAGACCTCCAGCTGCCGGTTGATGTTGGATTTGTCGACCAGAGAGTGCAGCACATTTAGGACACTGTGGACATTCCAGATCTTGGGGTTGGAACGAAGGAAATCAATTTCCTCTTCGGACTTTTTGGCTGTTTTACAGCGGTACTGGCTGAAAGACTGGAACTACAGGAAAAAGGAGAGATTCTATGATGAGCAGCTTGTTTGGAGAAGCTCAGTTAAGTGCACTAAGCTTACAACTTGCTCACATAAATGAATTACAATAAGCTACAAGCTGCATCCAAAAAAGAAAAAGTTTCATGTGAGATCACATGGAAATCAAAATAGCAGATTATACTACCTTTAAAGCACCTAAAAAAAATCATACAGTGGAGACAGGAGACAGATTGAAGCAGAAAAGGATCTCTTAAACAATTAGGAAAATCAACTAAACACAAATTTCCTGTCTGAACAGGTAGAAAAGAAAATGACCAAACTATAAGATGTGTTTGCATACACACATATTTTTCCCCTATCTGCACATGTCCTTTTTGTTCTCAAGATTGAAAAGACAACATTTGAGGAATTCCAGGCAGTTCTATAATAAAAGGTTACAGAGAAGGGAATATTTTCTCTAAGGAGAAAAACTGATAGTATTTGAGATCTGTAGTGTTGCACTCAGAACAGTAAATGGAAAAACATTTCTTAATGCCAAGATCTCAGACCACAGCTTATTTCACATAAGGTCATCAATCTCTCAGTGCACACATAAAGACCCTATTGACTACGAAAGACAGAAATTTTGTTCTGAAATAGGCACAAAAGTTCAGGACTCCCCAAAGAGCACCCTGTAACTTAAAAATCTGTACGTTTACAACTACTTCATCCACCTGGCAACACAAGAGTAACAGTGATCACCAAAGATTTTCAACCTGCCATGATACCCTTGCTATGGAAATCACAGCAAGGGAAGAGATGGAAAATTTATACAACTAATAAAGGCACGGCCACCCCAAAAGGGCCCAGCTTTATAATCACATACCTGGTATATGAATTCATCAATGATATCCCAGAGCCACTGGTTGGGCAGCTCCAGAGGAGCAGGGCCATCAGCATCTGCAGGAGAACAGATGACAGGGTTAACACCTTCAGCAAGAACATTTGTCAGAACTGGAGGAACAGACAATTAAAGAACACAAGAATTTCCCTGAAAGAGGAGATGGAGCAGCAGATGAACGAAGCTTCCAGCAGGGCTGAGATATGCAGCTTTGACTACCTCAACTGCCTTCACTTTCAAAGACTGTGAACATGCACAGGGTTAATCTCTAGAGTGTGACTGCTCAGCAGCATCAACTCTCAGAAGCTGCACACAGGCTGCAGGGGTTTATCCTAACTGATCCACTTTCCACATGAGGCTTGGCAGGGAGTCACAAACACTAACATTTGTTCCAAGGGGAGTTAAAAACATGAAACAGTTGTGAAACACTGCAAGTTTTCTTCAGCTTACTGCTTCATTTTATTTTTTAACAAAGATAGCTGAAGCAGTTCTCAGCAAGACAGAATGCTAAATGAGTTTTATTCTTTACAGTTTTTCAGAAAGCACTGGAAACTGTTTCTGGTTTTTGTGGTTTTAAACTCATGGATGTGAACTGCTCTTCATTCAACAAATTCAAACATGCAGAGAGCTTACAGACTGCCTTTCCCTCTATTATTTATAAACAAACATGTTGCAGTTCTTCTGACCCTTTCTTCTGCTCTGCCCTCTCCATCCGATCCTTCCCTTCAAAATTCACAAGCCAGAAATTAATTGCAGCAACTCACTGAGGATGTAGTTGAAGAGATTGCAGTAGTTGTAATAGGACTCAAATCTCTGCTCCAGCGTGGGCCCACCCTGCAAAGAGAAGTCAGCAGAGTCTGCTTCATTTCAAGCAGGGCAGGAGGGAGTTCATGGGTAACAGCATAAGGACAGTCACAATAGTAGAGGGTCTGGTTCAGGAGTGCTAGAACCAGTATTCAACCAGGACACCCACCACCATCACCCAGAAAATCTGAAATTGTGGCACTGTTGTCCCACAAACCAGGGATGACTTTTCCTGTACAGGTAGCTTCTCCCAGGATGCTGAGAAGTTAAATCTCCTTGTGAATATTCTGCATTAGCCTTCCCTGTTCCCCTCTGCTGTTCAGATTCAGGAATTTCCCATTACCTTCACCAGCTTTCCTTCCTTCTCTGCTCACGAGAAGCTTTAATACAGTAACAATTCTGTTTATGGACATAATTTCTAAACACTTTGACTTACTGGTTCTTGTTTCAGCTGGAGACACTGAGTCTAAGAACCACTAACAGCACAGCTTGAGAAACCAGTTTCTCCTGTTGAAGCCTGGCTTGGGCTAACACAGCAGCCTTTTAAAAGTGCCCATTTCTCCACCCTCTGGTCCACAGTAAAACTGCAGTTATTACTTATTCACCCTTAAGTCATGCATCTGTTGAGATTTTTTTCCTTTAAGAACAAAGTACTGTGACTTTCTCACTGATTTCAAAGCAGCTTAAAAAAAAGGACCAAGTTTGTTTTGTTTCACAGAGCATTATTCCTTTCATTTCTTTCTTCTCCATCCTTTATGGTATCCATGTTTCCCTTTCCACAAGGCACTCTGATCCCATGTGAGGTTTTTAATGACAAATAATGCACCTTCCTCTTGTGACACCCCTTCTCACTGCCTGCTCATTTGTAGAGGAACCACAAAGAAACACACATAAGCAACAAAAAGGAAAATTCAGTTACCTTCCAACATCCCCTTCTTCCCTAATTCACTATTACATTAGCTGTTAGCAACAAAGAGCCTCCTGAATACTCAGATCCAGTCTCCTGATTCAACTGAGCTACCAGAGAAACCTGCACACTCATCACCAGCAAGCTTGAAAAGACTGGTAATGAACCTCAGACAGACAATCAAGTCTTTCCTGGTTTTCAGCAATCAGTGAATCCTTACTAAACTAACAAAAGGCAAGGATTTTAAGCCTCCCATGACTTACAGCTCATGAACCCATCCAATCCTGCCTTGCAAAGATTAGGGGACCACTGATAGTGTAGTGGCAGCAAAACTTGTCAAGTTTGCTGGCACAGAGAAGCCAGCACACGACCCACGAGATGACACAGGGCCAACACTCACGCTGACTTTGGCGTAGATGTGCCTGTAGTACAGCTCCTTGTACAAGATCAGGAAAACTGCATCTGGAAAAGATGACACAGGAGGACATTAGCAAGCCACAAGGTCTATTAGCCTCCTGCCACAACAATAAAGGGAGGCACAAAAAGACACTTTGCTCGAGTGTGACTTCTTGCCAGGCATCTGCTGAAGGAGTTGCCAGAATGAACAAAGGCAACTGACTCAGGCAGTAACAATGCTGTGCACCTGCTAACTCAGGATAAGGAGGGATTCAGTTCCTTCTCTCTCTGACAACCCAAGGGAAAGTGGAAGACTCACCATTTCCAACCTGAGGAGCAATGGCCTCAGCCTCTGGCCACGGAGTGTTCTTAAAAAACCTTTCTGTCAGTTTTGTCCAGCTGAAAAACAGATACACATGCAGCATGAGAAGCCCCTTGTCACTCAGTATGACAGTGCTGAAATCAGAGATGACAACAGAGAGAGGTCTTGGACTTGGTGAAAACTGAGCAGCACCACCAACCCCTGTTAGCAAGTGTTGAAGTGAAGAATGAGAATTGCAAACTAATCAGTGAGATTTCAATTTATCCCCCAGACATAAAACAGATGTGTATGACACTTCCACACTCCCTTTTTGTCAAGCTGACGCTACTAAAAGCAGCAGTGGAAGTAGCTGTTGGGAAGAGACACAAAAGCTGCACCTCACAGCTTTCTGCACACTGCCTGACTAGCACCACTGAGATCCCTTTCTGCAGCCTCCCCTCCTGTTAGGCTGGGGCTGACACTTCCCTTCAGACAGATCACAACTCCTGTATACTTACATTAGCCCAATGGGCTGGAAATACCTAGGGTTTGGTTTTGTTATTTTTTTTCCAGAGCGACCTAACATTTTTCAGAGAAAGCCGAAATTTGGAACAGCACAGGTAGTAACTCGGCCTTTCCTTTTTACGATATCACGCTTAAAACAGTGATTTCCATCTGCTAGAAGGATAGTATTGTACCTGTTCTCATAAATGTCCTGGATCTCGTACACCTTCTGGTCAATAACATCACTGGAAACACGGCTGGCCTGGAGCTCGTATACCTTCTGGTCAATGAGATCTGACACCGTCTTGTGAAAATACTGAATGAAGTTTTTGATCACTTCGGGGATCACCTGGTAGGTCTGCTGTTCGTACTGGCGCTCGTAGGCCAGATCTTGCTTCGGATCTCCTGCGGAGAAGGAGGAGCGTTGAGGCAGCCGCCGCACGGCCCGGGCCCACAGATCCAGCCGGGAGCGAGCAGGCCGGGGGCACGCGTGGGGCCCTCCCACTCACCCGTGTGCATATCATAGTCGTTGGAGTACGCGTAGGGGTCGTAGGCGGCCTGTGGGGAGAGGGCGGCAGTGAGTCCCTGCGAACAGCCCGGACACGACCCCCGCGCCCCCCAGGCCCCCCGCACGCACCTCGTTGTCGTAGTCCTCCCCCGGGTAGGCCATGGCGGCGGCGCGGACAGCGCTCCGGACGGAAAGGCGGGACGGCACGGCGGCTGGGCGGGCACGGGCATGGCTGAGCTTTCTATTGGCTGAACCACCTGCCTGTCTTTATCCAGCTGAGCCGTCACGGGCCGGCCATGGCCCCCTTCTCTATCTGATTGGAGAAAACAACTGCCTGTCAGGCTCCTCCTGGTCACAGCCTCCCCTTCCCGCCCCGCCTCTCTCCTGCCCGCTCCCTCCCCATTGGCTGCGTGCACGGGTCGTGCCGCCTTCCATTGGTCGAGAGGTCGCGGCCCGCCCCGTTGCTGCGGTGCCGCCCCGCCCCTGTCCCCGGCCCAGGCCGTGACGGGATGGAGGGCGGCGGTGGGGCTGACGCGGTGCCCGGCGCGGGGCCGGAACCGGGACCGGCACCGGGACCGGCACTGGAGTCAGAGCCGGAGCCGGAGCCACGCATCGCGCTGCCGCCACTGGGACCAGGCGCATCCCTCGGTTACCTGCACGTCCTGTGGCAGCGGGAGGAGCCCGCGGGCAAGATCCCGGCCCGCCGCCTG
>VXBU01003887.1:1222740-1325396 GCA_013400315.1 Bombycilla garrulus
CCCACGGGCAAGGAGGCCCACGGTGAGCGGCGGGCGAGTGGAGCCGCTGTTGCGCTCCGGAAAAGCCCCTGTTCGGGAGGGAGGTTGGCTCTGTTCGGTGGGCGGCTGGGGAAGGTGCCCGGTGCTGCTGGGGGAGGGTGCTCGTCAGGAGTGGGCGGGCCCGCGGCTGGCTTTGGGAGGAGACGAGGAGAAAGACTCTTACCTGGTGCCTTGATCTGCTTCCCGTTCTCTGGAGCCAGCAGGGGCGTGATTTGATCCCGCACTTGTGTTTGAGCACCGAGATGGAATGTGTGGGGAAACGTGCCTTTTTCTTCTGTGCTTTCTAGTAATTACTTTATTTCCTCCATAGCTCTGAAAAGGCTGCGTGAAGCTGCCAATAGCAATGATTTGGACACAGGTAAGACTTCTGTCGATCCCACCTGGGACCTCTTCTTGGAAGGGCAGTATATCCAGGGCTCTTACTCTAGGAGAAGAGGAGGTGGATGCAGATAGTTTGTGGACAGGATGTTTTATTTGCTTCAGATCTAGAAAATACTTTTTTTAAGCCCGAATTTGTTCTCTGAGCAGAGTGGGGCTGGTTATTGTGTTCACTTTTTCACTGCACCTGGTTCACAGTGTTAGTTTTCCATCTGCCCGGAACTAAATCAGCACTGCACTATCCCAGCTGTTTTGGTGTGTTCTTTTGTCCAGTTGTTAGCAGCAAGAGAATAATGCTTTGATTTAAGTGGAAAAGTTACAATTATCTATGCCATATGTGAATGTGTGAACCAGTAGATTAGGACCAGGGCCAGAGCTGGACTCTTACCTTCTGGTTTCTGCAAAATGCCCTGGTGGTCCATAAATTCTGCTTTCCAGATGTCCAACCTCAACATTACATCTTTCTTTCTCTGGCTTTGTTGATTGAAGTATATCAGAGTTAGTTTATCAAAACTTAAAGTTTTAGTAGTTTGTGCAATCTGTATTCCTACAAAACTAACTTAATGACAACTTTGCTAGGTGCTGGCTAAGAGTAAGAGAAGAATAACGCACTATTTATAATTAATAAATATTTATTGATTGTGACTAAACAATTATCTTAAAAGGTAATTAAAACAATTAAGTAAAATTACTAAAAAGTTCTGACATTTCCAACAACTCTCTCCTTTGGAAGTGATCTTAATTTTCCTTTAAGATTACCTCCACTTATCTAGCAAAATATCTTCAAAATTTAAGACATGTAAATGCAAAAATTTTGCTTATGTCTTGTTATAAAATATTGTAGATCATTCACTCCAAATGAAATTCCAAACCGGGGTGTTATCTCTTTTAACAACATCTTGGTAACTTCTCTTGCTTCGTTGGTGCAAACTGCTATCCAAAAAATGTGTCAGCTAAAACCAATAGGTATTAATATCCCTCTTGTTGTGGTAACGCAGAAAAATCTGTTTGCCTATACACTCCAGGACAGTTTCCTCTTTTTGTAGTTCCTAAAGGAGGTCTTTTGTAGGGCTGTGGATTGTTTTGCAAACATATTTTACACTTACCGATTACACTTTTTATTTGGGGTATTTTTACACTAATTACTTATGTTTCAAATTATCTCTGATAGCTTCTGCTCCCCAATGTGTTTGTCTATCTTTCTTGTCTCATCACTGCTTGAGGTACTATGTAGGGTATGTCATTCCATTTTGCTTTCTTTTGGCAATATAGCATCAATAAATACCATTTTGGTGTAAAATACCATGAACTGGCCATTTTTCTTGATTATGTAATAGATAATCTGGCCACCAGAGAATACAATATTCTATTAACTGTGTCCAAGTTAAAGAATCACTTTTAAATTCTTTCCAGTACTGCAAAATACAACCCAAAGGTGAACATTTGGGTATACCCCCTCTTCCTGGGTTCGAGAGGAAAAACGGAAACCCAGAGTAAATAAAAACTCCAGCAATCACTAAAGTTGACACCAGAGAGCGCTCTGTGCACAGAAACACAATTCCAGTCACCAAAACAGCGGCAGCCGCTGTGTTAACGCCAAGGAGAGAGCTCTGAGCAAACAATCCTCGCTGTTGCAATTTACATTACTGAAAACCAAACATTTAGTACACATCAAATACCCTAAAATTCACCATAAACACACAATGGCTTCAACGCTCTTACAGCAAATTAATTTTCACACAAACTCAGTTTATACTTATAACACACTCACATTACCACACGCTCACTAATACAGAACATAGGCTTTAATAAGCACAGAAATATCTGGTCAAAACCCTTCCACAGTGTGGCTCATTGTGCAGGCAGAACTATGTCTGTCTAATTTGTGGGCAAAGCAGAGGGTGAAGACTCAAACCACACCTTTTGATAGTCACTCATATGGTTTTACAATTAAAGTTTTCCAGCTAGGCAAACACAATTCCATTAGTACTCACCTATAGAGGTTTACACTTACTTTTAATAGAAAATAGCCAATTATACCATCACTTTCTTAACTCTTATTATGTTAGAGAGTGCAAGCTTATGATTAGGTATACCGTTTTAAACCTTCAGTAGTGTCTTAAAAAACCCCAAGGGGCTTTTCCCTTGAACTCACCTGGATCAGAGGATTGAAAAGATTCCCTGAAAAAAAGTCTTTCAGTGTGCACCGAAGTCCTTGATCCTGTAAGTTTGTGTAACATCACATGTGTTGTCTCAGCTGGGTCATCAGTAAATGGTTACCAACTCCTCCAAAATTGTTGAGGTAAATAAACCTGTCTAACACTTTCTTTTTAGTGTTAGTGTGGAAGATGTTACTTTGTTGTTGGCCAGGAGGGATTTATGTAGCCAACAAAATTCTGGCCTCCACTCAGACACAGATATAAAACTTCTTCACTTATTTCTACTTTTTAGCAAACAAAGAAATTGATGTTCGTTGGTTGTAAATTACATAATTCTCTTTAATTAGTATTCTGTCCTCTGGTGGTTGTTGATTTCTCGCTTGTCTTGCTAGTTAGTCCATATTTTTAGTCTTTTTAGTATATTTTTTTCTCTGGTAGGGACTTTCCAACACATATACTGAGTGTTTTTTAGTCCCTTCTTTATCTTCTGGTTTCTGCAAAGTCCTTGTGGTCCATGTACTCTACATTCCAGATGTCCAGCCTCAATCATGCATCTTTCTTTGTTTTTGTTCATTGAAGCATATCAGAGTTAGTTTACCAAAGTTAAAGTTTCAGTAGTTCCCCTGAGCTGTGTTCCTACAAAAGTACGTTATGACAGCTTTGCTAAATACTGGCTAAGAATAATTTAAGAATCACACACTCTTTATAAATTTTTTAATTTTTTAAATATATATATATAATGATTAACCAAAGCAATTAATTTCAAAGTTAATTAAAATCACTAACTAAAATTATTTTTAAAAGTTATATAATTTCCAACAGGAAAATGAAAGAATGCAGTTTCATGGAAGTCTTAGTTTCATTCCACCTTGGATATTTGATAGACAGGTTTCTGTGTTTAGAATCCTCTTGTGTTTTGTTTACTCTGCAACTTGAGGAAGCGTGCTATGATTAATTTATTTTTCATCAACAAGTAAACATCTTTGCTGTTTTCCTGTGGTGGCACTGGGTGCAGAGGTTATGTCATTCCTACTTCCTTCAGGAGAAGAGTAGCTGAAGTGTTCCTGCTAATGGTTCTCACTGGGGCACTATCAGTCTCCCTGTCTTTCTTCTGAGGTATCAAACATTCCACATTAATGCCACTTCCATCTTTTCAGGTGTTTCTTTCAGTTCTGTACCACACTTGAAGTAGGAGGTGTACAGGAAGAAATTCAAAAGTGGCTATAATTCACTTTCTGGAAGCTGAGATGAATGGTGACTGAAACAGTCTTGACTGCTGTAGAATATGCTGTTTAAAGATCTCAAAATACAGTGAACCTGTCAGCATTTTTAACAGCTATGGAATGAGCTCTGTTTTACACACCAGACAGTATATCAGGATGATCTCAAAACAACAGGAGTAACAGCCCTTGCAGTTGCCCCTAACACATGTTACTGTAGGTGCTATTTTTATGCCCCTAATCTTTCCAGCCTTTACTGATCTCTGCTCAGCTCTTGCAGGTCAGTGCATTCCCCTGCCTGCTTCCCAAACTGTAGCCACCATTGGTTAGGAAGGGGCATAGTCAAAACAGGTGTGAAGAAGTGGCTTTTCTCACTACCTGTGGTTACACTGTGAAACTTCTGACTAAGGGCCATGTTGATGTCAAAAATTTATACAGGTGAAGAAAATGACCATGTAAATCCACAGGGAAAGCCCATGGCGGGGTAGTAAGCACAGGATGCTAATCCTAGCCTGGGAAGTACCTGACTGTCAGCAGCTGACTAAAACCAAGAGTTAGCCCCACATCCTTCCTATCCTTTTGTATCCTTCTCTAGGTATTTGCTGGTGATTGCCCTTGGAGCTTGAAAATTTGACTAGTTGAATCTTTAGCCGTTAGAGCTGTTGGCTTATCTGTTATGGCAACATGTGGAAAGTGGTGAAGGCTGAATCAGAGGGTGGAGGTTATACTGCTTAGGCTGGTTCTGCTGAGCTAGGATACTGATGGGAACTGGTTCATGTCCAGTTGACTTGGTAGCAGGGTGTATCTACCCCCAAAAGAGCAGATAGCATTACCCCTCACTGATCAGGTGCCCCTTCAGCTTACCTGCTTTCTTCTCCTTGGTTCTGTCAGTGCAGCAACTCTTGGAGGATGGAGCTGACCCCTGTGCTGCGGATGACAAAGGCCGGACAGCCCTGCACTTTGCCTCCTGCAATGGCAACGATCACATTGGTGAGTGGGGGGGAGTTCCTGTCTTCCAGCCTCTCTGTGGCAGGGATTTTGAAGGGTGCTCTTTATTTTGATTCAGCACCTGTCAGAGGTTGCTCTTTTCTGTTCCTTTTGTGTCAAAGTTGCCAGCTCTGGCCCCAGGGCTTGCCATGTCTGCCTGCTAGATAGGGAGTAGGACCTCCCAGTTCTAGGGCTGTAGTGGTGCAGAGGGAAGGGTGTCCTTCCTCCCAGTCCTTTGCATCAGGGAGCCCAGGAGCAGTGGCACTGCGTGGCTTTGTGCTGTGTCCCTCTGCACTGCTGTGCAAACCCCTATCCCTATGTCTGTGAGAAAGAGGATGAGCTGCACAGAACAGCCTGGTAGCTGCCACGTGGACCTGTAGCCCATTAGGCCTGTCCTGTGAGGCAAAGGGAAGGGTCTGATGTGTCTCTGTTTCCTTGTTTCTAGTCCAACTGCTTCTGGACCATGGGGCTGACCCAAACCAGAGAGATGGGCTGGGCAATACTCCCTTACACTTGGGTAAGTGCCACACAGATGAGCTTTGCATGCAGAGAAGTGAGGTGAGAACCTCCTTGCTGTTCCTTTCCTCTCCACCTTCCTCTTGTCTGTGCCTCACAGAATGCACCCCCAAATTTAAGGACCTAGAAGGGACTCTGCACTTCATTAGATTCACTCCTTACAAAGATTCAGAGTCAAAGAAAAGGTTTGAGAAAATTGATTTCCCTCCCTCTGCCAGCTCCAAGGAGTGCAAGATCTGTTCCAGACGGAGTACTCAGGCTTGAGTGGGAGGTTACCTTAGCATTTGGGTTGTTCCTCTTTTCCCTGGCAAAGAAGCCCTTTGGGAAGCAGCAAGCTCTGTGCTTGAGCAGAAACTCATTTTTGTTTGTACCTCTGAGTTGTGTGTCCTGTGTTTTCCCTCCCCAGCTGCCTGCACGAACCACGTTCCTGTCATCACCACGCTGCTGCGCGGAGGTAATATTTCCTCCTGTAACAATTACAGCCTGTCCCCTTCCTGCCCTGTTGATACTCCCCAGGGACACCAGATCCTGGTGACAGACCTCACTGTCCCTGCTCGTGCATCTTGCAGGGGCCAGAGTTGATGCCTTGGATCGAGCTGGCAGAACCCCACTGCACCTCGCTAAATCAAAGCTGAATATCCTGCAGGAAGGATTCTCCCACAGCCTAGAGGCTGTACGCCTTGAAGTGAAACAGGTAAAGGAAACAGTCTCTTCTTCTGGTAAGGTGGTGCAGCCCCTAGAAGCCTCCTGCACCCTTTACTTAAATGCCTGTCTGTAGACTCTTAACTGCTGTGGGAAGAATTTTACTTCTGTTTTCAGAGGCCTTCCGTTTTCCCCAGCCCCAACTTTAATTTTTTCCTTGGCCTTCCTTGGCTCTGGTAAGCTAAGGATGCATTGAGTGTCTGAATTCTTGGGCTGTATGGAGCATTCTCTTTTCTTCAACCACAACGTAAGCCAGATGCCTTGTGGCTGGAGAGGGACCACAGCATGAGGCTGTAGCTGTGGTGTACACATGCTGTGTATTCCTAGCACTGTCTACCCTGCTCCAGTGTGTGGAGGCATGGAATAGTAAAGCACTCCTGCATTTGCAAATGCATGGGGCATGGGCATGTGGCTTCAGGAGCCACACAGACACAAGGATTTTTGTCCTCTGTGCACAAGCATGTCCTGTTGGAATTAGAAGTCCCTGCTCCTCCCAGTGAGGGAAGCTAACTAGCCATAAAGAAGAGTTTGGTGCTTTCAGGGCTAGACCTTATGCTGCTTCAGCTGGGCTTATCCCTCTTCCCTGTTCTTAACCAGGCACAAGGATCACAACTAGTCCATCTGTGTCCGGTAAACAGCTCTGGTGCCTCACTGGACTCTGATGCTGCCATTAGTGCTATGTAGATGCTTTGCCTGGGTTCGTCTCTAGGGGTCGTGTACTCCACCATGTGCTGCAGCTTCTAGGCTGTGTGCTTGGCAATTCAATTGCAATTTAATATTTCTTTTTAAAACATCCCAGCCTGGTGCAGCTCTCTGATGTTTGCTTCTTATGCCTGTTTGTTTCAGATTATCCAGATGTTGCGGGAATACCTGGACCGTCTGGGGAGGCATGAGCAAAAGGAGCAGCTGGATGACCTCTGCTCCAGGCTACAGATGACTAGCACAAAGGAGCAGGTAAGCAGCACTGAGCTACTCTGACTCGCCTCCTTGCATTGGGACTCCTGCATTTAGGAGAATGCAACTGCATGAGCAATGGGACATTGAAGACGTGGTTATTGCCCACGTTGGGTCAGGTGGGCAAGTTCCATGATGACTCACAGCACTCCTTTAGGTAAAAATTCAAAATGCAAAAAGCACTCTAGTGCCAAGCAGCAGGGAAGCTGAGGATCAGTCTGTTTAAGGGGCACAGTCAGTTTAAGGCCAGGATCAGCAAAACCACACAGGGTTGCAGGGGCTGGGGCTTTTTTCCTACAAAAGACTGACCCCTAGAAACAGGCTTAGAGGAAATAGCCCTGATACCATATTTGAGTTTTGGGTAATGTAGCAACATGCTTGCATTTTAAGGACTGCCTAAATCACACAGAGTGGAGGTCAAGCACCACCTCCTGAAGAATGGGAGAAGCTCCCATTGCCTTAGATTAGGGCTTGTTTCAACATGAGGATAGTAGCCCTTCTGTCTGATTGTTGGCACCAAAAAGATCTTGTCCTAGTATAAGCTCCACATGGGGATTACTGGCAATTCTAGTGCAGGGGTGGTCCCTGCTGCACGGGGGTTTCTTCTGTGGGGTGGGTGGCTGCACAGCAGTGTTCTCCTCCCTGATGGCCATCTGTATTCTTCTGTCAGGTGGATGAGGTTACAGATCTCCTGGCCAGCTTCACATCACTCAGCCTGCAGATGCAGAAGATGGACAACAGGTAATGGGCTGCCAAATCGTCTTCCTGAAGCAGCAGAAGCCTTAGAGAGAAGAAAAGGAAGCTGAAGCTTGCTTCCCAGGTTGCTGCCAGTGGCCATTCCTGCCAGACTGACTCTCCAGTGGTGCTCAGACTGTTCCTGTTGGTGCTGTCACAGTTGCCCCATGGGGAGGCAGCAGACTTTGCACAACAAAGGCAGCAGGCAAGAATGCTGCAGCTGTGACTTTGGGGTAAAAGAGCTGCTCTACTTTTTACCAGATGGGCTGGTGATGAATAGGGTACCCTTTCCAGAAATATTTTGCCTTCTAAATATGTCAGCTCGTTGTAGACAGTGACCAATGCCATGTGCAGTTACCAGCCCTGACTAGTGCACTCAGCAGCTGGCCATTACAGAAATGCTGCTCAATTGCACGAGGGAGAAAGCGAATGCCTTGAACAGCTGAAGGCTTTGTGCTGAGAAGAACATACATTCAATTCTGCATGCTAGAAGCTGAGCAAACATTCTGCTTTAAGAAACATGCACTGAGGCTTAATGTTCACCTTCCCCAGACCCTGCTGTCAGAGAGCAGAGAATGTGTCTGGTTACAAGTGGGATACAAAGTTTTTCATGGCTAGACTTACACCTTTTACTGAACCCATTTTTAAGTCTTCTACAAGTTAGTGCTTAAATACTACCTTGGAACACTTGCAAAAAATAGCCAGGTACACTAGCTAGCAGGACAGAGCTGCCCTGATGCAAGAATAAGGATTGGAGAGTGACAGTCTTAACGCAGTACTAGTCAGGCATCTACATCTTGCAAAAAGCCCCACTATAACTAACTTTGGTGTTTCCTGTTACTGGCAGTCTCAGGCAAAATGTCCAGTTGTGACAGGAAATATTGTGCATTCAGCTGTATTATTGGGCTAGGAGGGAGGTGGATTTACCTCGACCTCAGCAGCACCAAACCCACTGCTCAGCCATTCTGTGTCTCTTGGCTTGTCATGGAGAACCTTCAGTACAGTGTGAGAAACAAATTGTGGCTTATGCTGGGAGCCTGAAGTGTTACAGCTAGGAAGGATGCAGCGAAATGTTCTTGCTCTGCCTGCTGTGGTTAGAAATGAAGATTTAGGTTGCTTTGTTGTGGAGCAGGGATCCAGGAAATCTCATTGCTAGGGCACCAACAGCAACAGAGTGACAGGAACATGCCAATAATAATTGAGTTCCCACTTGTGTACCACACCATGGTGTGCTGGTAGCCATACCTATCACACGTCTTGAGAGTCACTGGTTTGAAAGAGTTTATTATTAGGATTCAGTTTAAATATGCAGCAGGGTTGGAGCATTCTTCAGAGATCTTTGGGTCAGTGTGCTCTCTGATATCTGCCTCTTGTCCAGGAAGAGGCTAAGTGGATCTCCATTCAGAGCTGAGATACCAGAAATAGGCATGGCTTTTGGATGGGTTCAGCTGTGGGCTGCTGGAGGACACAGCCGGGAGCAGCAGTCTCAGGGCTGGGCTGGAGCTGTCACTGTGCATATTGACACTTCACTATGATGTGCTGGATGGGAAGGATGCCGAGAGGCTGGGAGACAATCTGACCTTTTTGTATTTCCAACTTCAATAAAATCCTATCGGCCTTTTACTCTGAGTGGCCCTTTCCTCTTTCTTGTGAGGGAAAGAGTGGCCCTTTCCTCTTGACGTCTGTTCCAGGCCCCATGCACAGCACTGGACTTGGTAACTGCTGCTCTCATACCTGGTCCTTAAATCAGAAGTGACAACACAAAGTTATTTGAGTTCAAACACAACTCTGTTTGCAGATCAAAGTACAGGGTTGCCGACTGACCTTTTCTGATTTGACTTCCACAGCCAAGAAATCCAAATTTAAAATCCAGGTAGTTGCTGTGAAACCGTTCAAACAGAGGAAAGAGAATCCCAGCAGGAGTGCTTCAAGCTGGAAGATGAGATATTTTGCAGAGAGGAAAAGCAGCCTTGCCCAGTGGCAGAAGTCGTGCCTTGCCTCATGCTGAATAAAATGGCCATGCTCTGTGTGAAGAGACAGCAGGAGGATGAGGGGCTGGGGAGGGAGATCTGGGCAGGACAGAGAACTTCCAGCATGGTCCCTATGTGAGGAGCAGGTGACCTTCATGCCCAGTCTTTACTGAACTTGTTCCTTCCTGTTTTTACAGCCCAGTCTTGATGTCGACATACACTCAGCTGCCGGCGCCTCTGCCCTCAGCAGCCTTGTTGCTGAGGAGACCATTAAGGTGCCTGAAGAGCACGTGGCTAAAATGCTCTTTATCCCTGCAGTTACTTCAGCTGCGGATGTTGTCTCTAAGTAGACACCTCTTAGAAGCTTACCTCAAACCCAGGAACACATCTAGCTGAGACTCAGAGCAAAGCTTTTAGCCTCGGCACACGTGATGCCATCCGCAGCTCTTCAGGCTTTTGTCTTGCAGGTGCTGGATTTTTTTCTTAACAGCTCCTGACAGAGGGGAAAGGTGGGGGTGCTGCAGCCAGCCAGGAGCAATTGCCTTGCTTCTTTTGTCACGCTGCTCCCACTATGGCAGGAGAGGCAATAAAACACCAAATGGCTATAGGAAGTTTTGCCACTGCTTTAGCAGTAATGCCAGGTAAGAAAGAGAAAAACACATCTGGTTTTCAGTGGAGGAAAAAAATGTATCATGTAGGAATTGTATTTTACGAATCACTGCAGTCAGCTCTGCTTTCCTGTCTCAGGGCATGAAGCTGTGTGCTTGCCCTGAGCCCTATCATGTATTTGGCACTGGATGGAGAAAAGTTTTAGGTTTCTTTGTGTCAGTCAGTCATACCCAAAGCCTTAACTACTCTGTCATGCTCACCAGCTGTATCCAGAATGAGAGTTAGGTGCTGAGCAGGAAAGAAGCTGTTCCAGGGAAGGAGGAAACATGGCTTGCTGCTGTGCTGAAAGCTGTTGACTGGCACTACCTGGTTTTCTTCCTGCTTCTGGCCTAGAGGCTTCAGCTTCTCCCAGCAGCTTTTCTCTGTCCTTGCCCCCTGTGCCACACATTTCCCTGCACAACCTGTGAGGCAGTTTTCTGCATCTCTCAGAGGTGTCTGCTGCAGTAACAGAGAATGGAAACAGCAGCATAGGTTTTCCTCTGCTATTTATTTTGCCATTAAAATCAGTCCAAACTCCTCAAATTTTTTTTTGTGCTACACCATCAAATGCACCCCCCAGATCCCTTCCTGGGCGATGATTAGTCCCCGTTCTCAGGGCCATGATATCAACTGGGACTTAAGGCTTTGGTTCCCTCTCACCATTGCCTGACCTCCAAATAAACCCTATTTCCCTTTCTAATTCAAAGCATGTGATCTGCAGAATTCCCAGCCATTGAAAGCTGCAGCAACCTCCCTGGCTCTGAGGCTGCTGCTGTACTATAAGATGCAACCAAAACCAGCCAGACTGAGGCTCTGCCTCAAGCCAATGAACAGCTGAGAACCTGCTTGTGTCTCATAGAGGAGCCATAGCAGAAGCAACAGCCCTGACAAGGCCTCCCAGCAAAACTGCATGGATGTTACTAAGCAAATAACCTTTCTCCACTTCACCCATACAATTGAATGCAAAGCACACGCTGCAATGTGTGTGAACATCAAGAATTTGTTCAGCTCTTCAGCAGCCAAAATAATTAGTCTCCAACAGCTAAACTCATTTATTTCCTCCACCCTTGCCTTTCTAGCAGACTTCAAATCCAGCACGGCAATTATCTGCACTGCTAAGGAAGCCACATGAAGCATCTTTGGTGACTTTCTCACCCTTTCATCCACTTCCTTTGTTCGCTCTGTGAGCAAAGATCCCTTCCATCACAGAAAGATGCTTTCTTCACGCATTGTGCCTGGCCAGCCTGGGGGAGCAGCCCTCTAGGTGGAGGAATCAGCAAGTTTTGATTAGGAAGATGATAAAGGAGACATAGCAAACAGTGTTCTTCTGGGTTTTTTTTATGAAATCCCAGAGGGGAAGAAACACAGGGAAGAATTAAAATAATCAGCTGGCAACCTGCTAAGGCTGGTCATAGATTAGAAACCAGCAGCTACAAACAAAAGCAAATAACCAGAATTCCATTCTGAGGGGCTGCCAGATTTGCACACAGGGTCATAAGCAAGATGAGCTTCTTGGCACCTGGGTCTGACACCTCCCAATGATGTTGAGCTCATGTCACCCATGCCAGGGAGATGCCAGCACCAGAATCAGCACACAGTTGGCAGGATTGAGTTACTCCACAGAGAAGAGCTGGTGCTTACCACTAGACACAAAGCCCTGACCTGCTCACACTTCTCCCGTTTCATCCACCCTGTTCCAGATCCTGGAACAGCAGTATACTCTACTGATGTGGCAAACCAGCCCCTGCAGGGTTAAAGATGAGCTTGTCAGCCTGAGTGATAAAAAGCAGGATGGAAAATAAGAGAAGAGAGTCATTAATTAAGGCAAGAAGCTGGGAGCAGAGACTGCAGAATGCCAATCAGTCTAGGGAGAAGGCTGTGTGGAAAGCAGCAATCAAACTCTTTCAGTTTTAATTAAACCTGACTCTATATCAAGGATGTGACATCTTTGCTTCACCTCCGCTTTTAAGCTGAGAAACCAGTTGGAGCATGTACACTCGTAGTGGGTAGACAGGAATTCTCTTCTGGCTCCAGAGCCTTCCCAACGCAGGCACAGCGCCTGCCCTTCACCCTCATGTGCTCCCCAAAATTGGGGCTTAGCACCAGGCAGAGCTTAGTGAAGGGGCCCAGGGCTTGCAGCCACTTGTCATGCTAAATACACCTTCTCCCCAGGATCTTCCCTGTCCACTCTGTCCTGTTTCATTTAGGCTTCACCCCAATGTGCAGCAGTCAGTCCTGATCTTATCTGCTCCTTTTACACGCTGGGACCAGGAGGAGCAGAATCAGGGGTGAGCAACGGCCCAGCTGCTTCTAGGCAAGAACAGGCAGCACCCAGCTGTGCCACATCATTGTTCCTAACTGCTGTTCCCTTCTCCCTCCAACGCTTTGGGCTGTGGAGCGAGTCTTTACCTGAAGAAATGATGAGGCCATGTGAGCTGGTCACCAGCCATGGCATCATGTGCAGAGGTTGGCTGCAGAACTCACTGTTCCCAGGAAGATGAGTAAGGCACACTGGACACGTTTCTGAAATACGTCTGCTGTAGAGGAGTGGCAGCCACCATGAAAGGAGAGAGATAGAAAAATCATAAACAGGAGTAGAGGCAAGGGAGGCTCAGAGTGCAGAAGGCAACATCAAGCACTTGAATGGAAAAAGAAAACTAATTCCCAGCACAGGTGGCCTTCCTCTTCAGTTAGCCTCTGCACAGAAAAAGGGATGTCCTTGGAGCTGAGCTCTAGCAAGGCAAACAACAGCTTCAGTGAGCGTTAGAAATACCACGTCACCTGGGAATTAAGAGTGGGCAGGACAAAGCAAAAAGGAAAGATTTACGCAAACAGAAGTTGGGAACAAAAAAAAAAAAGAGAAATAAGATCATGGCTCTGCTCATGCACACCACAGCTCTGCAATGTCTACAGCACTGGCTGCGGCCAAAACTCCTTTACTTTTGACACAACTTCCAGAACCATGCACCTACCAGAGGATTTTGTAACCCATGCAGGGCTCAGAATACCTACAACAGCCATGACAACCTGTAATTGTTTCCCAGCTTCAGTGTGGAAGTCTGGGTGTCCTACAATGTCACAGCTTCCTCTAATCACTTTTTCCCGAGCTTCCCATCTTTCACCTTCTCTTAAGAAATTGTATGTGCATATCTGTCTCACATTAAGAGTTACATATTCAGGATCCACACAGCACTAATAAAACACCATACGAAATTAAAGAAAAGGAGGGCTGTTGCTGTCACTTAAAGTTTACTGTGAATATTGAGCTGGGATGATGGCATGTCTCAGAAATGGCTACAGGATCATGGAGGAGGTGTTTGAGGAGTTTTGGGGGACTTAACTCAGTTTAATGGGTCTGAGTGAGTTCATCTCTCACTGCCAACAGAAAACCATCTCAGTGGGGATAAGGCATGGGTATGATGATCCTGGAGGAAAGCAAAACCCCTGTGATGTGGTCAGAAAATGTGATGCAAATGGAGACTTCTTTCTCGCCTCTCTAGCCCCTTTCTAGGGCTTCTTCTTGGTCTTGTCCAACAGTTCCTGTTAGAGGGGTCACATCTAGGGAATGGCCAGCTGTTGCCAAAATTTCCTCTTGCAGTAGCTCTTTCTGAACAGAGACCATGGCATCTTGTACCTGCTGAGTCCATGCTCTGGCACAACTGGCACCTTCACGGTCCCTCTTCCTGGTGTTCTCCTCTGGAACTTGAGTCACTTCAGTGTTGCCTCTGTAGAAAGCTCCTGTCCTGTTGGCAAAGCCTCTTTCCACATTAACCATATGGACTTTCCTTCCAACTCTCTTCTTCTTCCTTTTCCTGACCTTGTTCTGGAAGAAGAGGCAGGTGAAGGCCTGCTTGAAACGCTTGCGGAAATGCTTGGAGATGAGGGCATAGACAATGGGGTTGAGGCAGGAGTTGGTGTAGGAAAGGCAGTGGGAAGCCAGGCGGAAAGCATAAGTGGCCCGGTTGAAGGGAAAGTGGCCAAACCAGAAGCAGAGGATGACCAGGTGGTGGGGCAGCCAGCAGAGGCAGAACAGGATGGCGACTGTGACGATCATCTTGGTGACCTTACTCTTGGCTTTGCGAGACTCTGAGATTCTTTCTATGGGGTCTACAGAAGTCCACAAGAACTTGATGGTCCTAGTGTATGCCAGGCTCACCACGGTCACAGGCAGCAGGTATCCAAATACAAATGTGAGCATGTCCAGAACCTTTCGGCGCTGGTCCTCCCAGATGGGGACACAGATGGGCACATCATGGTAAAGGATTATCTGGTAGTAACTGAGGTAAGGCCCTGCAAAGAGCAGTGACAGTGACCAGATTACCATGATGGCCACTCCTGCATTTCGGGACGTGCGGAGATCCCGGGACTTCAGTGGATAGCGAATGGCCAAGTACCTGGCAAGGAGGGGAAGGAGAAGGAGAGACAAAACCCAACACAGGTGAGATGAGGTATTTCTCCTGCCCTGTGGAGCTGCCATCTGTGTACCCCTTCCCATACAGCCACCCATCTCTTCCCTCCCAAACCTTTTGGGAGTGAGGGTACAGTGAATTCACAAAAATGTCAGGGTCATTCCAACAGTGGGTCTGGGATCTCTATCATCCACTCTGCTGTGCTAGCTCAGGAAGGGTAAGCAGTGTATCTCTTGAACCAGGTAAGAGAAGGATAGGAGCAGGACTCTCCTGTTTCTTCTGAATTGTGTTGCTGCTCTGGGGGTTTTGCTGTTTTTGCTTATGTATGGTGGACTCCCCTCCTTCCCAAGTGAGCACCGGGTAATTAGGCTGAGAGCTTGGCTTGGTAGAGGGCGAGGGCACAGGGAGCTGGGGAGACTGGCTCTGCTGGCCCTACATCTGGGGAGACCCAACCTACCTCTTACAGGACACCCAACAGGGTAAGTAGAGGCCTCTCTCCCACCCTTAGCTCAAGAGTGGCAAACAGGAGTGGCAAACACTCAGTGTCCCTGAGCTGCAGAACTCAAAGGGAAGGGGACACTTACCTGTCAACAGAGACGGCAGCCAGGGTAAAGCTGCTGGCATACATGGTGAGGTAGATCAGGAAATGCACAGCCTTGCAGGCAAAGGCCCCAAAGAGCCACCCATCCAGGGTGTAAATGGTGGCCTGGAAAGGGACGCAGCAGATGATGAAGCACAGGTCAGCCACAGCCAGATTGAGGATGAAGAGGTTGGTGGTGGAATACTTGACTTTGCCTTTCCACAGCAGCACAGCCAGCACCAGCCCATTTCCCACAGTACCCACAAGGAAGATGAGGGAGAAGATGATGGGCACGATAATCCCTGCTGCTTGTAGCTCCAGGCTGTCAGAAGAGATGTTCAATCCCCCTGGCATCTTCCTTTCTTCAGACTGCAGGGACCTGCATAGGGAGAAAGGGATAATAGGCCTCAAGGTGCCCAGCCCCAGCCTTTGACACTCGCATTTCTCCCAGAGATGCCAATCCCAATCAGCTGGTTAAATGATGCCACCAAGATCCTCATGACGTCACGGGCAAGAATGCTGTTGTGGTCAGTCAGCTCACATCTGCCTGGCCTGCACAGAGCCAAAGCTTCTTTCTCCTGTCCAGATTCACATTGCCATCAGAACATCAGAACATCTCCTGTGCTCCCAGCACCCTGAAGGATCCCTCTTGCCCTGCCACCTAGCCTCACACACATTCCTCCTCCATTCCCAAAGCTGCTAAACCCCTTGGGATTGCTTGATATGGCAAGTCTAAACCCTGGCTCATGTTCAACAGGGTTTGGCCACAGGACCATGGTGCAGAAGGCTCCCATGGGCTGCTGGTGGTCCCAGCACACTCAGCCCAGGGCTGTGCCACCTCTGGCAGTAGAGACCTGATGTATGGATCACACCCACAGCAGCAGCACCCCAACACATTCCCACTCCAAGGGAACTCCTTAAGCTGGGACTACCTCTACCCTAGAGCTGGCTGCTCCTTGCTCCCTGTGCAGTAGTTACGCCCCACAGAGGAGAGGCAACTGAATGCACCTTTTCCTGATGCTGAGAGGTGGTCAAGGGCTGGATGGTGGCAGGTAGGTGAGGAGTGGGAGGAGACCCCGGAGCGACCTGAAACACAACATGATGATCATTGTGAAGGAGCATGTTATTATCACAAGGTATTGTGATTTGCTCAAAATCAAGGTACAAGCTCAAGGTATTGTGATTTGCTGCAAAACTTCCTCCAGCCCTCAGTAACACAGTGCTCAGGAAGGGAGCACCAACAGCCTACCTCCGAATAAGCCTCTCCCTTGTTGTGCATCATTAGAACAAATTGTCCTTCTCTGAGCAAAAACAGAGAAGGAAAGACACTGTTATCTAGCTACTGTTGACAAGCAATTAAATTGTTTTTGGGTCATGCAAGCTCCTTCCCTCCATGCTCCCACCTCCCTCAGCTCATGCCACTTCTGCTTCCCAGCTTCTTTGTGTATCACACCAAGAGACTGTCCCTGCCTCTCTGTGTCTTCGGTCCCCTCTGTCCTACTGACAGCTACCCTCTAGTTTATCCAGCTTATCCATCTGGCCCCATGAGATCTCCTCACTGAAGAAGAGGAGCCTGGTCTCCTGGGCATACATAATGCATGGGGGTGTCTCTGCTCAGGTAGCCTGAGCCCATCTTTCAGCTTTGCAAGCCGGCACTTACCTTTTTGAGGAAGGCCCTGCAGCTCTGCCACTTGCTCAGGGGGAGATCTCCAGTCCAGCCCACGCAGCGGTAGCAGGAGGATGCAGACCACAGAAGAGTTTATCTGGGCAGCTCGGTCATCCCAGTCGCTCCTGCCTGGTGCTCCGCTGCCTCCCCCTGCCCGCCACCAGCTCTGCTCTCTCTCTTTCTGGAGCTCCTCTCCTCTCTCTCTGACTCCCCCTTTTCCCTCCCTCTGCTCTTGCTGCTGATCCATAGTTCTCTGTTGTTTTTTTTTTCCCTCTCCCTAAGGTTGGGTTTGGAGTTAACTCCTCTCTGCCCAGCTTTCCTGCAGGCTCAGCTGCTCCCTGCTCCTCCTGCTGAGAAGGGGGTGGCAGAGAGAAAGCTCACTACTCTCTGGTGGAAAAGGGAGCATGGAGGGGGAAAGGGTCCCTTGGACCTCAGCGGCCACCTCTTGATGCTGGGTGTTCAGGACATGTTGTCCAACATCTCCAGGGAATGTAAATATCCTACCACTGCGAGCCTTGTTCCTGCCCTTAAATATAGGGTCCTTAACCTCCGGAGGATGAGCAATTAATTGCTGTTACTAGCTGTTATCAATTAATTGTTAGCAGCACTGAGCAGATTGAGCCTCTCCCACTACGTCTGACCTAGAGAAGGAGAAGAAAGCAGGTTTTGGATTCCATCCAGTTCAGGTCTCCACTCCACCAGTACTGCAGCATGGGAGGGAGGTCAAGACCTTCAGGATGGCAACCTCCAGCAATCCAGCTCCATCACAGCTGCCTGGGACACATGGGGGCTGGCTGATGTGCCAGGACAGGACAGTGACCCATGCAGCCCTCCTGCCCTGCCCCTCTGCTGCCATGTCCGTCCTGGTGACAGGACCCGTGCCCTGAGGACTTCCAGGTGCACTGAGTGCAGCTTGGTGACCCTTTCTCAGCAAGGCTCAACGGCCACCGGCTTCCCTTCCCTGGGAAGGTTGTGGGTACCTCCTCCAATGACAGAGCAGGATGTGGAGAAGGAGGCGCCGGCCCCTTCCCCTCTACAGCAACCCAAATTATCCCCATTGACCCAGTGGCAGGAGGGACCATGCAGCTTCTCCCCCCCACCTGCCCCACTGGTGGGAAGGAGCAAGGTGTCCCCGCCAGCTCCCTATCAGCCGCAGTAACCAGGGAAAAGGGGAAGGCCGTGCCTCGGAACGCGGTGATAACCAGGAGATGTGGCAGAGTGCAAGACTGCAGCCGGGCACAGCCCGCCACAGTGCTGCTCGCCATGGAGGGACCACACTGCAGCTGCCTCCTCCTCCTCCTCTGGCTGCTGCCACCACCGGGCATCCCAGGCCCACCACCGCCTCTGGAGGAACTCCGGGAGCCGCTGCTGCTGCCGTCCAGCACCGCTGACCCCACGGCGCACCTGCTGCGCGGCCACCCCTCGGCCCCGGTGCGGCCCTACAGCCTGTCGCTCTCCCCCGAGGATTATCGCTACTCCCCCAAGCCCCGGCACCTGCGCCCCGGGCGGCTGCGCCGGCTCCTGGGCTCGGCCTTCGACCCCTTCTGGATGGCGACCGAGGAGCCCCGCGGTCGCAACGGGAGCGTCCTCGAGGAGAGCCTGGAGTCCATAAGCCTGGCCGAGAGTGCCGGGCGATATCGCCGCAAGCTGTGGCAAGAGGTGGAGGGGCTGGAGCTGCCCACCCTGCTGCCCCCCGTCCCAGAGCTGCCCCCCGAGCTAGCGGGGGCCCTGGCCCGCCGCCTGCGGCAGTGGCTGGTGGAACGGGCCACCTGCCGCCTCACCTCCGCCTGGGTCGACCTGGGACCCGTGTTCTGGCCCCGCTGGGTGCGCCACACCACGTGCGAGACCGGCCCCCCCGGCTGCTCCTGGCCCCCCGGCATGACCTGCCGGCCCGCACAGCTCACCCGCATCAAGCTGCTGGCCTGGCACTGCTGGACCTCGCAGCACCCCGGCCCGTCAAACTGCACCTGGCGGCAGATCCCCTACCCCGTCGTGGCCGCCTGCAAGTGCTCCTGCCGCTGAGGGGGCTGCGGGGGGCTACAGAGGTACCTCCCGGTGCCTGTTCTTGCAGCCAAAAGGCCTGAAAAGGCAAACGTCTGCCTGGACTCACCCGCGGAGCTGAGGGAAAATCCCCCAAACAGAAATAAACCTCCAGGAAGAAAGCGGAGTCATTGCTCTGTCTCGCCGAAACCCCTGGGTGGGGTGTGCAGCTACTTCACCCTTCACCCACCAGTGCCAAGAGGCACTAGCACCAGCGGAGGCCCTCTGCTGTGCAGCATTTACCTCCAGCAAAGGATGAAGGATGGAAAAATTATGGTGCTGAACAGCCGGTTCAGACCTCATTTGCAGCAGCCCCAGCCGGCCCAGGCCAAGCTGGGGCATCCCTGCCTGCCTGGGTAGGGCTGCAGGCCAGAAGCCAGGGCCAGGAAACTCCAGCAGAGAAAGGGTAGAGGCGGGTCACTTCTCGGGATGGAAACAGCAATGTGGAGAGAGGCTGGAGTGAATCAGTGGGCAGTGGGGTAGTTTGCGACTGCAACAAGGCAGCCTAGTGAGGGTAGAAGTGGGAGGTGGGCCACGACGCAGAGCTGGAAGCATTTTTGGGGCTAGGTGTGTATGAAAATGGGATGGGATATAGAGTCCCCTACTTTGAGATAAAATGGGTGAAAAACGTGGAGCCCTGACGTATCCCACAGTGCAGAGCGTGAGAGCTCCTGACTCTGGACTGCCTGAGCAGCATACAGGGTCAGGGAGCCCAGGGTGGGACTGCATCCTTAAAAAGTGGCATCTACCTCTACAGTCTACTCACCAAAACATCCTCTGCTTCCTGGGCCAAAAGCTGCTTGGAGCTGTAGATCAAACCTAGGCTGGAAGGCCTTGAAGCAATAAAGAGCAGGAGAATTTGCCTCAATTTGATATTAACATGATGCCTACAAGTCAATGAGTACAGCATTATTCATTACCAGTATGCCATCATCTGACCCTCCTGCCTTCCCGAGACTCCAGCACTCCACAGTCTGCTCCCCAGACAGCTCCACAGTCTGCTGCTGAGCTTGGCCTTCAAGCAGGCAGAGTGCAGGGAGCTGGCTCCTGAGGGACCCGAGATACAGAGGTGAGAGGAAGGTCAGGGTGTCTGGTGAGAAGAGGAGCCAAAGGGCGAGCCCACATGTGCATGTAAAAACAATTGTGAGCACCACAGGAGGGAGGCTGCTGTTACTGCTCTGGCCTGCAGCTGAGCACAGAGACATCTGCAGAGGGCTGCTCTGCCAATGAGGAGGGCTTGAAAGCTGGAGCAGGGTTAAACTGCTTGGGGTGCCTGCCCTGAATGGAGAGGAGGCATCAGCAGGGATGCCTGCAGAAGGCCAGGGGAGAGGGGGAGACCAGGAATGGAGACCAGTAGGAGAGAAGTGTGAGGGAGGGTAGGTACAGGTGTGCAGTGGAGGTGTGCAGATAGGGGGAGCAAGGGGTGAACATGAATTGGGCTCAAACCAACAGTGATTCAGTTTAGGGTCTCAACCTTCCTATATCTGAGCCCATCTGGCTGAACTTTCATCTCTTCTGGCTTGCACAAGGGGCCTGAGAGCAATCTCCCTGCCTCCCCCACTACATTCTCCCACTGCAAGGGCCCAGTGCCACAGAAAAGGAACTCCATATCATAGTGTATCAGCAGGCTGAGGAGATGGAAAATGAAACAAAATCAGCACACAGTTACAGTGTGTGCACACACTACCAGCTGTTCTAACATGGTTTGGTTGCAGTCCTATTGAAACTGCAGGACACATTTCTCCCCTGTCCCTTGCATCCTTGTAAAGCCCTACAATCCTGGATTAACACCTGTATTCCTAGGCAGTTGCTCTGGCTCAGGTCAGACATTATTGCCCCACAGTTCGCTCCCTGATAGCCTAGCAACACATAAGGACTTCAGAGCAGGTACAGCACATTCCATTTCAGCTAGAATCCGTCATTGGCTGCAGCTACTCATTCAGCACATGGGCAGCTGGCAGGACATACAATTTCTGATCTGGAGCAAAACCGATGCAAACAAAGAAATCCTAAGATGCCCAGGTCCCACTTGTGTGTTTTTGAATGCTGAAATACTACAGCACAGCTTGGAGGAACAAATCCAGAGATTCCTGCCACATGGAAGAAAATTAAAGATTTCTGTCACCTGCTCTGCCCCTGGCCTCAGCCTCAGTCAGATGCAGATCCTCTCACCATGCTGCTGGCCTCTGCCACCTCAGCTTGCCTGCTGCCCGATGGCCTCTCTGGGGCAAAATGTCTTTCCTAGGGGAGGTTTGAGACCACTGAAGCAATTGGCAAAGCCTTGTAGCTGGGGACCAAGCAAGCCTCACGTCCAGCACCTGAAGGAGAGAAAGGAGCACTGAGCTTTGGCTGGCCCATGTCCTTTCTCTAACCAGCTGCCAGTGGCATAGATTGCAAAGGGCTTGGGAAAAACCCCTGCCTCAGTGAGGAATCGCAGCAGTCAGATCTGCCAGGGTGATGCTGCTGGACCCAAAGGACAGCACAGAAGAACCAGGCAACCCTCAGGCATATCAGCAACCCTATAGTTCCATCAGCAGGAGACAGCAGGAACTACAGCACTTCAGCATCTGGACTGAGGCTTCAGAGAAGACACAGCAGAGTGTCTGACCACAGCATGAGAGGATGAGGATGGGGTGCAGCTCCTGGATGAGGAAATAGGAGGCAGACAAATATCCACTGCACTGCAGGACACCTTTAATGACACTTTTAAGTCCTGGTTGCCAGTTCCACCGCCAGCACACTGCAACAGCCAGCTGGCTGGCTCATGTGATGCAGGCTGTGATGCCTTGAGGGACGGTCCTGCTTTCGGCAGTGTGCTGCTCAAGCCTTTTTCACCATCAGAGGCACTTGGTTGTGGGCAGGGATGGTGCTGAGGAAGTGTTTTCTGGCCCCTCAAGACAGCGCTCCGTGCTTCCGTCCCACCTCGGTGAAGGCTTGCACACAGCGGTCGATGTCCTCGTCGCTGTGCACAGCCGAGATCTGCACCCGAATGCGCGCCTTCCCCTTGGGCACCACGGGGTAGCTGAAGCCAATGACGTAAATGCCTGGGGAGGAAACACACACAATCAGAGGTGGCTGGGATGAAGGCAGGCTGAGGTGTACTGGGTGATAGAAAAGTTCCCCTCCCAATAAATGCTTCCAGGCTTCAAGATTTTCAAGTGCCATCTGCTCCCAAGCATGGAAATGAGGTTAAGGGCCAGCTATGGGGATGGAGCTCAGCATAGCAGGACAAGATCATTAATGTAAATCCCTGCCCTAACAGAGAAAGAAGGTGCAACCAGCAACATCTGGGGTAGACCATGAGGACGTTTGCAGCTGGAGGAGTACTAGATTCCAAGCAGAAACATTCTCTGAAGGAGGGCTTGTGGTGGCACCACTGCCAACTGTCCCTTCCCTCAGGGAATGTGTCTGCACACTGAGCTCCCTCCCCAGATCACCTCTGTCGAGCATGTCCTCTGCCATCACTGATGCCAGCCGAGCATCCCCCAGCATGACTGGACAGATGGGGTGGTCCTTCCCCGAGATGGTGAAGCCAGCTGCCATCATCTTACTTCTGAACCTGGAGAAGAGAACAATAGGATGAGTGAAAACCTCAACAACCCTGTCCTTGGAGACCACTGTCTTTCTTGCCCCTGGGAGCCCCGGCCACTGAGAACTGGGTGAGGTTTGCTCTACTGCTCATCTTCTGTGCATGGAAGAGATTTCTCCTCTTGGAGAGACTTCCGGCCATGCCCTGCTCAGCATAATGGGACTGCAGATCCTTGAGTGGACAGTGTGCCCCAGCTCACAGAGCATCCCAATGTGACACATCTGCCTGATACAGACAGGCATATCCTGAAGCTTCCCCTGAGCCCTGACTTGCAAACTGTCTTCACAGCTATCACCAGGAAAGGGGGGGAGTGAATAAATCAGAGACAACTCACTCTTAACAGAGCTGGCCCTGCTCCCACCCCAATACAGCCCCCTCACCGTTGGGTTTTGGCAGCCATAGACTGTGCAATGGCATTGCTCTCCATGAGCAGGTCCAGGGCCTTGGAGGCACAGCCCACCACGGCAGGGGGCAAGCTGTTGGAGAAGAGGTACGGGCGGGAGCGCTGGCGGAGCAAATCGATGAGGGGTTTGGGACCTGTTGTGTACCCGCCTGCAGATGGAGGAGAGAGAATTGGACTAGGCACCCCAGGGTGACCTGTTTAGAGTGAGGCTTCTTGATAAAGCCAACCTGGCACCTATAGCAGGAATTTAGGTAAAAACCAGGGCTAAAAATCGCAGCTGATGCTTTTTGACCAAGAGTTTCCACCTTGACCCCAAAAGCAAATGACAGTGTAAGGAGCACACAGCAGGATCTCCCTTAATCCTGCAGCAACATCCCAAACCAAGCCTTATGCCACCAATGGAAAAGGATAACATGCATTTGTTACTCTATAATTAAGCAGAAGAGGGAAACATAAGACTGATGCTGTAGAGCTCTTTAGGGCATGCAGAACACTGGACAGGAAAATGCTTTCACCTGCAGCTCCTCCAAGAGCTTTTCCCAGGGTAGAATTGATGATGGTGACTTTGTCCATCACTCCCAGGAGCTCATCAGTACCCCTGTAGAAAAAGGAATGTCACATTATCAGCTGTGCCAGCACGCACCAGGGAAGCTGCCAGATACCTCAAAGCAAACAAAGCACTGTCAGCCAGGTTGCTGGCATCCCTCCTTCTAGGCAAGGAGGAATAGCCCCTTGAGATAGTTCAACTCAAGTGCTGACCTTCCTCTCCCACAGAAAGCCTAAGCTGGGACCTCACAAAGTAAGAGCACGGGTTCTTCATCCCCTACAGATGGGAAAGTGCTCACATTTCCCACACAGAAGTTTCATAGTCCAAGCAAGGCACCTGTCAGGAGAGGTGGTGCCCAGATGAGACGGTCACACCATCCATTGCACACTGAGAAGCAGAGATCACTTGGGGATGGATCACTGCTAAAGTGTCTCCTTTCAGTCCAAAGGTGCGGTGCAAAGCCTTCAAGGCGTCCCCACACAAAAACACACCGGTCATCAGAGCTTTGTCCTTGCTTCAGAATTAGTCAGGGTTGGAGGAAGAAACAGGGCTGAAGCAGCCACTTACCGCCCATTGGGTCCCAGGAATCCTGTGGCATGGCATTCATCAATGAAGACCAGGGCATCATACTTCTGGGCCAGCTGGCAGATTTCCCTCAGGGGTGCGATGTCACCGTCCATGGAGAAGGCACCGTCAGTGGCCACCAGCCGCAGTCGATGCTTCTGTTGGACAGAAAAAGGCATCCCCGGGATGAAGATGTCACCCTGAGGAGATGGGCTGGAGAAGGGACACACTCAAACTCCTGCATGGAGACGATGTACCTAACTGAGATGAGGGAAATTTGCATCACAACCGGCTGCTTTGCCGCCTTGCCTGTCCATGCCTGCTGGCAAAACCAGTGTCTGTTGCATGGGAAAAGGCAGAGCTCACCCTCCAGGTTACTGCACAGGAACACAGCTAAGCGAGTGCACGGCACTGGGGTGGGAGCAGAGCTCCATACCTGTGCTTCCTTCAGCTTGGCCTCCAGGTCCTGCATGTCCATGTGCTTGTAGCGGTACTTGTTGGCCTTGCACAGGCGGATCCCGTCGATGATGGAAGCGTGGTTCAGCTCATCTGACAGCACTGCATCCTCTGGGGTCAGCAGGGCCTGGCCGTGTCAAACAGAAAGGATCATCCTTTGCTCCAGATACCACCTCACTGAGAGATCTCCCAGCCTCCCTCAGCACAGAGAACAAGGCTGACATTGATTCCAGCTGCCACGTCTCTCATGGCAGTGCTAAACTTTCTGTTTCCTTCCTAGTCACTTTATCCCCTGATTTCTTCATGCCAGGCTCTTGCTTTTGGCTTCTGAGCTCAAAACCTCCCTCCCCATTTCCTAACATGCCTGTGAGATCACCCCTTCCCCTCACCTCACACTTTAAGGGCAAATACAGACCTCTGTAGAAATGGGAGCCCTCCCCAAGAGCTGGAGCTGGCTGGCGACAACAGAGGCGAGGGTGGTTAAATGCCTCTGCACGGCTTCCTTCAAGGGCCCCAGGTCAGGGCTCTTCACCACCACCCACTGCCATCTTTCCTGGTGCACAGAGCTCACAGCAGAGCCTCTGGACGGCATGGCAGCCACATTGCTGTCAACTCCCTCCTCCATGCACAACACAAGAGAAGCATGAACCTCAAAGATACCAGCGTTGGCATCAAAGCAGCTGGCATAGAGGATAGCATCTTCCCGCTGGTGGAAACGTGCAATTTTCTCCTCCAGGTCCTTGTGTATGCTCTAAAGAGAGGAGAGGAGCAGGAGTCAACAGTGGGGCAGCACAAGTTCTTGCTTGCCCACTGCTATTAAATGCTGACTTGAAAGGGGAGAAGACACACAGGTTTTATCCAGAAAAGGTATGTGTGCATGGGAGAAGTTGTTACCTGTGCTGAGCAAATGCAGGCCTTAAGTATAATTATGGGTTTGGATGCCAAGAGCTCAGCAGCGAGACTCCAAGCTCCTCATGCACAAGGGAGAAGCTCTGCTTATTCTTTGCACTTAACCAGGCAGGACTCAAAAAAGGCTCCAGCAGGGATAAACTAGGCTGGGTCTTATGGAGCCAACTTCAAATCAGGTTCACTGTAATTTTGATCCGCAAGAGCAGGAAAAAGACATCAATTTTCCAAATTCAGAGGGGCGTTCAGTTGCTTTGCTCTCAGGTGTTGTAATAGTTTGAATAGGCGTATTTCCAGATGCTTGGCTAGTGGGGACTTGGGCAGGCTCCTTTTCTCAGCACGCCACGTGTAACTTAGCACTGTGCACGCATGGCAAAAAGGGAGCCTACGTGGGCACCCTGCGAAAGACCCGCGAGGAAGGGGATGCTGCCCAGTACCTGGGTACCGCAAATAAATCGGACGGAGCTGAGGCCAGCGCCGAACTTCTCCAGGGCCTCCACAGCTGCACGGATCACCTCGGGGTGGCTGGAGAGCCCCAGGTAGTTATTGGCGCAGAAGTTGATGATCCCTGCGGAAACAAAGAGAAGCAGGGCCATGGCACCAAGGGGGGGGGGACCGAGCGCCCTCCTCTCCGCCGCCCCCCGCACGCACCGGCTCCATCGCCCGCCAAGCGGAGGTGGGGACCCTGTGGAGAGGCGATGACGCGCTCGCTCTTCCAGGTGCCGGCTCCGCGGATGTCCTCCAGCTCACTCTCCAGCCGCCNNNNGGGCGGGCGCCGCCGCAGCTCCAGAGGCTGGAATTGCCAGGCACGCTCTCTAGGAGGCGTTCGGCATCTGCTGTGGAGGAGAGGATCTGTCCCTGCGAGTCTAGGCACCCCGGAGCCAGGCGATTTGTGATGCCCGGAGTATGAGGGATTTTGGGAAAACGCCATCCATGGGATTTAGGACCTGTAATGGGGTCATGTACTAGGGTCTGAGGGATTTCGTAGCAACAGGGCATCACGGACCATAAGGATTAACAAGCCCAGGAGCATTAGGTGCCTCTACCTAGGGATTTGGGGTCCTCAGCACAGGTGACTTGGATCCTTGCAGCTAGGTTTTATGGGTGCCCACCACTGTAGATGATTTACCGTGGGTCTGTAGTATGTGGGTGTGTGCAGCTGAGGTGACCAGTAATCCGTTGGACAGAGAGGTTTAGGATTTACCAGGTGAAAATTAGAATACTCAAACCCAAGGGCTTTGAGCACCACTTACCAAATATGTTTGTAAACTATAGGATCATTTGTTTTAGGCACAAAGGATCATAGAATGATACAATGGTTTGGGTTGGGAAGGACCTTAAAAATCATCTAGTTCCAAGCTCCCTGTCATGAGTTGCGACACCTCTCACTACACCAGGTTGCTCAAAACTCAGCTGGAGTATTTTTAGGGAGAGGGCATCCACAGCTTCTCTGGGCAACCCGTTCCATCTGGGTTAGGTATCTCCTTCCTCTACTGCAGCTGACTGGGGAATTCCGTAGCCAGAGTGGTTTAGACCACTCATACCAGGGGGATTAGGTACCAGGCTCTTGAAAGGTGTTCAGGGTCTTCAGTCTAGGTGTTCTAAAAGCTTTTGATCCAAGGGTCTTAGGAATACAAGAGCCCACAAGGATTAGATGTAGTCAAGCCAAGTATTCCAGTACCCTAAAGTACTGAATTTTGAGTCATTGATGGCTAAAGGACTCAGGCACCATTTGCCCAAGTGATTTAGGAAGAATAGGCTGAAGGATTTGGAAGCCATCAGAGAGGGTGAAGACCCTGGACATATGAGATTTAGGCACAGTAAGTCCAAGGGCACTGGGCACCCAGAGCCCCTGGGATTTTGGAGTTCCTGGACCAGGTGGTTTGGGATCCTGATAATAAAGTTTATCTGTTTCTTGCCAAGAGGGATGAGGCAGCCCCTGCCAAAGGCTCAGATCCCGCTGAGCAGTGAGGCCAGCCCACAGGCTCCCTGCCAGCCCTGGCAGTCAGTATCACCCAGCCCAGCCCAGGGAGGGGCTCTGGCAGGGGCCAGGCAGGCCCTGGAGTCGTGCCAGCCCCCACTGGGCACAAAGCCAGAGCCCCCGGGTCACAGCAGGGCTGAGCCCAGCAGTTCTGCCTCACCCTGCCCTGGGCAGCCCGCCTGCGGAGCTGTCCACTGCCTCAGGCCGTTCCTCCCGGGGGAGCAAAGCTGCTGATGGCTGTGTTTGTCCTTTCTCCCCACAGCGATCCCACTTCGCACTTCATGAACACCTTCAACTCCTCGAAAGCTCATGTGGACAGACTCTGGCCCCGCTCCAACTCCTCTGTCCCATCCCTGCCCCAGAAGTCCCTGCCACCACCCAGCTGTGCTGAGGCAGCTCCACAGGCAGGCGGGCAGCCCCGGTTATCTCCAGCACCAGCTGGACCTCACTCCCAGCAGCCCAACCTGGCTCCAGCAAACATGTAACCCACTCAGGACCAGGAACTGAAATCCTGCACGACCTCAACAGACACACAGGGTCACCATCATTCCCAACATACTACAAGCAGTCCAGCGTTAATAAAACCAACAGACACACACACACAAGAAATTTCTGAGACATCAGAATAAAAACCCAGACTAGTAACACTTCAAAATTGGTTTTTTTTTCATTCATCAACTGCCTTGTTTTAGCTATTTCAATTCCAGAATAGAGTAATTCTTTATAAAATGCAGTAGAAATGAGTAAAAATAAAGGCAACAGCTATTTACAGAACCAATAGGGAGAGTACCGAAACGCCTCTAGACTTCTCATCTCACTTCTTGGGCGATTTCCGGGCACCGGACTTGGCTCTGGATTTCGACCGCTTTGCCTTCTTGGGTTTGGATGCCTTCAGGGACTTGGCCTTAACAGTCTTTGGCCTCTTGGCTTTCTTGGGGCTCCTTGACTTCTTCCTGGCCTTCCTGGCGGCAGATTTGGGCTTCTTGGCCGGGGACTTGGCTTTCCTGGACCTAGCCGGCTTCCGGGGCGAAGTGGATCTCCTGGCTGCCTTCTTCCTCTTCCTGGAAGGAGACCTCTTCGCCTTGCTGGCCTTGGCTAGGCGGAAAGAGCCGGAGGCACCAACTCCTTTGGTCTGCTTGAGGACTCCAGCGGCCAGCAGGCGCCGGATGGCCAGCCTGATCTGGACGTCGGCGTTCTGGCCCACCTTGTAGTGGCTCTTCACGTACTTCTGGATGGACTGCCGGGACGAGCCGCCGCGGCTCTTGTCGGCCCGGATGGCTGCTGTGATCATGTCCGAGTACGCAGGGTGGGCTGCTGGCCGCCGCGCTGACCGGGCCCGCTTGGGCTTGGTGGCCGAAGCCGGTGGCAGTGGGATCGGGATGTCGCTCATGGCGAGTGCTTCGTCCCGCGATGCCCCGCTACGCCCTCACGGCTGGAAGCGCGGCCCGCCCGGCCTGGGACCCCCGCCCCCGGGCGGGGAGAGGCTGGGAAGGGAGCGGTGGGGGGGTGAAGCCGCAGCAGAGCCCGTGCCGCTCTGCCGCCGGTGCCCCCGCCGGTGCCTCTGCGGCCGCGCCCGCCGCGGGCTCCCTTTAAAGCCGCGGTGCGGACCGCGGGGAGGACTGCCCCGCGCGCGCCACCCGCCGCCTGTGTCCCCGCGTGTCCCCTGCCACACCCTGACCCGAGCCTCCGGGAGGGACAGCGAGGGGGACACGGCGAATAGGAACATCTGGGGGGACACACGGTGGGGACAAGGAGGGACACTGGCGGGATCAGTGGGGGACAGTGAAGAGCGAGGACTTGTAAGGGACATTTAGTGGGGCAACTGAGGTACAAGGTGCATTTGGAAGGATATTGTACAGGGACAAAGAAGGACACTGCGGGGGAGATGCTGGGAACACCGGTAAGACAGGGACAGGCATGCCAGGGATATTGAGAGCAACGTCAAGAGATGCAGAGGGACAATTAGGGAGGACACGGGGTTTAGAGAGGGACATTTAGGAGACATGCTGGAAAAACATCAGGGGACAAGGAAAGACACTGTGGAAGATATTAAGGGGGCAATAAGGGACACTAGAGAAGACACTGGGCATGGCACCAAGGAGAAAAGAGGGATCACTGGGCACAAGTCAGCTCAGCAGCAATGGCCAGGTGCCACTACTTCCTCCTCTGCCCCTTTGCTCTCCACCAGGTGCTTTAGGAACACCAGCTCAGCCCTTGCATGTGAATGTCGAGGGGTCACAAGTAACAGGCTGTCTGTCCCCTTGCTTTGGGAGACACACACAACACTTTGTGAGGGGAGAGAGCAGGGACATAGTGGCAATTAGCCATCCTTTCCCCGCTGGGTGAGTGCTCGGCTGTTCTTAGGAGATTAAATACAGCCACTATCATCATCTTGCCTGGAGGGTTTAGGTGATGTTTTCCCCTTAGTTTTTAAAAACATGTGGGCGCAGCCACCTGCTGCCTGACAACATGCCACACTGGGCTCAGAGGTGAAGCAAACTTCCCAGTGCTTCTGTACAGCATTAAAGTACACAGTGAGCACCTCTCGATAACCTCTGTGTGCTCTGAGTGTCCAGGGCCATAAAAACCACCAGCCAGGGACACACAGAAATACGCATCAATAAAACATCAATAGAGATACATAAATACAAATATAAATATGGAAATTGAAATAAACAAAACAGTAGAAATTGAGATAATAGAAATAGAATCACGGGATTGTTTGGGTTGGAAGGGACCTTAAAGATCATCCAGTTCCAATTTCACTGCCATAGTAAAGGATGCCTTCCACTAGACCAACTTGCTCTGACCCCCACCAAGCCTGGCCTTAAACCCTTTCAGGGATGAGGCATCCACAACATCTCTGGGCAACCTGTTCCAGTGCCTCATCACACTCACAGTAAACAATTTCATCCTAATATCTAATCTAAACTTGCCCCTTTCAGTTCAGAGACATTCCCCCCTGTCCCATCACTACATTTAAATAGAAATGTTGGATAGCTGCTCCCGTATTATGTGAAGACCTGGCCTATATGAAGACTCGGGCCCCTGATGCTTTCCCATAGATGGAAAGACCAAATGCATCTCCTTGAGCCCTCTTCCCTGATAGAGTTTCTTCACATGCTCTATTCCATTTGGGGAGTGGGGAAGGTTCTCAGCATTCGCAAACCTTTTGATTTAATTAGGACCAAACTGCTCCAAAGTATGGAGAGGAATAACCACCCTCCTGCCTCCCTTGGGGTGTGCTTTTAAGACCTAATAAAATATATGGTTTTCCATCCCATATGGAGCTCATGGGCAGGGAGCTCTGGTGGCCTCTGCAACACTTTGACTGGCTGAAGGACCTAATTTTTCCTATTTGGGAATAAACTGCCGGAGCTGGCTGCCTGCCTGCACGTAGGCAAACCCAGGCCCACAGATAAGGCACCATCTGCTTTTATTTGCATCCAAATTTGTAACCGTCATGAGTGGCTCTGAGGGGAGAGCAGGAGGTTTAGGGGGGGTTCAGGAATTGGCCCCCGGGGTTGGCACAGCGCCACGGGCTGCCTGCAGAGCCTCCAGCCCTAAAACCCGGACAGCCATTATCAATCCAGTGCAGTGATGGGGAGGCAAAGGTGGTGGGGGAAAAGGCAGCAGGGCAGGGACAGGGCAGACGCTTTACCTAACTTTGGCCACCTTACGGGTCTAATCTCCACCGTTCACCTGGGCAGCTCCTGCTGCTGATCCGGGCTGCTCGTCCTCCTCCGGCGGGTGCCGCTGCTGGCAAACAAACACGCTCTCCTCTGTGCATGGAGGTTCTGGCCCTTTCATACAGAACTCTAATTTTCAGCCAGTCAAACTAAGGGGAAGATCCTGTGCCCCCAAGCAACTCACTGGAGGGGAGGCACTCAGGTGGTCACAGTTCATCAGGCTGCTGCTGGCTTTGCACATGGGGGGTTACCTGGTCAAGGCAAACCCCCAAGCACCCCACTTGATATTGGAATGCACCCCTTGAACCTTGCACTGTTTTGACAATGCATCTTTAACATGAACTGGTCAGGATGAGAGGATTTTCCAGCCCCTGGCAGGATGTCAGGCCTGGAGGTGAAAGGCAGATGCTGCCAAGCACTGCAAGCCCTGCTGCCTCTGGGAAGTGGGTCCAGCACCTCTGGCACCCCACTGCAGGCAGCACAGGGGACTCATCCAGAAGGAAAAGTTATTCCCATGGGCACACAGGCCACCATGGCCATCTTGGGTTCATGCCTGTATTTTTTGCCACAGGAACCTGCCACCATGCCCAGGATGGGGTGGGCTACTTCCTGCACCCACTTTTCTCCTCAGGACTTGCTACCCAACCCCTCCAAGCCTCCTGAGCCTTCCCTTTCTGGCATCATTCCGCAGAGATTGGGAAATCCCACATCTCCAACAAACCCCAGAGGACAGAGCCCAGCAGAAGAATCCTCTCTGTAATCCTGTTTACCTTTTCCTCCCTGCCTGCACTGAGTTCGAGCAGACCCCATGGGGATTTACACATTTCCAGCTGCAGATTTCATCTTAAATGGTCAGTGTCCACTGTGGATGTGCTACAGATCCACTGGGAAACAGCTCCTGCCTTGTAGGGGCAGGACAGCTGTTCATAGGCCTTTGAGAGCACCAGGGCCCTTCTGGCAATTAACGTCAGAGATAATATTTCATTTTACGCAGTTTCCATTTCAGAGAGACTCAAAATCCCCAACAGTAGGACTTGGTCTTGGTGGTACTCAGATCCAAATGCTTCTGTGCTTTTTCTAAGAGCAAAACAGGGAAACTAGCTGAAGTTCCAGCTGTGCTCATCAGAGTTTCAGCTTTGAGTCGCCGGTGTGCCGGGGTCAGTGTGGTCAGCCCAGTGTGAAGCCACTCAGCCTGGCTCTTTCTAGGGACAGAGCAGGCTTGCAGGATACAAATAAATGGCGAAGGGGCATCGCCCCGACTGCTGGACTGATCACCACTGTTTTAACAGATTTAGGGGCTGTTTTTTAAGGGCCAGCTCCATATGTGAGCTGGGGTGCTGGCTCCCATAGAGCCACGGTGCTGTACAGCTGTGGGTTTTCCCTGTGCTTGAGGCTGGGATGTTTCTCACAGCCACAGTCCGGCTGCATGCGAGCGGATGGGGTACAACCATCACTTCAGGATGTTTTTTGGGCTCTGCCAGACATCACGCCTGTCACCTGTGGGCACTCTGGTCATCTCGTCTCCTGGCCACTCTTCCTCCCCCCGTCTCCCCTGCAGCCAGGAGATAAGGATGTGGAGACGACAGGGTGACCATATCTCCCCGACGCAGGAGAGACAGGCTCTGCCTGATTAACGCTGCGCCAATTTCGGAGGCGAGTCTCCCATCACCCTGGGGAGAGGGGATGACTCTTCCCTGCCAGGGGCTGATCTGCAGTCACAGAGCCTCAAGGAGGGGCAGCTCCCCCACATGTCAGGGGCACACACATTTCGCCTGTGCCTACGCCACACACTTATCAGGCTGAGCAGCCCTTGTCAGAAAGGCAGGAAAAAAACAACACACCACCCCAGCAAACCAACCCAAACACAAGATATCAAACTCTTCGGGGGAGGAACTGAGCACTGTGCAAAGAGCAGTGTGCAGTTCATCCCTTGCTTACCCTCTGCTTGTCCCCAGTGCCCCACTTTTGAGTTTCCTCCCGCAGGAGTAGGTACAACTCTGCAGATTGCTGTTTGAGTGGTTATTTTTTCTAAAAAACACACATGGCCCTCAACACTGTGCCCTGAACCATTTTTTCTCCTCCTCTTTTGGCTCCTATAAATTCTCATGGCAAGACCAAGCTCTGCAGCCTGAAAACAGCTACCCTGATCTATTCTTTCACCTCTTACCACCCCAGCCCCCTAAATGCCAAATGCTTGCCCCATTCCAAACTCGATGGCAACAGCCATGTCCTGCTGGGAGGCAGAGGGAAAGGCCTGAATCAGCAGGACGGGGACAAAAAGGTTTCTAGGCCAAAGGCAAGAGGCCAAAAACCATCAACAGCAAGCCCTGGTGCTTGACAGGCATAGCAGGGAGCTGAGCTCATTGCTTGGACTCTTGCATCATCCACTGGGTTGCCCAAGGGCCTTCCGCACGTGACAAAAATCTGCAATCCAATTTTACCAGAATTTGTGACTAACAGAGCAACCAGCCTTACCTAGGGAAAGCAGTCCCTGCAGCCCTTCTCAGGGGAAGGACAGGCCTGCATCCTCTTCCCCTAGGGAATGCCAGTACCATGGAAAGTGATCACATCCTGAACAAAAAAAAGAGTGCCACCCTAATACCCCTAATTTCAGCTGCCACCACATTCTCACACCCTGCTTCCATCCCCAGGACTCACAGTCCATCCAAGAATCCTCCTTGACCCTTTTGTGCTCCCTTCTTCAGATGCTGCCTCCAGCCCCAGCATGTGATCACAATTAGATCTCTTCCATAATTGCCAGCACCCTCTCTGTAGAACAACAGCTCCTATTTATATTGGGATGGGACTGAATGAGTAGTAGTCACCCCCAGGTCCTCCATCCTGACAAAAAAGTAGCATGCTTCACACAAAAAACCAGAAGGAAAGCGTTTAGGATCTGTCATCTCCCCAGGATCTCTCTATACTGTCTGCACTGCCAACAATTTGCAGTGCTGTGTGCCCTTCCAATACTGGATTTACTAAGGCAGCCCAGGCTCAGCTCCTCCTCCATGAGGCTCAGGGTCCACGTGGAACTTTGGGAGCAGTGCAGTGGAGCAGGTTATTTTTCCCCTCAAACTCAAACTGCTGGATAACATCACTGCAAGGCTCCTCTCACTCTCGGGCCAGGGGTGCTCCTGCTGTTTTCCCTCACCAAATCCTGAAGAAAGGAAGCAACTGGTCAGTATACACCAAAACCTCAAAAAATCACACACACATACACACACACACACACACACACAGTCCTCACCACTGGATTAGGGCCACATGGCAAGCCTTCTTCTCAAGGAACACATTTTCCTCAGCGAAAGGGGAAGATTTTATTAAGTTAAAAGTTGGAGGGCACAGCGAAGCAGCAGCAGCTGCAACCTTGGGGAGGCTGGCTCGGGCAGGTGCAGTAGCAGCCTCACAGCTCCTCTTCCCCAGAAAGGAGAAGCCCTGTGGCTCTGGGCTCCTGCCAATTCAGGTTCTTGCAGGAGCCAAAAGGGCAGTCATGGAGAGAGAGCTCGATCATGCAGACTCTTGCCAAGGTGTCCTCTTTCAACCATCTCAGGCAAGCACATCCGTGGCAGATTGTCCCAGCAGCTCCCTCCTATGGCTTGCATGTCTTCTCTGCAGGTCCCTGGGGGTGGCATGGGGAGGGGGAGCATGGTCCTTGCTGTACATCCCAGGGGGACCGTGGAGACATTTGGAAGAGAGGGAATATGTGCCAAAGGTGGCTGTGTGTGGCCAGGAAAAATGAGGGTAGGAAAGGGGGAAAAACCAGGTTCTCTTTTTCAGGTTAGAAAAATGCTGGTGATGTAGTAATAGTTTTCCTCCTCCTCTTCCCCTCCTTTCCATGGGGTGAAAAAATTCCTCTACAAAATATAATTTTCACATATAAAATCCTGAAGAAGGTGCATGTAAGGAGCCAGTCCAAACAACGTGCTCAGGTATGCAGGCAAAAAGGGTTCATCAAAAAAGCTTTGGGAGGGGAGTGAAGAGGTTGGGGGTGTGTGGAATTCTTTGCCAAGATGGTAACGGATGGGGATTCAACCTCCCTCTCCCCACAAGTGAGGAATGGAGCAAATACAAAACAAGAACAGGTAACAAATGTAGAGCAGACCTAGAGAGAGACAAAACCAGAAATGGTTTAGAAAGACTCCAGTGAGTGCAGAAATGCCATCCCCTAGCTCCCTGGGGAGATGGCTGTCTGGTGCCCATTCCTCTCAGCACCCATCAGCAAGCACTGGTGGAGCAGGGTGAGCCCAATCCAAGCAAGGAGCAGAAGCACTCTGGACACCAGGATGCTCTTGTTCCTGTCACCCTGCTCTCCCCGACCTGTGGCAGAGATGCCTGCAGCTGAGTGTGTGAGTAGGGCCGGGTCTAGTCGGGCTTGCTTTGATGCAGACCTAAAACTGTCGTCCTGCGATAGGGAAACCACTTCAGAGGTGAAGGGAGCAGAAACACTGCTTACAAGAGAATGTGTAGCTACTCACACTGTAGAGGGGTAGTTACCCCACCCACACTTCACCCAAGCCATGGGGGGAAGGCCAGCATTTACCTGGCTGCCACAAGCAGCCTGGCTGAGCAGTGATTGGTGCTGGCTGCATCAAGAGCACCATGAAAATGGGGCTGGGGCCCTCGGGAGAATTTTTTTAAGCCTAAAGTTTCAGAATTGAGTAGAGCAGGAGAAACCGGCAGCCTCCGCACCCCTGCAGCAGCCAGTCTCAGCCACCTGCACCTGCAGGGGACTCCCAGCACCCTCAGGCTCACCGCTACTTGCTGTTGCACAGCGACTCCTTCTCCTGCAGAGCCGCCATGGCCAGGCGCAGGTGCTCCTTCAGCTGCTCGATCTCTCGCTCCGAACGCACCTTTATGTGATTCAGCTCTGCATAGACATCTTGGTATTTCCCTGAGGCAAATCTCTTGTCCTGCCAGGGGAGGGAGGGGAGTAAGGCAAGTAGCAGGGCTGATTTTAGGGAGGGTGGCAGCAAGGTGAGCCCAGCAGAAGAACCAGCAGGTGAGGAGGGGAGAGCTAATCCTGGGTTTGAAGCCCATCCCAGTCTGGGCCAGGCAGAAACCATTCAGAAGAGGAGCGTGGAGTATCACTTTACAAACACCAGGCAAGGGAAGAATGCAGAGACAATGGTCCCACAGCAGCAGGGATCTGCAGCATCAGGTTGAGGAGGTGATGTGGGCTTTACCACGGCTTGTATGCATGTGGGGCAGCCATATGGGAAACATAACCCCAGCAGGAATCCAGGCCACTAAAAGAGCTAGGTGCAGCTGCTTATATGGCCAAAAACTTATGTGACTAATTTATAAACTCCTGGAGCATCACTGAATTCCAAAACCTCTTTCAGGTTTCCCTTTGGCAAGGGCCTTTGAAAATTCCTCTGAGGGAGCTGCTGCCAGAGGAGGGAGCAGCACACCCAGAAACGTTGCCCAAGGAAAAACATCCACTCAGAGAGGGAACAATTAGGGGAAGCAGAATTCCAGGCAGCCTTCACCCAGGTTTCCCACTTGCAGAAGGCGGCCTCCTGTCTTGTCCATGCTTATGTGTGCATACATCTGGGGAAACCAGCAGCTGAGTCTCTGTGACTCTTCCCTTGTACAAGGTCAGTCTATGCCTGTCCGTGCTGTTGGAGCTGCCACATGCTCTGCAGTCAGCAAGGACAAGCAGCACATGCGACAAGAGGGTTTGTCTCGAGCATCCCATCAAACCCAGCCAAACCCTGCTGATATGCAGCCCTGCTGCTTCCCTCCCTCCCTTCCCTCTCCTGATCTTTCCAAATTGCTCCCAGAAAACACCGACCTTTTGCACCATCTGCAACTCCTCCCGGAGGCACTGCACCTCCTTCTTTACATACTGGAGCTCATTCTCCTTCACCCGCAGCAGCACCTGGGCCAAAGAAGGGGGACAGGAACCAGAGGTGACTCAAGAGCCACCGCTTCGGAAAGACCAGCAGGCCCTGGCGCAAGTGCAGTGGTGGAAAAGGAAGGAAGGGCCAGAAGGGCTGGGGCAGGAAACAGCGCAAGCAGCCTGAGAGAGCAGCGGAGGGGAGGCTTGCGTTCTGCTTCCTGCAGCGCTCCACTCATCACCCCCCTCCCACTTGCTCCAAGCCAAAGCCATCCAGGGAGAAGACCCCGGGGACAGGCGGGGATGGAGGCGGCAGGGCAGCCAGGGGACCCCCGTACCTCCAGCTCGCAGGAACTCCGCTCATTGTTGTGCGAAGTGCGGTCCCCAGAGCTCCGCGATGAAATAAAGCTTCGCAGCTTCCCAATCTCATCCGAGAGGCGGGTCTGCAGCTCCTGAAGGCAAAGCCAAAAGATGTCAGAGCAGCATGGAACAGATCTCTTACTGCCCTGACCATTCCGTCCTCATGGTGGCCCTTGTTCAGCTTAGAGACAATGCCGTAACCCCCTGTCCATAGGCAATGGCAGCATCTACATCTGGCAGAATACGCTTGCCATATTTTTCACCACAGTTAAGACAGCCTCTAACTCCTAATCTTTTTCTTTCTGATGATAAAATCTCAGAAGGAAAGAAATATGAACAAATAAGGGAGTTTTAACAGAGGGTCTGTGCTGTGTGAGGGAGGAATGTGCTCTCTGCTGGTAGGAAAGCCCTCCTCTTGCCTGATTTTTCTGGAGGAGGTCCTTCCCCTCTCGCTGACAACGCTCCAGTATCTGCTCCCGCTCTTCTGCCTTCTGGGTGAGCTCCCCGATTTCCAGGCACTTCTGGGAATACTGCTCAGAAAGCACCTGCAGCTCCCGCTTCAGCGACTCCACATCCAACCTGCCAAAGAGGCACCAGCTCATGGCTGCCCCAAAACCCGTGCCAGCTCCTGGCCCCTGGCATTGCCTTCCCCCCTGCCATAGCCAGCCTCTGCCCACATCAGTCATTGGCACAAGACAATGCTCCCTGTGAACCTGAGTTTCAGTTCCCACACTCCTGCACATGAGCACGGGGCTTCTTGGAGCTGCAAGCCATGCAGAAGAAACAGAGGAGTTTTCCATAAAGAAAATAGAGGAGAAATAGCTGTAGGCATGAGGGAGGTGCTATAGGGAAAAGAGCCAAGCAGGGGACAAAACTCCCTGCCCTACAGCTGCAGCAGCCCCGGGAGCCACTGCTGGGCACCCACTAGCCCTGAGGAGGGAGCTGGGGAAGTGGCAGGAGGAAAAGCTCAGGGATCAGGCGTGGTGACAGCGGCAGAAGGTGGCATCATCAGACAAGGGGAGTGAGAGAGATGCTTTCTTACTGGTGCTGCTTCTGGAGGGCTTCTGGGAGCGAGCTGCACTGCTGGAAGCTCCGTGTCCTGCCCAGCTCCTTATTCATTTCCTCCCGGTGCGCTTTCTTCAGTGCCTCAATGGCTGCAGAGGGGGACAATGAGAAATGGGGGATTATCTTCATGGAAAACACACTGGAAAACTGGCTAAGTTCTCACCACTGCAGGTTCCCAGATCCTTCTCTGCAGATTCCCCCCCTTTCCCTTCTTCCCTCAGGGTATTCCCACTCCACACTCCAGGATCATCGTGCTGCCAAGGGGACTAACACAGGGCACTGTGTGAGCTCTCTACCACTTCTGCCTTGCTCACCTGCAAGAAAGTGCTGGTGGTCCCCTCACACCCATACACAGAGGCATGACCCCATTTCCTTCAGTATCTTTATCATCTCCACCAGCGCCACAGGAGCGAGAAGCACCAAAGCTCGTGCTCCAAGGAACACCAGCCTCACACCAGTACAGTCAACATCCCAGATGACTGGGATGACTGGCTTCTGGCAAGAGCCACTGGGGAGAGGCAGGAGGGAGCCAGCTGAGCAGGGGCACAGCTCAGTGTTTGCCCCTACCTGCTGCCGTTGCCGCTGCCTCCTCTGCCAGGAGCCGCTCCTTCTCCTGCCGCAGCCGCTCCAGCTCCCGCTGGTGGTGCCTCTGCAGCTCCTCCATCACTTGCTGGTGGGATGACTCCATCTCAGCCAGGCTGCGCTCACAGGCCTCCTGTTGTGAAGAGGAAAGGAGATGTGAGAGACCAGGACAGAAGGAGGAAGGGCTTGGGCCAGGACAGGCACCTGGCTGCAAGTCCAGGGACATTTTGAAAGAAGTGAGACTACTTCCCAGGATGGCCTTTTCCTTCTGAAAGTGAGGCGGCACTTTATTCACTGAATGCAACCATTTGACAGGGACACACATCTTGCAGCCCCCCTTCGTGCTCTACAGAGGAAGAATGTTCCTCTAGCTCTTATAACTAGAGCAGCAAGACAGGAACATCCCTCTTGGTCCAAGAGCTGGGATTAACATGCTCGACACCACAGTCCCAACCCTACACCAGGCTGCGTGCATCAACAGCGGGAACTGTGTCTTAGTATCTGCCTTTTAAATGAAGCAGCATCGCCTGGAATCAATGAAAACCGAGCTTCCTCTCCTGAAAAGTGACACCCTGCACTACTGTGCGACATGATGGAGGCTGCCAAAGAGCCCTCCCCACAGCCTAAGGGTTAGGGATCCTCCTCACACAGCTCTCCCTCCTTTCTGATGGCTCTGAGACTAAGGGGATGGTTCTTTCTATGCTGAGTGCTGTGGTTAATTTGAGTTAGAGCAATGCAAAGAGGTTCCCACCCTGGCGCTACACCTTCGCTCCCCTCTAGATGCTGGCAGCACCTCCCCAAGCCTCTCAGGAAGGATTTGTTCACCAACAAACCACGCCATTATGATTGATAGCCTGACCTCAAAGACAGCAGCAGAGAGCTAGGAAGTCATCACATCCCCCAACAGCTCCTTGCCATCCCGTTCCTCTCCCACTAAGGACTAAGGCTCGTACAAAAGACACTGGAATGTGTTGTGAGAATGCAAACCCTTCCTGGCTACTCCTCTCCACTGTGATGAGGGAAGCTGGGAAGCTTCACGGAACAGCAGAGGAAAAGGTGAGGAATCAATTTGGTGATCCATCCACAGACCAGCTGCAACCCTTGGCAGACAGAGAGAGAGAATACTTTGGGGAAAAGCCAAGTTTGGCCTCAGATGTGAAATGCTGGCTTTTTGAGCTAAGTTATTAGGAAGATAAGGAAGTTCCTCCCCACTGCTTTTGCTTTTTTTTGACCATAAAGATGCCTGTAAGCTGTAAATATTAAATCACGATAACACAGAGACTGGTAAGTGTCTGGGCTGGGTGCTACAGAGCTTGTGGGTGTCTTTATCTGTACTAGGTACAGTCAACCCTATGGAACGGACTTCAGCAGCCCCAATTTCCTGCCCTGCCATCCCCCTCTGCCCCGGCATCTTCCAACATGTAAGGCCATCCTGAAAAACCCACTGTATGGCTGAACAGCAGCCTCCACACAGGAAATCCCTGCGGGATGTGACCCTGCTAGTTTTGGATGAATCCACGAGAGAGGAAAATAAATAAACAAAGAGAAGTGAGAGGATGAAGCATGAGCAAATTCTGCTTTGCTAGCTCTCCCACGTGCTGTCCCAGCAAACGAATGGGCTGTGCTGTCAAAGTGACCTTCTGGCCTCGGGCTGTCCCCAGGGACTGACTGATTGACTGCTTTAACAAGACACGTGGGAGCCCCAGTTAGCAAGAACCACATGTGGCGAGCAGCACAGCACCAGGGAATGACCAGAGGTTCAGCAGGAAGCTGCTGACCCATTCCTGAGCTGGGGGATGGCTCACTCCCACAGCCCAGGACAGCAGTGTGCCCTTGTGCAAAGCGGGACACCAATCCTGCACCTCTCCCCAAATTATCCTTCTCTCACTTTATAACCCTGGCCCCTTTAAGGCCAGGCAACACGCACCAGCCTTTATGTAATTAACATTGATTACAAGTGGGCCCAGTTAGGGTCACCATGGCGACCCAATGATTAGCGATACCTGCCTGGCAATAAGCTGCACGCCAGCATTTCCCAGTTTGGTACTGGGAGTGATCCCCCAAGCCCCGGTCTGGCACTCTACTCACCTGTGAGATGTACCCTCGGGGCACATGGCTGTCCCCCTGGGATTTTGCTGCCTCTCGAAGGCTCTCATTTCTGGCCCGGCAGGACTCCAGCTGTGCCCGCAGTGACTGGATCTGTGTCAGGGAGGACAGACAAAGATGTTCAGCCAAGGGTGGGAAAGTGCCACGGCCTGACCAAAGTGCCATATCCAAACCCAGGACTTAGGGATGGGGAGGACAACACATGGCCAATGGAGGCCTCTGCTTCCCCAGCAGGCTGCCAAGAGACCAAACTGGCAAAGCCAGCTCCAGCCTGGTTAGTGCCAGTAAGGAAGCAAGGAGACATCCCAGCTTTCAGAGCTGGATCCATGCTGGAGGAAACCACCACTGCACGGCTCCTTTCAAAGGCTGGCAGGTGAAGTGCTTGCAGGCTCGGGAATAGCCAGAGAAGAAAGAATGTACTCCCAGGAAACACAGATTCCACACAAGGACTGTCACCAAATAAACTATCCTGGACCAAAACACGCTCTGGGGAACTTCTGCAGGTGTGAGAGAGCTGGCCTCTAGCCTTGCATTACCAGGTTTCAAAAACTTCCATGCACTCAAGGAGCCAGAAAGAACAAATATCACCCTGCACCTCTGCCTTGCTCTTCTGCAGAGCCTCCTGAAGCCAAGTACCACATTAAGGGGCCACCAGAATCCCAGTTTCAGAGAGGAGGGACGCTCTTACCTCCTTTTTCAGCGCCTCATTGGTGTCTCCCTGGCCCCCCTTGCTCTGGTTCAGCAGTGTTGTCAAGGGCACCCGCTGCAAGTCCTTCAAGGGCAGGCGCTCCAGCTCCAGCCACTTCTTCTCTATCTCCTCATTCAGGCGAATCCGTTGTTCCTCCGAAAGCGGAGGAGTGGGGAGGTCCTGCTCCCCGGCCTTGCGGGAAGGGTCTCCTGCTGGGCCGTTGCTGTTGGGAACCCTGCCATCGGGAGCCTCGAACCATTTCCGCCTCTCCTCCGAGCGGACGGCCAGATCCCGCTCCAGATCCTCGTACTTGGCAGTTTGCTCCGAGATCCTCAAGCTCCCTTTCGTCCTCTGCAGGGACCCCTGACTTCCAGGGTCTTGTGGCAAGGGAGACAGCTCCACATAGTCAAAGGCATGGCGCTGCCCGTCCTCCTTCCAGTGACTGCCCTTTGAACTCCCCTCAGAGCCTGAGCCCGGCCGCTGCTGCTCCTCCGTCCGGAGTGAGCCCTTCTGGGGAACACTAAAGTTACAGAGGTTCTCCTTGTCACAGTCGGGGAGCCTGAAAGCAGAGCAGGAACTGGTGAAGGAGAGGCACCATGTGGGAAAGGATGCCAGCAGAGGCACTGCCAACTGCTCAAGGCTCAGACCGCCACTCAGCCCAGCCTTACAAAAATCCCACCCTGAGCGCAGAGCTGGGCCTGTAGCACCCATCCCTCAGGGAAATGGATTTCTCCACCAGGCAGCGAGGATTCATCCTGGTTCCAGCTATGCTGGTGGAGAAACCAGTCTAAACTTATGTGGTGAGGCAAAAAGCCAGCCAAGAAAGGGAGACATCAGGTTTGCAAGCCCTGTCACTGGCTGGTGTAACCGAACCACTTTCAGAAGGAGCCGAAGGCAGGGTTGATCTGGGAGTGGTGAGATTTCCAGAGGGGCTTTCCTTGCCCCTGCCAGTCAGGGTAGAGGGACAGCAAAGGAGAGGAGGACAAGCAGCACTGGGCAGCCCTTACTTGGTGACATCTGGAGCACTGACTGGGCGCACATTCTTCCTCAGGGCCTCGATCCAGTTGCGCCGGATGCCAGAGGTCATCGCTGACAGGGTGAAGACGGCATCCTTTGTCTGCAACAGGGAGGTGACAGAGGCCCTCTCAGCACCCAGTGGATGTGCAGCAGCTCCCTCTTGCTCCATGAGACCCACAGCTACCCGCATACACCAGTGCTGGGCTGTCAGAAAGGCCACCCTCTGTCTCAGGCTCTCGGGGACAGGTGGAGGGTGGGAGAGGAGAGGTAGGAGGGGTGTTTGAGGGGGATCCTTCATGAGACCATCTCCAAGCAAAGGCAAAAGAAACCTTGCTGGCACACTGGGCTAAACGTGCACTGGTACAATCCAGCTGTTCAGGTGCCAGGAGTCAGGTGCCAGTACTGGTGTACAGCAGCAGGGCACTGGGAAACCCAGACCATCCCTGCACACCCACAGAAATACCATTTCTCATGCTGCCTTAGCAGCCACCTCCTGCTGCTACAACAAACAGCCAAGGACAGAACTGTACTGGGGCTGGATCCAGGGCACGGGTTGTCACTCAGAGCATGGGCAGCCAGGTTACATCGAGATCTGCAGTGCTCACCACTCCCCCTCAGCAGCTGTGGAAAAGCTGCCTTGGCCAACATGTCACTTAAGACACTCCTGGCATTTAGCTTGGCTCCTGGACTCCCTCCAGTAAAGCCTTCAGCCAGCCCTGCAAAGCCTCCTCCTCCTCCTTCCTTCCTTCCTTTGCAGGCACACAGCCCTCATGTCCCAGAGCACTGTCACCCACGTGTCAAAAAAAACAACCTTGGGCCGCCATACTGGCACAAGATCTGCACGAATTGCCTCACAGCATCTCGGCACAGGAAAGGAACACACATTCCCAGCCCGTGTCCCCCGGTGCTGCTGCTCAGGACACTCACGTGGATCTGGAAGCCGTAGTTGCGCTGCACCGCAAACTCTGTCACATCTGTGCAGGAACGGAGGTCGATTTCTCCGTCAAGGTCATCAGCCTGCAAGCACAGCCACCCGCTAGGACATCAGTGCTCAGCCAGCTTTGGAAAAGGGCACCTCTGCCGTCATCACACGCTTCCCTGGGAGCCAGACTCAGCTCTTTGGGAGCCAGGCTCAATTCCCCAGCACAGCATGGCCTCCTCTAACCCAAGGGCTGCCAGTAGCGTGGATGGAGAACATCCAGACACACACCCACCCTCCTCCCCACTTCCCACCACTGACAGTCCCCACAGACTTTGCCACTCTGCCTTCATCCTCTTCACCCCTTGGCAAAGAGCAGCTTGGCACTTCTGCCATCCTTCAGGAGGACATGGTGCTGTTGCTCGTCCCTGGTCACGCCAGAGCTGTGCTCCTCTCCCCCCTGGCCAGGAAGGAAGAAAGGGCTGGCGAAAGGCTGGCCATGCTTACCTCCTCTGCGTTTGAGTCCCGGTAATACCTCAGGCTCGAGTCGGTCAGCACAAACCAATGTTTCTTCCACTGCAGGTGCATCAGGCAGGGGGAGGAAGGGAAAAGACAGGAGGGAAATGGATAGGCAGTTACCAGGGAAAGTGTAGGAACAAGGAGGGATGCTCTGCACTATGACCTCTTGGCCTTCTCTTCCCCCTCCTCCCTCCCAGATCCCCCTCGTGACCCTCATCTGGGAGAGAGGCACTCGATGAACCTCTGTGTCCACACAGAGAGCGAGGCACCTCCACCAAAAGCTTCCCACTGCCTTTCCCAGCTGGAGAGACCTCAGTAAGGAAGGAGGGAGGAAATCAGTGGGCTCACCAGGGCTCTCCAGCAGCAGGGGATAGGGGAGAGGCAGACTCTCATCTGAGGCTTACCTCTCCCAGCTCATCCAGGATGGACATCCATCCCTTCTTGAAATTGAGAAGATCCGGCTGAAAAACAAAGCAGAGAATTACTGTCTTGGAGTGACCCACAAAAGGGCTGTCCATGCCAGGGGGTGGCAAGCGAGTCCCCTGTGGCGGAACAAAAATGGGAACGGCCTTTTAGGAAACTCAAGGGGTTATGCGACCCTATTGGCAAAAGCAAACTGGGCATAGCTCTCAGCAGCAGGCAGTCATTCCTGCAAGAGGAAGCAGGAGATAAGGGAAGCAGTTTAAAAAAAGTAAAGGAAAATATGCAGAGAAGAGGTTTCCCCAAAGTGCCTCAGAGGTATTTATTCAGAGAGGGGGAGGCAGGGACAAGGAGAGTGGGCAGAAGGGAGTGCTCCACCACCACCAATGGGGTTTGCCTCAGATATGGCGGCAAAGCCACAAAGAACCAGACACGCCTTGTCCCAGCCCTGGCTGTCCATGCCCCACAGCTATGTCCCTCTGGTAACTTCACCACCAATCATTTATTAAAAACATAGTAGCTCAGCTCTCACCAAAAACCTGCAGGAGGCAATTCAACAGCTGTGAAAACACACTGACTTTAAATGATGTGCCCCAGGGTAGAGATGAAGTCAGTGCTTGATCCTCTCCCCTCTCCCTCCAAGGTTCAACCCTCTCTGAGATTCTGAAGGATTTTTTTCTTACCCAGCTCTTTCTGCTCCCTCCCACTACACAGCCTGCCCTCTGCCCAGCCACAGCTACAGAAGATAAGGATGAAGAGAATTTCACCCAGATTACTCTGAGAATTTCACCCACTCTGCCTCCTCCTAACCTCATGTCGCTGCAGCATCCCAACCAGTTTATCTTCTTCCGAAGGTGGAGAAGCAGAGAGCTGACTCAGGGGAATCTCTCTCCCTAGCTTTGCCCAGAGCTAAACAGGCTCGAGCTGGTCCCTCCTCCCACCCCTGCTGGCTCCCAGGAAGTTGCACCATCAAAGAATTCAGTCCAACTGCCTCTTCTCCCATGGAAGTCAGCTTGCCAACCTGCCCCTTCTTCGGCAGACAAATCAGAGAAGGGCAGTGTTGGAGAAGTGATGGCACCAGAGCTGGACCTCCCAAAGGTCCAGCACCAGACCTGCCAGTCCTGTGGAAGCCACCAGCAGTCTCCATGTGTCACAACCACCAGCTGAGACAGCTGGTGAGAAGGAGGTGGCTCAGCAAGCCGATGACCACTTCCACATCCCCTGAACAAGCCCAGTGGCCAGCCACAGCTGCCCCACAAGCCCAGCTCCCTGGATGTACAGCCAGGCCAAGCCTTTCCCTGCTTTCATCTCCCTGAGCTGCTGCTCGTGGGTTACACCCAAGGTTATGGGGAGGCACGAGCCGAGTATGTGCCGGCCCACCCTGGTGCTCCGGCTATTGGTTCAGGCAGGAGCAAGGAGTCCTGCCAAGGGGAGGTCACCGCCTGCTACAGCTTCAGGCCTGGCCAGAAGCATCCGGCAGTCCTGAGCTCCCTGGGAAGGGAGGGAAACCAGAGCGAAAGGATGTGGGGGGGCTCCCAAACCCCACCTCCTGCTGAGGTGACAGGCACTGCTGGCAGCTAGGAGACAAGGGGGATTTATGCATCCCCATCCACCTACATTTGTGGTGGCTCCACTGCTGCCCGGAGAAAGCACCCCAAAAATTCTTTCTCTGTGGCAGCAGCTCCACCCTTTTTCCCATTATTCCTTCCAGTCCGATGACTTAAGCTCCAGCTCTGAATTCAGAGTGGTGAGAGGGAAGGCAAGGAGACAAAACATCAAAGTGCAACCACCCCCCTCCTGGGACGCACGTGCACTTAACAGGAGAGAGAGATGGGCAGGCTCCATGGAGGCAGAAAAACCATATAGGGAGAGAGTGGGGCTGCTGTACAGATCAGCTGGGTCTCACCTTATTGAGGATTTACAATCCCAAAGCATTAGGTCCCAAAATAATTAATATTAACAGGATGCATGCCACTGGAAAAACTGCCATGAAGTCCTGCCAGAACTGCTGCCCCCAGTGCAGTGCTGGGGTCAGAAAAACACCCTGGAGGGCTTTTCCCAAGCAGGCAAACTGCACAGGGTTTCTGCTTTCCCTGCCAGCTCTAGACATGAAACTGCAGCTCTATAGAATTGTCTTTGAACTATTCTTGTCATAGCAGTGTCAATACCATAAGTCGAGACCTTAGCTGATACAAAAAGTGCTTAAAAGCCACTTTTCTTCCCTTCCCCACAACCAAACCCAGTTTCCTCATCCAGCATAAAAAGCTCAGGATACTGTCAGAGAAGAGCGAAGGGTTCAAATAGGATCTCTCATCCAGAGGAAACAGCCCAGCAGTGGGAGGAGGAAACATCCAGGAAAGCTGAGCTGCTGGGAGAGATCCGGGTGCCAGAGATGCAATGATGTGGCAGGATGCACCCCCGGCAAAATGCATGGCCCTGCAGCTCGGGGCTGCGCATGCCTTGGGAGGTGGTGGCAGTAATTTTGCCCAGTTGCATCCATACCCACCAGAGTCTTATGTTCAGCCCCACAGCTGGCCAAGCAGAGGCACTGGAGAGGCTCTCAGGTAGCTGGGGACATAGGTGATATCTGGAAGGACTGGCTTGCAACAGCAGGTTAAGGTGCGGCAGCTGCCTGCTCTTGTCGAAGAAGGGCTACAGGGAAGGTGATAACAGTCTGGAAGTATCCGAAGAATGTAAACACCAAAGAAGGAAAAGGGACAGGGTGGGAGCAAAGGAATGGCTCCTGGGTGATACTGAGGCGCCAGCATGGAGAAGTGGAGGAGAAGAGGCTGCAGAAGGCTGAGAAAGCTCAGTGTCCGAGCAGGATAGTCAGGTGTGTCCTTTCATCATCAGCCTTTGTCATCATCGTGCCTCCTGCTCTTCCCAAAAGCTCCTCAGCACTGCAGGTTCTGGGGCACTGCTTCCTCTCACCTCCGGGAGATGGTGCAAGGGGCTCTCAACCCTCCCGGAAAGCACACTGTCTCCTCGCCTTTAAAAAGGGAACTCGCTTCAGAAGGCGTGGGACCCAGGCCAAAACACAAAGCAAAACGGCTCCAGATCAGTTGGGTGAAAGCAAAATCACTCCCAGGCTGGAGCACACATGCAGCTCCCGAATCTACACGTGCAGTAAGACAAGGAGGCGAGCGACGGGCTCTCCCTTTCCCACCGCCCCCATGCGAAACGCCGGCGGGCACAGCCCAGCCTGTCACCTCCATTACCCCGCTCGAGGCCGGCAGCCGCCCGCGCCAAGGACGGCTCGCCCCAGGGGGGGGGTGCTCCCTGCCCCAAACCGCATCTGTTTCCCACATGGAGCAGGAGCTCCCCACGCCCGGGGAGACACCAATTTCGCATCCGACTACGGTCATAGGTGCGGTGAGCTGGCTTGGCCTCGGCCCGGTCCACGCTCACGCTTATCGGGGTGGGGTGGTGCCCACCGGGGCCGAAGCGGCCACGGGGAGCTGTGAGGGGACCTCGGCGGTGAATGGCAAGGGAGCTAAGGAAGAACCGCCACAGCCTCGAGTCCCGGGGCCAGAGTCCCCCAGGGAGCGGCGGCTCCAGAGACCCCCGGAGCGCAGAGACCCCCGGAGGCGGCGGCNCCCAAAAAAACTTTTCTTTCCTCCCCCCAGAACTTCCTGGGAGGACCCGGGCAGGCCAATGGCAGCCGCCGCCACCGCCCCGACCGCCCGCAGCCAATGGAGCCGCCGGGGCGGGCGAGGCCGCCGGTCCGCACGGAAAGGGGCGGTGGCCCCGGGGCGCTGGGGACGGGACGGGACGGGGGCGATGCTGGGGCTGAGCCGTGTGTGCTTCCCGCCCCGCTGGCCCGGGAAATGTGAAGCCCTGGGAGGGACGGGTTCCGCCGCTGCTGCCGCGGGAAGGGACTGCCAGGAGCCCAGCCCTTATCCCGGCAGGGTTTGCTTTCAGGCTGGGATTTTTCGCAGGCAGGGATTTTCAGCAGTGCACACAATGGAGTCCTCGTCTCGGCTTCTGGGACTGCTGGGCTTTTTCTAACCAACTGAACCCCTCTGGGCTCTTGGCAGGGGTGGTAGAAGTCATGGGGAGACTCCCGGTGCCCCTGGAAAGCCACGCCAGCTGGCCTCAGAAAAAAGGGGATTGCTAGAGAGGGTCCCAAAGGAAAAGGGGAGAAGTACACAGGTGGGGTGATCTGGCCCAGTTTTACAGGGTGAGTTCAGGGCTTTGGGCTCCTTTCTGGCCTGATGCAGGGAAGTGAAGGAAAGGATGTCACCCGTTTCGAGTTTCAGATGCCTTTCACAGCCTCTTTCCTGGCTGCAGTTTGTCCTTGTGTAAAGAACAAAGCCAGGTCCAAGCAGAGGATGACCTGGCTGAGATGACTGATGTGCACAGAGGGGGACAGAGGCAGGAACTCGTGTGCAGCTGCCAGCTACATGGGCTCCTGGAATACTTTCTGCAATGCCATTTTGCAGGAATGCCAACACAACACACCGTATCTTTTTTCACACCACTAAAGCTCACTTCAACCCTGTAAAACCCTCCATGCCATCATAGCACTGGCCAATAATACAGCAAAGCAAAGCAGCTGTACGGAGATTTTAGTCCCTGGTCTACTGTTTGCCCTTCTCTGGCTTTATAAAAAATACTCTGTGCCTCAGTTTCCCCACTTGAGATATGGGTGAAGGACAAAGTGGAGTGTTAGTGAGCACGGCATTCAGGACATCATGGCAAGGCAGCACCATGCTGGACCTGCTCAGGTCAAGCGCTGGAGACCTGGGTCCTGCCCACAGCGACTCCCGGAGAAAGGCAGCTGCCCTTCCTCACAATTCCCAGGGGCTGACCCCTACCTTGTTGTGCTTCTTACTGGCATTCAAATGTGGCTGCGGGCTTCCTGAGGAACCAGTGATGCTTTGCCGTGGGAAGGTGCTTCCACCCAGCTGGGGCTGCAGGGGAGAAAGCAGGAGCTGAAGCCATTGGGATTTAGTCCTCACCTCAGTTTCCCAGATCTGAGCATTCGTCTCCTGGCGTGGGCCAGGGAAGAAAGCATCTTCCCTCCTCCCAGTGCCAGGCAGGCAGTACAGCTTCCCTGGGGAAGCAGAGGATCCGAGGGAATCAGGGTGCACAGAATTGCAACCCAGTGGACCCACCCAGTCTGTGCCCAGCAGTTTCAGGCCTTGCAGGGTCCCCATCACCTCTGGCTCCTGCCCTACTCACATGGTGAATGAGAAGACTCTTGTTCCCCCAGTCAGTTTCTAATGGCTTCTCAGGGCTGTGTGTATCTCGTGTGTGCTGGGGACCCTTCCAGTCCTCCTCCACATGCTGTGCTGGACTCTCAGGCCTTTTCCAGCTGTCATCTGACTGTAATCCCACATCCAGACATCTAGCAGGGTTTTTCCAGTCCCTTTCCAGCTGGCGCATCACATTTGCATGGCACACGGGCATATCTTGGCGCTTCCGGTCCTTCTCCCACACCTGTGCTTGCTGGGCATCACCCCGGCCCCTCCAGTCCTGCTCCAGCTGTCGTGTTGGGCTTGTGGGGCACAGGGGCTTCCCTCGGCCTTTCCAGTCACTGCTGGGGCCCTTTCCGGGTTGGGAGGATGTCAGCTTTTCCCGGAGGCTCTGCCAGCTGCATTCAGACGGCTTCCTGGGCCCTGCAAGGTGCAGTGGCTCCCCTGGCTTCACTCGTTGCCTCTCTGGCCCCTGCACCCAGCTAGGAGGGGAGATCTCCTTTTGGCTTTTCCTTATGCTCTCTGCATGTCTCCCAGGACTGAGGGCCCTTGGTGGTGGCCCTGCTCGGCTCAGCCTGATGTTCTCTGAGCCCTTCCCAGCACCTGTGGAGCGCAGGGAGTCCCCTCGGCTCTTCTTCTCCAGTGCTTGCCGTATCCCCCCTACTTGCCAGGTGGCTTGGCCCCTGTCTGAGTTCGGGGGGCGGGCAGGCTCCCCTCGGCTTCTCCAGCTTTTCTCAGTGCGACAGGGAGGGTTCACAGGCTCTCCTGCTCTCCTCTCTGACCTGCAGGCCGGGCTTGTGGAGCGCGGGCTCCGGCTGCCTCTCTCCAGCAGCCAGCCAGGGCTGGCAGGGCGTGGGGAGTCCCCCCGGCTCCTGCTGGCCTTCTCGGGGTGCCGAGCCGGGCTGGGGGAACGCCGGGGCTCCTTGGGGTCTCTGCTGCGCTGCTCGAGCTGCCAGGAGAGTCGCTGACCCTGTGTCACAGGGAAGAGAGAACAGGGAGTCCTCTTAAAAAAGTGCCAATGGGCAGAACAGGATGAGATTAGAGCTGACAGGTGATTTGGTTAAATGGTTCCCCAGGTGCATTCCTGTGCATGCAGCCAGTCCATGCTGTAGAGAAGCCTCTTGCACCCGAAGGGTGAAAGGGCTGCTGCATTTTAGGAGCCAGGGATCCCAATCCATAACAGAGGGAGGGATGGGATTAAAGGGAAGAGGGAGAAGGGGAATGAAAAAGAGAAGCATGTGGCTGAAATAAAGGAAAATGTGACAGGAAAAAACAACTCAGCTTGCAGAGTTGGGATGAGGTCCTACTGTGCAGCCAAACCTCACCTCCCTGGGCAGATTGGGGCTGGAGCGCCTCCGAGTCAGGTGGCCTTTGCTGGGTGGCACTGGCGTCTTGCCATCGAGCCGGTCCACACGGCCTTCCTCCAGAGCCTGGAAGGCCTCCAGCGTCTCTGATTTCCTGTGGGCACGCACAGTGGGTCCAGCTGCCACCCTGCTCAGCTTGGAAGCAGAGCCCCTGCAAACCCTGCTCCACCTTAGCCTGACCCCACAGACCTCCACCTGCCCCAGACACAGCGCGCCGTAGCCTCTCCTTGTCCCCACCAACCACCTAAGCTTTCATATCCTGCTGCCTCACCCATGTCTTCTTCACACTATTCCTCAAGCTTCCCTCCATCCTTACATCCCACCCACTTCTGCAGGATACTTTCCCAGTCCCTCTTCATGTCCCCTCCTGCCCTGTGCTACCAGTACTGGAGCCACTCTTGCTCCTCCAGCTAAAGCCTAAACAGCTACTGGGTACTTTTTGGCCTCCTCCATCATTTCCTGAGTGGCTCCTACAGTGAACATGGAACCCCTGAGGAGCTAGTGGTGCTGGGGTTGGGGAACACCTCTTTCCTGCCCCTTTTGCTGTGGGGAGCCCTGCTTTGCAGCATGTCCTGCGCCTTCCAGGTGGCTGTGAGGATGAGGAAGGTGGGCTGCTCCCTTCTAGCAGTGCAGCTTAGCTCCACCTTTTCCACAGCCTCAGTTGCCCATGTGCCACAACGGAGGAGGCTTTGAGCCTAGATCCAGCCCTTACTTTGAGGGAAATTTAAGCACAGCTGAAAGCTGAGCTCTGCCATCTAGCCCTGAAGCACAGCAATTCAGAGGTGGGGGCCCCCCAACAACACAGAAAGGCAATCCCCTGCCTCTGACTACCGTGGAGTCCCGTTACTTCTCACCTGCGTTCGCATCCAAAGATCCTCTCCACCTCCACTCGGCCGGGGCTGAGTGTCCGGGAACCATGGCGGTCAGCAGCGTCCCGCTGGCCGAGGCGCCTGGGCTTGGGCAGGTCTGCCAGCACCGTGTACTCCTGCCTCTCCAGCCCGTGCCGCCCCTCTGCACCCCCACCGCCGGAGTGCCTGTGGGGCTCCCGAGCCCGTGGGCCGGAAAGGTGCCCACCGCCACCCAGCAGGTCATTGCGGGCCAGCGGGGAGCCGGCCGCGGCGCGCGGCAGGGTGGATGCCCAGGGAGGGTCAGTTTTTCGGTGCTTTGGCCAGCTCTCCTCAGGCTTCTGGCTGGCAGGACGGTGCTCTGGGACGGGGAGAAGGCCGTTACTGGGGGAGGCGTGAGCAACGTGGGATGCCACCACGTCCACGGCAAAGCAGGTCTTCGGAGGAGAGCTAGAAATGGTCCAGGAGGGCAGAGATAAAATCCAGACTCCCTCGAGGCAGGGTGGGAGCACTGGAACACAGCACTTGGAGCCGAGGGCATGCCAAACCATGCAGATAGAGAGCACCCCAGACGCCCACGGTTCACAGTCAGCACACACACAGATGGACTCTCACACAGTGCCCGTGGATGTGTTGAGGTAGATAAAGAGATGCTAAATCTAAACAGAGAACTGCCTTGAACCTCAGAGACCCCTGGGTGGAAAGCAAACCAGAACCAGGATCTCACACAGGAGCAAACTGAGAGTACCTGCTTTCAGTGGACAGATTTCTTTCCTAAAGCCTTGGGCTTCAGTTCTCACCCAGGATCTAGAGGGAGCAGGCTGAGCCCACCTGGGTCTGTCTGCCTGTGGGGCTTTTGACCGCACCTCCTCCTTACGGCCCAAGTAGTTCATCATGTCCTGCTTGCCTGATCCCAAAGTGTTGTCCCACAACCAGGTCATTTCCCCTTCCTGGGAGACAAGATAGGACACATCTCTGCAATGGGGACTAGTAGCTTTTGTGGGCTGGAAGGAGGTAAGAGTATATGTGAAAACTTACAGCCTGTTCATCCCAAAGCTGCTGGTAAAAAGGACCCAGAAGAGGAGCTGTCTGAGTATGAGATGATCCCAGACCAATGATGGCAAGAAACAACATAAAAAAATCCACACAGGAGTACCCAAGAGCAAATCTCATGAGCTCTTTAGGGGGAGAGCTTCCTTTGTGGGGACCAAGAATCTCAGCTGATCCCCCCTTGCATCTCAGGACCTTAGAATCATAGAAAAATCTCAAGTTTTAAGGGACCCATAACTATCATCAAATCCACCTCCCTGCACATGATGGGATCCTTCTTCCATCTGCCCAAGGCAGGAGAGCAACAGGGGCAAATTCAACATGTCTGTGTGCCCAGGAGCCTGCTAAATGGGCCCAGCAAAAGTGGCATTGAAGGGCCAAGGGAGCTGGGGAGACCAAATTAACCCAAACCGCAAGAGATCCCCATCTCACCCTGGCAAGCGTGGAGTTGGCTTCGGCACAGGCGCTGGGGTCAGTGCCAGTTTCTCTGTGCTCACCCTCAGCTCCGGGGCTGAGTGGGGGATATCGCCTGCTCTCGTGCCAGCTGTGGGGCAGGGAGAGAGGACAGCTGGTGGTCAGCACAGCCCGCAGAGCTCAGGGGCAAGTGACAGCACTGGCAGCCCAAGCCACACTCACTCACTCACTCTCTACTGAGCGGGCAAAGGCTGGCAGAGCCCATCCTGAGACCACCAGCCTTGTTCTGGAGGGAATGAGGATGAAGGAGACTCTTTCAGGGTCCCCCTGACCTCTGGAGGGCCCAGAGGAACAGTTAGAGGGCATGGCATGGGGGTTTCTCAGTCCTTTTTCCCAGGCACCAGCATGCAGAGCACCGGGGGAAAAGGCAGCTGATTTTTCCCTGCTTGGCTTCCCGCTCCCCCTCCTTCCCACCGAAGGGGCTCATTGGAGCAGCAGGGCTCCCGGCCGGTACTCACCGCTCCGTGCCCTCCGCCGGGCCCACGCACACGTACACCTCGCACTGCGGGGCTAAGATGTGCAGGGAGTCCCAGGGCTCTCCTGGGGCTGTGTCGCTGCAGGCATCGCGCCCCGTGACCTCCGTGGCATGATCCTGCGAGGAAGAAGGGGTGCAATGGCGCTGTCAGCGTGCCAAGGATGAGGATGAAGGCTGCCCCTTGGAAATGCCTGCTTCTTCTACCTCCTCCGAGAGCAGCCTGGCCTCCAGGGCTCTTGATATCACTCCCAGCCCACCGTTGAGATTTTTCTCCTACATCAAGAGGCCAGAGAGGCCCAGCACGCTCCTATTTGATGCTGAATGCTGCAGACATCCCAGAGACTGCGTGTGTGGATAAGGGTTCAGGGAAACTGTCCCCCCATGTTGGCACTGATGCTGTTGGTAGCCGCTCTCCCTCACCAGCAGGATAGCTCAGGGAGAGGCAGTGGAGCCAAGAAGAAGGAAGACTTTTGCAGAAAAGGCTGTAGTCCCAGCCTCTGCCTCTCTCTGTCAGGGCTTGCAGGCATCTCAGCATCTTCCCTGGCCCCCGTTACCTGCGGGGCTTATAAGCAGCAGTGGGGGAGGCTCCAGGGAGCCGGCTGTCTGCGCTGCCTTCCCTCCAGCATCTCGCCTGCGCCAGGATTCGCTCAGAGGTGACAGCTCTGAGCAGATCGAGCGTGAAGGGCTGAGGTAACCTTAGAGGGCCCAAGGCAAGGAGGAGAGGGGGAGAGGGCGAGAAAGAGAGAGGGAGGCTCATTACTATTTCATCATCCCTGGCCAGTCGCTCCTGGAGGACGTCAAACAACACGAAACCCTCTGTGAACATGAAACCAGCTGTCGCCCGGTCAGAGAGAGCCAAGTAGCTTGTGTGTCCAGCCCTGTCCCAAAGGATCGTGTTGGGTTGAGGTATCTGGAGCCCAAAACCCCGTGAGATTTATCCGTCTCCTGCCTTCTCCTCTGGGAACAGCTTGCTGAAGCTGCCACAGGGACAGAACTGAGCCCTGGCCCCAAGCGAAGAGCTGAGGCCACAGGGAATCGACCAGGACCATATTTAAGGTAAGGCAAAGCTGTAAGTGCCAGGAAGTGTCAAGCAGAGATTAATACAGGGTGGGTCCTTGCTCTGCCAGTCTCCAATTCCCTCCTTGTAGCTTTGCATCTGCGACACCCCTGCTTTGCCTTCCAGAATCTGTCAAGCCCCTCATGTCCAGTGTCCAGCACTTCCTTGCTAAGCTTGGTTCCCAGCTTTGGTCTGGCACTCCTATGCCTGGAAAGACTCTCTGCCCATAGAGGTTTTCCCTGCCAAGAAATCTAGAAATCCTGGCCGAGCCTTTCTCTTGGGGATTTCTATCTCTAAAAAGGCAGGTTGAGTCTCAGTACAGAACAAAGAGGCCCTTAATGAAGTATCCATAGGCGGCAGGTGGGATGGAGGAGCTCACCTGGAGAGCATGCTGGTGAGCCCCTGCGGTTCGGAAGCAGTGCTGGCACAGGCTCTTTGCAAATATGTTGGCTTCAAAGTTCATGCAAGGCACATCATCCACTGAACCAGACATTGTGCATAGCAGGGATGAAGATCTTTGGCTGATGGGCTGCTGGCAGGGGCCAGCCAGGAGAAAAAGGAGGAAGGAACAGCAGCAGAAGAAGCTGTGGAAGCAGGAATATTATTTCCAGACTGAAGATTGCTGCTCCCAGCTGTCAATACTGGAATCAAAGGGAACCCAGATACAAGGTGATCTATATAAATATGGGTAATAAAAGAATGTGCTCTAGCAGGGACCTCTTTTAGAAGGGACACTGCACCCTGAAAAGATTGCTGACACCCCTCGGTTTGGGAGTCCTTGTGAACAGAGGGAATGATGTGCATGTCCTGCTATTCCATTTGATGGAAATGCTCTTTCTGTCTTAAAAGGCACAAAACCTAAAACTTTGTTTTTAATTATGTTGGTCATAAAGGGATGGCTCTAAACCACTTAGAAAACTTGGAAACCCACTGAGACTCTTCCTAAACTTGTTAATCCTACTAAAATTTTGAGACCTATAGAACAGTGGACTGCAAAACTGTGAGGGGTAAAAAGCATTGCCAGCATGACACCTGAGATCCACATTTTCTGCTCTGTTTTTTTGCAAGCATCCTGCCCACCATCACCTCCTCTCTCCACAGGGTTTGAGAGTGAGTCCTTGGATTTGAGGATGTGATCTGAGTTGGGAGGGTTCTGCCTAATTTGCTTGGAGGAGGCACCAACAGGAGGACAGGGAATCAGACCAGCATGTGAGTTGCGATCATGCCACTGCTGCCCTAAACATCGACACTTGAGTCAGGGCAGCTGATCAAGTGCTCCCCAAAACAACCAAGGCCAAACGTCAATGCCAAAAACAAAGGTATAATTTTTGTTTGTCAGCGCACTAATTTTCAGTACAGCAAGTTGCACTAGGTGCCAGCCTCGCAGCATCCGTCCTCACACTGGGGCATATTTGCTTGACTTGTTCACACAAAAGACTTGACAGGAGCCTAAGCACTCCCCTGCCAGGGATGCAGCACAAAACACGCCAACATCGCTGCCCACCACTGCCCGTGGACTGCCACCCGCGGCTGGAGCGCCTGGTACCCCGCTGCCCGATGGGCAAATCATTACTCCCCACATCCCTACTGCCAGGATAATGCTGTGACCCCCAGGGCCTCTGGCACGCATGCAGCCGGCCGTGCACAGCGCTCCCAGTACCTCCCAGTATCCCCAGTATCCCGGCTTCCCTACGGCTCCCGGCAGCTCGCCGCCCGCCGAGCTCCCCCTCAATGAAGCTCGCCGTGGGAACCGCGGGGCGCGAGGCCACGCCCCTTCCCCTCTGATTGGCTGCCGCCGGGGAGCGATTTGAATAACGCCTCCTGAGTGGCCGCGGGCGGCACGCGGCCATGGCGCCCACGGGCGCGGGCTCCCACGTGTCGCGAGCGGCGGGCGGCTGGGCNTCGGGTCCGGGGGCTGAGCCCCGGCAGCGGCACCGCGCTGCAGCTCGGCCCCGAGCCCTACCCATGCTGCAGCTCCCCAGGGACCACCTCACCACCTGCCGAGGCGCTTCCCCACTGCTCCCCGCAGGCAGCGCCCCAGGAGTGCGTTATCCCGAAGCCGCGAGCACTGAGAGAGCGAAACGCCACCGTGTCCCAGCACGGCTCCAGCAGAGGGTCATGCCTACCCACAGCCCTCAGAGAGATTTGTCTAACGTGGGCTTTACTTACCAGGCACAAGCCCTGCCTGACCCTCGCTATTTCTAGCAGAACGCCCTTAACATCTGTCCTCCACTGCTCCTTCTACAATTCAAACTCCTCTTTCCGATGCTGGCGACAGTTACAAAAACTTTAATTTCACTTTTTTTGTTTATTCATTAAGGGCAGTCTGCAATCCAATCCTCAAACCTATCTACCCCACACAACCCATTATTCAGCTTCCTTTTAGTACCCAAAAGTTCTCATCACTCTCCCAGTAACTCTTATCCTCGAGTTAGTTTCTCGATGCTGGACGCAGCAGTGTGAATGTACTGAGTACAGACTTGAGCTTGACACACTACAAAAGCAATAACTACAGTGCACTGATTATTAAACAGCTCATGCACACACTGCAGCCATTCCTCCTTTTTTTTTGCGCTCCGATTTTCCCCCAACTGTCTGAACTTTCTGGGTCCCAATCTGCTTTTGATCCTCTGTAATCCCAATTATATTTTTGCGTGTGGATGTGTGCGGAATCACAGCCTAGGCAGTGAAAGCCATCATGCATGGCAACCCCAGTGTGACAGCCCATGTCAAAGCCCTGTGTCTCTGTGTGAGCCTGGGGCACCTGCACAGCAATGCACAGGTGCCCCAGGTGACCTGGCTGCAGACCCACGTATGAATTGCCTGCTGAAAAGGGAGTTCACAGGGAGCTGCTGGTCTCTGCTTTTCCTTTATGGAGTAGTAACTGCACTATCAAGTTGATTTTTGCAAGTACCTTACATTTTGTAAGTACCTTACACTGGGAAGCAGCCTCCCCTGAGCAGCTAATGGGGGAAAAAACCCAAAATGCTCAAATCTGTCTTGAAAACAAGTGGAAGCAGCAAAGAATAATTTTAAACCAGAGTCTGGTATGAACTGTGATGTTTCTGGCACTCACTAACTTGTGTGTGAGAACTCATATCCTCATTCAACATATCCAGGGGTAGCCTGACTGTATACCTTGTGCATAACAAAAACAGTAGGCTAGAGCTGAGTGAGTAATCCACATTACAGAATAAAGCTTTAATCAATCAAATGGAGAAATCAATAGTGTAGTGAAAAATCCTGATAGTTAAAGCTGTATAGCATTTAACAGTTCTGTTCTCAGTTTTTCCATACACTTTTTTTTTTAAAGTTAATTTTCTATCAGGAACCAAAAGATTTCAGAACGTGGAAGGGGCCGTTGGAGATTTCAGCTGACATTTCAAAAAGGCTCAAAAATGTTACTAGGCCAGGGAAACAGCAAACTAAAAGTGAGATTCTTCTAGATCACCTGGCAGCAAAATGACAAAAACTGAAGTCATTCTTAACACCTCATCTGGAACACAACGAGGTCATCCGACTCTGTTCCAGCTACCATGGCAGGCTGGGGAAGGCAACTAATCCACATTCCACACTCCAGCAGATTTCTCAAACAGATAGTACATTTCTTTTACAGTGGCCATCCCAGCTCCAGAGCAAACTCCTCAGGCGAGGAAGCACACAGGTCACCTTTTGTCCATGGTCACTCCACAAGGCACTATATCCTGAAGGGAAGGGAAAGCTGCTGTATCGTCCAGACCAAGGATGTCACCCTGTCCTCCGGCTTTGAGCTGCAGTCCCCTTGGTGTGATACACCTCCCCAAAGAGAACTTCCCTCCTTCCCTCCTCAAACCCACCAAGCACACTAGAGCATGTAACTCCCAAACTAGAACAGGAAATAATGTATGCTCCACACATGGGACCTCTTGGATACTTTGGCTGCGATCCAGGTCTACATAACACTTTTGGCCTTGCCCGAGTTGTATTTTTGCAGCTCTGAAACACCCCAAGAACCCCAGGTGAGACAGGTGGACAGGTAAGCTCACCCATTAAATCCCATGACCTTTCTGCAGCGGTCTTTAAGGCAATGTTTGAGAACTATCTTGGAGGGGAGAAAACCACACACACCCACACCTTAATAATGTGACTGGGTTTATTCTGTGTTAGTGCCCAAGAACTCAGCTCAGGGTGGGACTCTGAATCCAAGCGTACAAGGCACCAGTGATAACAGTGTCCACTTCCCCAGCACTTACCTTCTTCAGAAGGGAAAGGGAAGTGCAAGAGGATCCCACTCCTTACCACAAGCACGTGCGTCACCTGGTTCCCCCCAGAACCTTCCCTCTAGCAGAAATTGCACTGCAGCTGTCAGTGTTGAGATCAGACCCTCTCCCTTAACACACTCTGGAGAACAGCTCTGCATACACACCCTACAAGAAACGATGGAGAGATACATCAGGCTGAAGCCACTCACTTTAGCGGCTGGTGGCCATCAGCATTGTTCTGATGTTCCTCCATGCAGCCCCAGGCACTGCTTTACTCTTTTCCCTTCCATTTCTGGCATGAGGAATCTATTTACTTGCCCACTGCTGGGTTGCAAATTTTTCTGCTGTGGGTTTTGGACACATAGGCCTTTTCTTACTTTGTCATTTCCTTTCCAGCGCACACATGGCATGGGAGGAGGCCTGGCTGACAGAGGCAGAATACTCCAAGAAACTCAGGACAGAGGCCAGCATGCTGACTAGGCTCACTCTCCTCCCTCAGAGTATCCACTCACAGTTTCGCCACCAGTATTCCTAAATCACAATCATACACAGTTTTTTTCCTCCCCCTGCCGAGGGCAACAACAGTAAAAAACATACACTGAGGTCCTGAGAAGAAAGGCAATTAGCTGCTAATAATTGCAGCAACCCTGAGGTAAAGGGCAAGGGCAGCCTCTGCCACTCCCACCCCGGAGAGGGCCACCCACATACAGCAAGGGCATTAGGGCATTTCATACTCCCCTGAGCTATCGCAGTACGATCGGCATATTCAGCAGACAATGGAATGAGCCATTCCTGCTCTAGCTGGCTCTGCCTTGCCACAGAAATAGCTCCTAGCTATTGCATTTTCCAAGCACCAGTGGATTTCAATATCCTTTAAACACCAAAAATTACCTCCCCCTCTTTCCAGTTGGTACTGGAGTTAGCACAGCTCCTGTTATGCTTCAAATAAATCACAGATTTTTTTTTTCTTAGCAAAATGACTACAAATTTATTCACAAAGTTACCCAGTTTCACCTGGCACAAGTACAAAACAAACCGTACCCCTGCATTCAGGTGTGGCACTGTGTTGTGTGGTGAAGAAACACAGGAGACAAAATGACACCATGTCTCTATGGAAAAAGGATTTACTGCACAGCAGCAGTGCCAGGGCACTGATGCAGGAGTGCAGAGCTCTCCCAAGTCTCTCAAATTGCCCTGACAACGATGTGCCTGTTGCACTCTGCCCCAGATCTTCTTCTTCAATAAAGCCAAGTATCAGCTCTGAAAGGGGGGGCAAGGACAGAAGGGTTGCACCAAATAGAGAACATAACCTTCAGCAGAAGTTTTTAAGAGATTCTGTAGCACCCAGACACTTTGTTAGAAATCACTGCAAAAATAAATGGGTAGAGTGTCTAGCCACCCTGGGCCAGTGCTCAGGAGGCTACAGAAAGGCTGAACTGGGTTCATGGCTAGTCAGAACACCAAGTAAACAAGGTGCTTGCCCACAGTGACAGGGCCCCAAAGAGCAGCAGGCCAGATGTGGAGCCCTGTCCCAGCTGGTGATCTGAACATTCATTTCTCTGTTAATCTTGGTCACGGCCCATTTTGCCAGTCAGTCTCCGACGCTGAGTCTTGGTTGTTCGCCTTGTACCGGACTTCTGGATTTTCTTACATGGGCCTTGACCACGTTGGGATCTCTTTCCTTTTGTCTTTTTCTGGCTGCGCATGTGCAGCGTGGCAGTAAGAGAAGAGATTCTGTGCACGGCAGAAAGAGAAAAATGTTTGGGGACCAAACCCTGCAGAAGCAAGGCGACGCCACAACAATAGCTGGAGAGCTCTGTGTGGCCCAGCAGGAACAGATGCCAGACATGGCAAGTCCCAGAGGGGCTCTAAGCTGTGCAGAAAACCTGCAAGTTTTCATGTGCAGTAACAACAAAAATTAACGTTGTGAGCCCTGTGCTGCCCAGGCCCCCCAGAGTTAAAGTAACTCTCCACACCCTCAGAGCAGTTGTAAAACCTGGATATTGAAAAATGTGGAGAACGCCTGAGCTTTCAGCTTTGGGAGTCTCTGACCTTCATCCCTAGAACCAAGCTGTGCACGCTGTGCCGCGATGAAGGAGGAGGAAAGGGGTGAGGACGGAGCCCACCCTCCTCCCGCGCGGCCACCGGAGCGGCGACAGCGGAGCGGGGCGTGCGGGCCGCGCTCCGCCACCGCCCCCTGCCGGCCCTGCCCGGGCCGCACCGCACCCCGCACCCCAACACCGCCACCGGCTTCCAGAGCACAACAGCACAGCCCTGAAGGAAGCTGTACATACTTTTCAGACAGGAAAGGGTTTCTGGACTTCTTGGGCATTGTTCTCACAGGTTTGTTCACCACCTCTTCCCCTGTTTCTTCTTCAGATCCATCAGTTTTTCCCTTAAAAACAAAGCACTTTTGTGAGTCTGGTGTTTCCACTGCCTTTTTGGCTTCTTCCTGTTTTGTGAACTAACTAGTCATAGATGAAGATTTTTTAATTCTCCACACCCTTCGCTGACCAGGTGTTAAGGCTTCCTACTGCAGTCCCACAGAAAGGCACAACCAAAAATGTCCTACAGTAATCCACCCCAAGATCCAAAAACTTCAGCATGATCTTAATGGCCACATGATTGAAGTTTAAACTTCAACAAACCAAAGGTCTTGGCTTTTGCTTAAATTACTATCAAGACCTCTTAGGGTGGATTTTCACATTAGATGCTCTTACACACATAAGCGCAACCAATACCTGAGAGTCTCTATGAAACAAATACAAGATCTTAGCTACAGTGTATTTTGAGAATAAAAGTGACCACAACCAGAATGGAATGGTTTCCGTATTTGTGGTGCAAGCATGGGATTATGGAGAGAGAAATGCCTACTCATAACAACAGTAATATTTCTGAACAGGACACAAGAAATTGGTCAAGAATAGACCATGCAGCAAAGTCTGAAATCTTAATGCTTGTCTTTTATCAGCTTTTAAAGTATTACACTATTCCCATCCCGTCCAATAACACTTTTCCTTTAACCAGGCTCAGTTGGGACTAGCAAAGGATTCCAGGGAGGTTTGGAGTGAGCTATTCACACAGGACATTTCCTTCTCTATAGAGGCCAAATTTAAACTGTGGAAAAATACAAAAGTTTTGAGTTTCCCTTTTCATCACTGTTCCCAGCCAGCTGCAAGGCCTTGGATATACTCAGGGACTACCAGGCCTACCTCACCAGCCCCAGGAGTGTGTACAGCTGACAGAGAGGTAGCAAGAGGCTTTACCATGGCACTGGTCAGTCCCAGCTGGCGTGCCCCCGAGAGGTCCAGGTCACTGATGGTGGTCACTGTTACAATGTGGTTTGGGTGGTCGATGTTCACTGACTCTGTCTGCGATGTCACCAAGTGCTCCAGTTCATCAGCCTCCTCTGGGAACACAAGAAATGCTGCACTGCAAAGTGCCAATCCTTCCACGGGATAAACTCCCTTGTTCCTGATGCACCATGCTGGGCAGGGGTGACACCCGGCCTTGGCATGCACGGATCAAGGGCAGAGGAGCTTGGCACTGCAAGCCTGGAGGGTAAGCTCCTTCTTCCCCCTGAGGGGACTTGGTGACACCTTAGAGATGTCCTCCTGCTCCCTTCTTTCTGTACAACCCTCATGATTCTCGGGACAGAGGGCTGCGGGGTCACCGCTCAGATTGCTGCCCAGCTTGTCTGGGGAACACGAGAGGCCCGAGCAGCTGCTGTGGGACAGCGTGCGAGCATCCCAGCCCCAACTCTCAACACCCAGTCAAGGCCGTCGGACCACGGGCACCCACCTCCCTCCCCATCGAGGGCCCAGCACGTACCGAGCGCCTCTTCCCTCTCGTTCAGCATCTTCAGATACTCCTGGTGCCGCTGAGGAACGGAAACAGGTCATGCGGCGCCTCTGCTAGCCCTTCCTCCCCGCTCACTGCCCGCCCTGGCGAGGGGGACACAAGACCCTTCCCTCACCTCCTCCTTCATTTTCCTCTGCTCTTCCTTCAGCTTCCGTTTGATCTCCTCCAGCGCCGCCTTCCTCCGCTGCACTTTCCGCTTGTGGAAGCCGGTCAGGTACTCCCTGCCGCCGGCAACACAGAACCGCCCGTCTTTTAGCGACCGGGGGATGCCTGCCTCCCTGCCTGCCTGCCTTCCTTCCTTGCCCGCCTCCCGCCCTGGGGTCCGCCCGGTCTCACCTCCGCCGCTCCTCGTCGAAAGTCACCACCAGTCGTCCCTGGCGGCCGCCCGGACCCTTCTTGTTTTTCTTGCGGCCCATGGCAGTCCCACGTTACTGCTGCTGCTGCTGCTGCCGCCCGCCTCTTCCGCCGGAACACCGGCAGATCTGTCCGCCGGAATGCCGGCAGCTGTTCTGTCCGCCGCCCCGCGGTCCGGGCGGGACAGAGCAGGCAACGCCGCGGGCCTCGCATGCGCCTGTTCCCGACCCTAGAGTCCGGCCTGAGTTTGCTGCAGGCATGGGAGCCTCCTGCTACGCTCCTCTTCAGCTTCCTCCCAGCAAAAGATTCTGTAGCGCTGCCTTGTATGGGGAACATGGTAGTGTAGCACCGGATCTCACAGCCTGTGACTCGTTCTAACACTCCAGAGTGTTTTGCATCTACGTCTCTTTAATAAATTTAACTCTTCTGTTAACTGCAGTTCCTCAACTGAGCATTCTTCAATAGAGCTCGGAGTTTATTCCAAGCTATTGTCATTTCTTGGTGTTAGCAGAGCATGTGCTACTCCTCTTATCCTGGGAAGGCAGTTATGGAGCTGGGTCTTGGCTCTGATGCTGTGTCCAAGTGGCAGCATCTGGCTGGACACCCATGATTTCTGTAGTGGTGGAGAGGTACTGGCATGAGTTGGTGGGTGCATCAAGACTGCCATGTTCTTGTGGCTTAGAGTGACATTGGTTGAGCTCTTGAACCTTTATTGCTCCCCTGTTCTTGCCTTAAAAAATAGATGTAATGCCTGTGTGGTGGCCAGCTGGCTTCAGTGGAAGCTTCTGAAGTGCTGTGGGGGCAGCCAGAGCCAGCCCCCCCAGCCCACAGAGCATGACGAGTCCTAGCAAGAGTCATGTCACCGCCTGGCAGTCACTTGTCCACAGCCAGCTTTCCTTTATCAGCTTGCTTACTGCTTGTGCTCTTTTCCTGGCCTGTCCTTTCACCAGCAGAAATGTGGATAAACCAGTTCTGTGGTTAATTGCTGCACTTCCCTCCACGCCCATGGGGCAGGTCTCCTCCTCCTCACTCCTCACGAACAGTCTGAGTGCACTTCAGCCTCCAGCCTCTTTACCCCTGCCTGTGCTCAGCCAGCTCAGGTGCACCGACAGGCCTCTGTAACCTTTCCAGTAACCTTAACCTTAGGCTTCTTCTGCCTTTGTCTTTTCCCTCTGTCTGCCAGAGCTTGTCTCTCTGGTGGTTCCTTCTGTCCCAGATAACGCAGTGGGTTGGCCTGCAGGTGCATAAGGTGCTGGCAGCTGCCTTCCTGGCCCTTTCCTGCTCTGCCTGGGGGGATACCATTCCGAGGTGATGGCTGGAGCAAATGAGCGGAGCATGAAGGCCCTGAAGGAAGTGTGGAAAAGAACAGACAACTCTCTGTGTGCGGACTGTGGGAAGCCAGGTGAGTCCCCGAAGGATGCTGGAGGAAGAGTTGGAAGCAGGGAGCTGGGGTTGATCTCTACTAGCCATTTAGTGCTGGCTATCTGCATTGCACAGGAACCCGGGGTGGAGAGAAAGGGGAGGCATCGCTCTGGCTATTCATTCCTCTCCCTGGAGTTGGGTTGGCAAGGGAGGAGGGAGAATACGCTGCCATAGCACTGGTGGGAAGGACAGGGATGTGGGAGTGTCAGATCAGCAGGGGTTGTGTAGCTGCAGCACCGTGGGTTGTAGTCATGTCAGATCTCAAATGCAAATCAAGGTCATGCCCAGTCAGGATCTGACAGGAAAGCTCCCAGTGAAATCCTAACTTGTCCAGAAAGAAGGCATGATTCAGGAGGACATTGTCTCCACCATGACTCAGCTCTCAACTGACAACCTGCCACAGTGGCCAAAGAAATTTCATTTACTGAAGGGCGTGCCCTCTCAGAAGGGTACCCAGTTTGAGGTCTTACAAGTGCTGCTAAAAACACCCATTATACCCCTCTGAAAGGAGTGTACCACCCAAGCCAAATTAAGACTAGGCAAATTAGTACCATTTTGCCCTATTTAATTATTCCAGGAGAGTTTTAGATTCAAGGTTTTGCACTTCCTGAGCTAAACACTGTTAGGGGTTTGCTGTGATGCACTAAACAACTCCTGGGGTCTTTTCGCAGAGGTGGTTTCATTTTCGTCTGGGTGATCCTTTACACGAAGGGAGTTCACAGAGCACTTTGGGTTTTTTCAATATATAGGTCATTAAAATTCACTCAAAGTGATTGGAACAGGGAATGAGGGACTAATAGCTGTGCTTTTTCCTGACTGGCGTGGCATCCATGCCTTGGGTGTTAATTACTCAGCTAGGAAGAAACTATGGTCACCAGCTCCCTGTTTCTCATGACTACATTCTCAGGTGAGGCATATCTCCCAGGAATATTCACCACTTCTAGTTATACCCTCTTCCATATTCTCAGATCCTGACTGGGCATCCTCTACTTTGGGTGTCTTTATATGCCTCAGCTGTTCAGGAATTCACCGCAACATCCCAAGCATCAGCAGAGTCAAATCCCTGAAGATGGACTACTGGAATGATGCTCAGGTGCAGGTGAGGTCTTTATCCCCATGCGTATGGCAGGTGGTTTGGACTAGGCTATACACTCAGTGTCCTGGCAAAATTAGTCCTTTGACCTCACAGAGTTGAAATGTAATCTGGTTTAATCAGTCTCTTTTCTGCTCATGATAATCAGAGGTAACTCCCCACACCCCACTGGGAGAGGGAGGAATACACTTGCCTTATGTGTCTCCTCATGTCCTGTTACTTTATGGCAAATGCAGAACTCTTGCAATGTATTTTACTAAGGTTTAGGGTGTTTGCTGCTTCAGATTATTTGTTTTCCATTTACTAAGACCATCCAGCCTGAATGTCTCCTCTTGATTTCAGCAGTCCAAGGGGAAAATCTGGGGCAATTCCATTCTACAAGAAAATTTTCCAGATCTAATATGACCTCTTGAGAAAAATGGCACTTATGAGAACTTGACTTCTCCCCATTACATCCCCCTCAACTCATTAATCTTCAGGGCACTGAAAATATTTTCTGAAAAGCGAATAATCTGTGTCTTGCTGCTCTTCGGAAGCGGTTGGAATGTCCTTCAAGATGGCATTGATTGCAGAGCTGTTGTCAAACTCTCCAGGAGATGTGGGGCATGGCAGCAAATCCACTGAATGTGCATGCACCCAGCCTTACCAAAGTGACATTTAATGGCACTCTGTTGATTCAGGTGCAATCACTGTAATGTCTGAGAGTAGATGAGACCTTTGAGACCCACCTTCCTGCAGCCAGACTACTGGAATGTTGCAATGGAGGGGAAAGAGAATGCTCCATTAGAGTTTGAAGTGCATCTAGCCCTGTAGCCCATCTTTCCTGGGTCAAGAAAGAAAAGGTCCAACATGAGTCTGCATCAAAGGCAAGGCACTAACTCTCTGTCTAACTCTGCAGTTTCTGGCCAAGCATGGGAATGCTGTGACTAAAGCCATATATGAAGCTCACATCCCTATTTACTATTACCAGCCAACCTACAATGACTGCCAGTAAGTTGCTGCATACAGAAGAAAAGGGGAAGGGCAATTCTCTGTTCCTCTAATTTCTCTGGTTCATTTCTGAGCTACCTGTCACCTCTCTCCATAGAGTGCTGAGAGAACAGTGGATACGGGCCAAATATGAACGCAAAGAATTTACTGAGCCGGGAAAACAGCTGCCATATTCTGATGGTAAGAGCAGAACACAGCATCAAAACATCCTGCCTGTTGCCCTTGCTGGAAACTTCTGAGCATCATGTCAGTGTTGCAAATCCCACAAGCACTCCTGAGAACTCAACTGGTACTTACAGGGCTTAATTTTGGGGGTGTTAAATTGTGGACAACATAGGCTGGCACTGCCACAGGTAGCTTAAAAGCCTGGTGTTACCAGGTGGCATTTTTCAAAGACATTTGATGTCTTGGTGGAGACAGACATCTACAATAAGGAATATCTGGCTGCATGCTACCCTCTCTAACCATGGCAGTTGTCCTTGAAATGGCACTGCCAGTCCTGTGACAAAGGGCTCAGGCACAGTCAAGTGGGAAGAGTTCTGGTTCCATAGCAGAGTCTGCATGGGGGTGTTCACCGGAGACAGCTCTCGCACTGTCAGAAGTAGTAGTGGAAGCAAGACTAGGAGGTGGGAAGAATCTGGGAATGTCTTTTGGTGAGCACTTATCTGCACTGCAAACATGGGAACAACACCATCTTCAGTTGTAATTCAGAGGTGAAACATCTGAAGTGTTTATTCTCAGCAATAGTCCATCATATTTTTTGTCCCAGAAGGGTGGCTGGGCCCCGGGCTGCATGCAGCTCTCTGATGCCTACCATGCCTGTGGGAGAATGTTATTTTAAGTAGTTTTCTGCTCCAAGGGGTGAAGGAAGGCATCCTTTGGAAGCGAGGTCGAGACAATGGGCAGTTCGTACCCCGCAAGTTCCTCTTGTCTGAGAGAGAGGGATGTCTGAAGTATTTCACCAAGCAAGATGTGAGTATGATTGTCAGCTCCCACCTCAGCGCGTACTCCACAGAGATGTTCTGATTTCCTATGCAGGTTTCTGAGGAGGGTTCCCTTCCTAGTGTCAGAGTGACTTTTCCTCATGCTCTCCCTTTGTGCTTCCCTCACTACTGAGAAAAGGACTGATTTTTCACTTCACTCCTATCCATTTGCCTGGATGTGCAATCCTGCACCATTCCTGGAACTAACCTGACCCCATTGTGAGCCAAGTTGTCAAAAACCTTTTCTCTGATTGGTTTTGAGGAGGGCTTCTTTTCTGCTCATCCATCTCTCTGAAATCAGTGGAGTAAGAGCTAAAATGCTGTCACAAGGGAGGGAATGGCCCAGGGTAGGGAGAAGCAGGTAATGCCATCCAGAGGAACCTGGGCAAGCTCCAGAATGGGTTTAAAGAAGGTTTAAAAAGGCCAAGTACAAGGTTCTTCACCTGGGTCAGGCCTCTGACCCTGCCTTACCCCACTTAATCAGTAGCTCAGGTCTCTTTCCTTCTAGGATTGCTCATGCAGGATCATTGCTATTCTGTTTTCAGGCCAAAGAACCCAAAATCAATGTTAAAATAGATGTCATCAATGCTACATTCCAGCCAGAGAAGATTGGGAACCCCAATGGCCTGCAAATCACCTATCTCAAAGACAATAAGACCCGGAATATATTTGTCTACCATGAAAGTGGAAAGGTATCTGTTTTAGCATTAAACACAGCAAACCATTGAGGTGCTTTGAGGAGCTGCTGATATTAAATAGAATGAACTATGGGTAGGATGGGGTGTGTGAGTTTGAGTTGCTGTAGGTAACAGGGTGGGGGTTCTGGCTCTGTGTTTGTGTACCTGTGAGAGAGTTTTGCTGCAGGGAACAAGGCAGGAGCAATGGCTGAGTTGGTTTGTGTGGGAGGAGTTCTATAGAAGATGTTCTGCCTGTGCATGTGGAGAATGGGGCAGCCGTGCTGGCTGTGTGCATGTGAGGGAGATGCTGCGGAGGGAGATCTGACTGTGTTTGTAGTTAACACAGGGCTGGGTGCAGCTGGGTGAATTTAGAAGCCCCACTGTTGCTCTGGCTAAGCTTTCTGTCCTGTCCTGTTCCATCCTCAGGAGGTGGTGGACTGGTTCAACGCCATCCGCTCTGTGCAGTTCCATTACCTGAAGGTAGCATTTCCCATTGCCAGCGATAACGAGGTGAGGCAGCACTGGAGCACGGTGCTGGGTCTCCCGTTGCTTGTATGATAAAAGAGCTCATTAGTTACTGTTATAACCCCAGGTATGGAAGTGGAAATTGCAGGCTAAAGACAGAGAGATGAGAAGGTGCTTTTAAAAGGGCCTGTGGTTGTTAGAAAACAGCTGCTCTCTCCTGTTTCTGGGCATTTTGGAGACAGGAGTGATGCCTAGGTTGTCAGTTTGGGAAATACAAGTTTAGAAGGTGACTGAATTTGGGGGAATAGAAGGGTGGGGGAGGGAAATTAATAGTGAAGAGGCACAGCTGAGTGAAGTTACTCTTGCCATTTTGTCAGATTAAAAATCGTCTGACAAGAAACTTCTTGAAGGAGGGATACATGGAGAAGACTGGTCCCAAGGTGAGCTGCTGTGGTAGAAAAAATCTAACAGGGGCCTGCCAGAGCACCACTGGCTTTCCTTACTTCAATGTTTTTCTCCTGCTGTTTCCTCATTCCCCCCTGACTCTTTAGACACCCGTGGGAACAGTGTGTGTGCACCAAGGGAGGGGAGAATAAAAGGAAGGGGAAGGACACATGTGAAAGTAGATGAAGCCAGAGTCCCAGCTTTCTCCCAGAGCGCCAGATCTCTCTGCATGTGTCTGTGTGTGCGTGACCTTACAGGTATTTAGCGTCCAGATTTCTCCTGTCTCAACTCTGGTGTCCTTCATCGAAGTTCAGGAGCTGGGGACACCAGTTGGGATTAAATAACCCGACAGTGACCCCCACTCTCAGCTCAGAAAGGGCGAGGAGGAGGTTGCTGTTAAGGCAGGGCCTTGCTTCAGGTGGTTGGGATGTTTGGGATATCCATTCGCACTGCTCGCAGCAGAGGGCACTGTCCCCTCACACGTCGCCTCTTCCCTTCACAGCAGAGAGAGGCTTTTAAGAAGCGCTGGTTCACGTTGGATCACCGCCGGCTCATGTACTTCAAGGATCCTTTGGTGAGAGGGAGCTGTGACCGCCGGGCAGCTGCAGGCAGCGGTGCTGAGGGCAGGGTCAAACTGCACACAGAGTCTGTGCTCTGCAGAAAGGGTGGCTTGCAGGTTTCCCAGCTGCTATGAACGGACTCCAGGTCTTCCCCTTTCCATCCCATTTAGTTCATCACATGCTTTCTGTGTTTGTTTCACTGCCTGCAAAGAATGGGAACAGGGAGGGCAGCAGTGTAAATGTGGTGATGGGAAGGTGACACAGAGAGATGAGAGCAGCAGTTCCTCTCTCAAACCTCTTGAGATTTATGCCCATATTTTTATCTTTTCACTACTACTTTTGAGCAGACTTACTGCTCTTCTGAATCCCTTGACCACCTCCAAAACTTTTTGCTGCTTCATCCCTGATCCTCACACACTCTCCTCCTGTCCGTAGGTGCATTGTAATGATTCCCTTGTTCTTCTGGGATTCCATAAATCACTGTCTTTCCCTCCTGATGTGCAGGATGCATTTGCTAAGGGTGAGGTATTTGTGGGCAGTGGAGAGAATGGATATAGCGTCCAGAAGGGATTGCCTTCAGGGACACAGGGCAACTTCTCTTGGCACTACGGCATCACCATTGTCACCCCTGACCGGGAATACCTCTTCACCTGTGAGACAGAGACTGACCAGCTGGAGTGGATCAGAGCCTTCACTAGTGTCATCAACCAGGCCATGACACCACAGGAATATGCAAGTAAGTGCCTGGATGCTGTTTCTTTCCCCTGCTTCCACTCCCATCCACGGTATTGTCTTAATGCACCACTTTTTTCTTCACTACAGTTGAAGCCTACTTCAAGTTCAAATCCTAGGAAGCCATGCAGGAATCTCGCTATGACTTGACTCTACCTGGTCCTATTAGGTGGGTGTCAGGACAGGAGAGGAGATTGACATCAGAGAAACACAGTGTTCTTGGAGCACCCTTTGAAGCACTTTTGCCCCCATAGAATATCCACTTTGTTTTGAGGGCCCGATTAAGCTGCTTCTTTTCAAGTGCAAGACTTTGTGTGTCTGAATCCTCAGTACAACCTGTCCCTGTTAAATTGCTGTGATCTGACTGGATGCTGACAGGTCTTGCCTGTCAGTCAGGCCTTGAAGACTTTGGCACTTACCATGTTGGACATGGAACCTAGCATCACTCCTGCATGAAACTGCAGACAGCCACCCACCTGACACAAGAAAACAGCTGCCTGGCTGGAGCCAGGCACCCCAGCGGGTTACAGGGGCTGCTGGACTAAAAGACCCTGCTCTTTTACAAGAAATATCATACCTGCTGGTGACAGAGATGTGAAACATCTAGATATTTGATCAGTTAGTGCAGTGGTTGAGAAAGGTCACTTAAAAGATGTAACCTAACAGCCAAATACGAGGCCTGTTTCCTTCTGCCATGTATGGGCTTGAAAGCTTCTTCAGACGACATTTTGTGCAGACCTTCCACCCTTGCTTCAGAGAAGAATGAGAGATTGTCCCAAAAATAATGTGGATATACACTTAGGTATATGGATAATATGTATGTGCACATGCATAACAAAAAGTGATGGAGGTGGAATACTGCCCTAGGGAAGATACTGTGAGGGATATTCATGCCACTGAAGATCAACTGCCAAACTCTAGTCTCTATCAAACCAATTGGAGAGGGGTTGGATCTTGCGAGGGGAGCTGATAATGTGTATAGAGTTCACAGTCTTGCTGTCTCTGCTAGATCCTAGAGTTGATGCCTGAATATAGTAATACATGGATCTCTGCTCCCTCATTCTCTGTATGTCAAAGGCCTGGCACTTCCATTCTGACCTGCACATTGGATAAGTTTATCTTGTATATCACACATACATACCATTTTATGCAGTAGTATAACAGGATTACATTATGTCTGTATGTTTATGTTCTATTAGTAAGAGTTAGCCTAAAACACAAAATCAACCCATGATTCATCTTAAAGTCTTAAAGCTCATCTCTTAAAACTCTCTTGGGAGAGCTGTGTTTCACATGCTGGAAGGAGTAGCTGAGTTCTGTTGATGACTGTAGTATCTGATGTGTTTGCAGTTTTATGCAGGCAGTGGGAGAGAAGGTACCTCCTGTGTTGAGGGGAGCAACTGGAATTAATGAGACAACCAGTATTTTAATTAGCTCCTAAAGAAAGAAATTAAAAATCCCATTGTAATTTATTTTAACTTCCTAAACTAGCTGACCTGTTAACCGCTGAGGTATAAGGTTGTTTCTTGGAAAAAAGCAGATGATCAAACAAAAAGCCATAGGTGATCATTGTATTTCCTGGGGCACGTGGGCTGTGATTGTTCCCATCATAGCTAAATGGGCAGACTCACAGTGCCCCTCTGCTTCTCTGGGGACCCCACTCTGTGCCAAGACCACCACAATCTGTTAGGAGCATCAACTTCCTGGATGAGAAGAAGCATCACTCACCCTGCTACCATGGTGCAATGGAAATACCTGCCTAAACATATATTTTTGCTGCATTTTGCTGATCTCTCCCAGTTTAGAGCATGATTTTCCTGAAAAACAAAGGTCATTGCGCAGTGAGGGGAGTAGTGATGGGATGCCTCCTCTTCCTGTTTGCTGCTGAATTACCACTGCTGGATATGAGCAGAGGCATTTGACTCAGCCACAATGAAGCTAATACACTGATGAGAGTGTAAAAGAATGCAAAAGAGTGTGACTGGAGTGGCCTGAAACCCTGAACTAACGGCAGTGTACATGTGGTATGGCACATCTGCCTCTGTTCTGCAAATTCTGTGTTTTCCTTGAGACAATGAGGCTCAGATGTGGGTGAGGAAAAGGGCAGGGTAGCATCAGGCATGGGTGTCATGATGGTGTCTCGCTAGAAGGCAGTGGTGCCTATGTAATTGGCTTCTGCTCCCTGTTCTGAGGCAAGGCAGCTTCCCAGGGCTTCGAGGGAAGGAGGGGGAAAGCTTAGAGGAGGAGGATGGTCTTTGTGAAGAGGAAGAAAATAAAATAGTCTAAAATATCCAGTCCTTTGAGGCTTTAGGAGCTTGCTGCTGACTTGAAAGCAAAGGCAGAAAGGGGTCAGGACTGAAGATGTGAGGTGTCCCGTCATCTGGTGTGCCTGCTTGCAGACTGGGGGGGTATATCCACAGTACCAAAACCTCAAAGGGCCCTGACATCCTTGGGAGGGAGGAGGGGACAGGTTCTTTCAGTCTGGCTTGGCTAGGGAGAGCTGTGTGGCTGCTCCCTGCCTATTGCACTTCCAGGCCTGGCCTTGTTTCCCTTCTAAAGCCACAACACGATGCTTTCCACCCTCCTTGCCATATTATGCAGTCTTGTTTTTCAGTTGTCTCCTGTCTCAAATGAGAGAAACAAGGAAAAATGGGAAAAAGAAAGGGAAACAAGAACGAAAAGGAGGATGGAGCAGGATAAAAGTGCAGGAAGATATGGGGGAAGAAAGAATGTCTGCCAGAAAAAGAAGGGAGCTAGTGAGGCTTCTCAGCCAGTGGCTAAAAGCCCACTATAAATTGGGAACTGTATTCACACTGGTGTGTGAAGGTGTGAGTCAGGCACATTCCTCCCTGCAGTGGTCAAGGCAGCTCTCAGCGGGTTGGTTCAGCGGGGCAGGGCCCAACTCTCCAAAGTCTGTCTGAGCTGAGCTGACACAGACTTGGGAGCAGAAATCTACTTGTTCATCCACAGTTTCTGTGGGCCCAGCAAACTCTAGGAGAAATAACAAAGGATGAGCTAGTGAAGAAAAGAGACATTTCCTCCTGGTTGGCAGAGGTTATCTTGCATATATTGGTCTCGAAGGAAAAGGCAGCGTCCCTTTCTTGGCCCTTTCATGGTTAGGGAAAACAACCGGACAGAGCTTGGGATGGACAACATCAATGAAATGGACTGGGCAGCTGGAGGTGAGGAATAGACTTCTCTGGAGCACCCTGTCTATGTCTGATGAACTCTCCCCTTTCTTCCCTTGGCTGCTTTGCTGTTAAGGATGGATGTGTGCTGTACAGTGGGAGCAGAAGGCAGGAGGAAGGAACAGGTCTCTGAGAGCTTGATTTGCTCTTGCTCAGCTTACCCAAAGATGTCTTACAAGCCTTCTCTCATCAGCCCAAGTCCTAGAGAGGATCCCAAAGGTGGCAGTTTCTTGGAGGAAAGCAGTGGTGGGGGTGATGACAGCAATGTCCTGGGACGGGACAGCCTGGTCACAGGGCTCCTGGAAACAGTGCTGTAGGTCATGTGCCTCACTGGGATGGTGGGGAACATCTACACAGTGGCAGTGGCCTCTGGCAGGGTGGCAGGCTGCTCAGCAGGCTCCTTGGGGGTCTACATGATCAGCTTGCCCTGGCTGACCTCCTACCTCTCCACCATCCTCTTTGTGGTTTGCACCTACTTTGCCAACGACTGGTTCTTTGGGATATGGGCTGCAGGCTTTTGCTCAGCCTGGACCTCCTCACCATGCACGCCAGCATCTTCCTCCTGACCGCCATGAGCCTGGAGAGGTACTGGGCGGTGTCCAAGCCTCTGCAGGCCAGGCGGGCCAGCAATGCCTCCTGCAAACTGGCCAGCGCCGTTCTCTGGCTCTTCTCGCTCTTGCTCACAGCCCTCATGATGGTGATGACCCAGCTGCGGGAGGGGGATGGCCCCCACAAGCACATCTGTGTCCCCACCTGGACGCCATCAGCTTTCCAGCTCTACCTGACGGTGCTGTTCACCACCAGTGTCCTGGCAGCCGCCTGGCCCGGCCATACCAGTCCTCAGCCTGGGGCCTGGGGCTGCCGGTGTCCAGCCGGGCCCCTGTGTGGGGCTCTTCTCCAGCATCTCTGCCATTGTGGTGGCCTACTGGGCTGCTTCCTCCCCTTCTGAGCCTGGCAGCTGCCCAGGCTGTACCAGGGAGAGGGGCTGGGCATCGGCCCCACTGCCCAGGCCTACCTTAACTTCGGTGTCACCTGCCTGGCCTGTGGCAACAGCTGTGTCAACCCCTTCCTCTACACCCTGCTTGCCAGCAGCTGCTGCCGGCACAGTGGCCACACTGGGACATGCGAGGCATGGCCTGCAGCACCCCCTCAGGAGGCTGCAGGAAGCCACAGCTTTCAGGGAGTTTTGGGGTCAGTGAGGAAAAACAAGGAGTGAGCAGGCTGGGAACATCTGGCCTTTGGCTGAGGTCATTTTGAGAAATAAGTGTGTCACCTTCCATGCCAGCATGCAGTGTCTTCAATCAATGTTGTTGCAATGCTTTCTCCTTTGCATGGCTGCTCATCCTGCTCAGCTGGGCGAGGAGAGTGCTTGTCTCAGGGATCCTGAGATCCTTCAGCCCTCACACACCAGCCTCCACCTTGCACAAGGCTGGGGAGTGGGTGGAAGGGAGCAGTCAGCTTCAATATGTCTAAATTATATATCTGGGGAACCTTTGCCACCCCTCATCTCTTCGCTAGCAACGGGCCAAGCCATAACAAAGTCAGGACAACAGTGAGTCATAGATTTCACAAGAACAGTGAGTCACTTCAAGAAACAGCCAGCTAGCAAGAGACCTCACGAAGGTTCATACTCTCGTAGTAAAGCTACCACTGAGCTTTCTTCAAGAAACCGCCACAAAAAAAATCTTCGAAGAATCTAAAGAAAGATTGCCAAGTGCAACTAAGAGGCATTTTGAGATTCCCCTGTAGTACAGCTCAGGGAGTCTAGCACATAGTTTTCAAGATCAGCCCAGCAGAGCAAGCTGCAAGGAGAGAGCTCTCCTCTGTGTCTATCATGACAGTTCATGGTACCCCCACCAGCACCGTGGCACTGCTGTGGCTGAGGGAAATGCCCAGTTCTCTGGCCTACCAAATGTACCCCTGTCTGCCAGGCTGTGTCAATAGCGCTGTGTAAACTGAGCCAGGTCTCTTGCCTTGAGACCATCCAGCCTAGCATGGCTCATTTCCACACTTCTGAACCTCTTTCCTCCAGAAAGGATGGCTTCATCCTTATCACTCCATGGGAAGAGTCCCAGGCTATGCTGTCCCCCTGCTGTCCCTATGCACAGGGTGGCAATGCTAGATCCCGTGTTCACAATTATAGATGTAGCCCTAAAAAGAGTGTGATGTGATCATGCAAAGCAGATGGGCTTGGGCAACATAGGACTTCAAGAAAGATCCAACCTCAGAGCCTCAAGTTGCTTGTACACCCCAAGTGTTCCTACCTTTCAGCTAAGCTCTCATCTTACCTCTCTTCCTCCTCAGACACACAATTCCTAGCAGCCCAGCCCCTTTCTGCATGGGTACACCTTGGACACAGGACCTGGCAGAGCCTCATGAATTATGAAATAAGAGCGGCAGGTACAGCTGCTGTAGGGGAAAGTCCCTGTTCTCCAGCTGCTCTGCAACTGCTTAATGTGAGGAATTAGCCCAGCCAGGCCTGCAGGGAATCCTGTAGTACATTAGATTGTTAGTGCTTTGTGTTGCCTGTGGCCAAGCCTTTCATCCCAGACTGACCTGATAACTGCTGTGCACTGTGGACAGGGCAGATCCACCTTTCCTGCACCCACCGGGCACAGCATGGTGGGTATAGGAGCACCAGCACCAAGGCAGCATTAGAGTGACAGGGTCCCTGAGGCAGCTATGCAGTAGCATCAAACATGCCTGACTGCCTCAGACGCCTCAGAGTCTGGCCTCAGTTTAGACTGAGAAGTGCTCAGGATCACTTGGGCCAAGTAAAACAGGAACAACATCATAAGTGTACACATCTGTAGCATCCCATGCTCCAGCTGGACGTTGCTGCCTCCTCAGCTCTGTACAGAGCAGGAAAAGCACAATGGGCAGAATAGAACCGAACACCTCCATGTTACTGCCCTCGTGGGCCACAGCACAGCGCTTTGTGCTCCTGCAGTTACTGGACAGGTTTGGATGAGGAACCCTCCACATGCTCTGCCACACCCAGCAAGGCAGCATTTCTACTGTCTCCATACAGCAGTAAGAGATCCCAAGCAGACATAAGAGTAGGACCAGCCTCTACGAAAGGCTGCAGCCAAAACTAGCACAGCTGAGGACTTTCCCCTCACTCCACGCCCCAGTAGGCTCACTTAGCACAGCCACTCAATGCCGTCTGATGCCAGCCAGGGGTGCTTAGTTTAGGTAGAATTAATTTATTCAGGCAGTGTAAGGTGTCAGCCTAGACCTCGGTGGCCTTGCTTAAGGGACTCTTTTACTCTCCCCCCAGTGACAATTAGCCCAAATGCCTCCTCCTGCAACTATCCTTGGACTTTTAACCTTCTGCCTTCCCAGGCTTTTAACTCTAATCCTCTTCTCCATCCATGACTTTCAAGGACCAAGGCTGGGACAATTGCATCCACTTATGGTACTCAAGAAAAACTGGCTACTCCTATCCACCCACTCCCAGCAAGGTGCCCAACCCATGAGGACTCACAATATTAAAGAGATTAGATTTTGAGACTTAGTACACCAAAACTCTTATTTATTGATTGCTTTTTCTGTATCTTTGAGATGAAGGTGTCAGAGGATGTTATTCCCAGCTGAGGGACTGGAGTGTGAAGTCCCCTTGTGTATCAAAGTAGTCAAAGACAGAGAGGTTAAGCCGGTTAGGGAACGTGAACTGGTGACCTGGCAGGTGGACTGTCACATCATTTTGGTTGACACCAAAAGTGATCTGCAAGGAAAATGGAAAAGTTAGAGAAAGTTTCCTCAAGCTTCTCCCCTCTGCAGCACTGCTGTGCCATCCCCTGCTTCACAACGTGAGAAAGCTCAGTGGAATAATCTGTTCATCAACAACAGGAGTGTTATTCTGATCTCCCAAGAGATGCCCATTCCCTCCTCTGTTCAATAGTAACATCTTTGAGCCAGATGGAGCTTGCACATTTGATCCCCACCCTCCATCAGTGCTCAGAATTCTGAGTGGTGGCACTGGCCAAGCAGGAGAAGCCAGCCATTTCCTGTGCAGACAGCTCTGGCAGCTGTGTGTCCTGTGACAAACACCCTCCCTCCACCGGAGCGTGCACAGAGAGTATATGTGTATGTATATATATATATGTATGTAAATACATGTATGCCTCACCTCTGCTGTGCCCCCTTTCTGGAAAGGAAAGACAGTCTCCCTGTGCTCTGCACCCCACTCTTCCACCTTCTTTGAGTTGCACACAATGGTGTTCACATCACCATGAGCATCAAAACGGGGATTGAAGTGAAGTCCAAGGAGGGTAGCATCCTTGCCCAGATTCATCACAAAGCTGCAGAGAAAATAAAGCAGACATCAATACAGCTAAAAAAAAAAAATCTAATAAAATCAATATTATGGTAGCATGTTTCTCATTACCATGAGCATCCCTGGGTCTGTTTCTTCAAACCCACCTGAGGGTAACCTGAGAGAAACCCTTTGCTAAATTACACAGCTTCCCTAAAAAGGTGGTGCTGTAGCAGTAAGGGGCACTTTTCTGGGATGATAGGCTCCAGAGTGCCATCCCTGGGAGAGACATCACTTGCTTTCCTCAAAGCTTTTAACAAGGGAATGGTTCAGTACACAGTGCCCTGAACAGAGTTATCATACACCAAAACAAATTCCCAAGCAGTCAGTTGCTTTTCATAGACTTCCTTTCAGTCCTGAACAGTTAGCTAGTGCTGCATCCTGCCTGACGGCCACTGCCTTCTCCCCATCCTGCAGGCAGCTGAAATAATTACCATGTCCTTGGCTATCCCAAAGTATCTGCAACAGCAGTAGGAGGAAGTTTCCTAGCCTAATGTCCACCTTGCCTTCAGGCCTCTTACCCAGAAGAGAACAGGCATATTATTTGGCAAGAGAAAGCTTAGGAGGCTTCACTCAGATGGTATCAAACTTCAAAGGCACTGAGAAAAGCTGGGACATGTTTCCTGGAACACCGCTAGCGCTGGTACAGCAGCTACAGGCTCCACCTTACCTGCCAAGGCCTCCCCCAGCCACAGACCTGCACAAGGGCTGGGGGCTGCTGCAGAGGCATCACTGGAAAACCCAGCCACCCCGATCCCTGCACATTTAGGGGTACATTTCCACTTAAACCCACCTGCCTGCTCACCACGTTTCTTCCTTCTTTCCCCACCACCATGTGAGAGGCAAATCCACTGGGGCACCATAAATGTCCCTACTCCTGGCCATCTTGGTGCAGGGGAGAGGATGTGGTGGAGCAGATGATCTCAAACTAAATCTCAGTAGAAACACAGCTTCCATGTCCTGTACCCTGCACTAGAGAGGATGTGGTCACTGCCAGCGTGTGCAGCTGGAACTCCACATCTGCTTTGGCTTAGCCCCATGGCAGTACTGTGTCTGCAATGTGCATTAGGCAATGACTCACTGGAAGCACTGCTGATGTTAACCCCTTCTCCTCTCCTACCCAAGGGACAGAGTTCTTTTGCAGACCCCTCAGTGCTATGCCTTGGCTGTGTCTGGGCAGCACAGCACAACTCACCTCTTGGCATTTGGTGCAATTTTCCCCTTGACAGTGAGGCGCTGGCCAGGCTTGAGCCCCAGGTTGGTGCACACTGGTCCCTGGGGAACGTGGAAGCAGAGACATTAGCTCAGTACCTGCTGGCTCACTTGTTCTGACTTGGCAGCTTTCCCTGCTGCCTTTCAAGACATGCTTTGCTTTGGACCCATGGAGAAACAGGGAAGCTCCCTTGCCCTAGGGCATTGCAGCAAGGGCATCCCAGAGAACTTAGCCCAGTCACATGGTACATTTGATTGGAGCTCGATTTCCTAATCTTTCTCCTGCTGCTCTCATCAACATATCTGTATTTCACAGCAGTGAAGTGTAAGTACCTGTATACTACAATCACACCCACCCCATCCCAAACACACCCATGTGCCTTGTGGGTCTCTGCCATCCCACACAAATTTGTCTGGGATGGATGGCAGGGATGGAGACTCCACTCCCTTCCCCTAGCTCATGTTTGAGCTTCAAGCCTTGCCCAGGTCCAAGGACTCAGATACCTTGCTTCCCATCTCCCAATGGCTTGAGCTTTTTTTTTTTTTGTGTAGGCTCAGTATTTGCAAGAGTGTTCTGCTCCACAGAGACACCTGTCCCCCCACCTTCTCTCTACAAGGTAAAGTATCCTGGCAAACCCAAGACCTCAAGAATACTGAAAATCTTTTCCTATCTCACCTTAAAAAAAAATAAACTTGCTCTTGGGACAATCCCTGCCTAATCAACCTCAGTCTAATAAAAGGCAAATTAATCAAAGAAGTGCAATCACTCTTCTAACAGAAGCATCTCTCCAGCAGTCACAGAACAGTTAGGGCTTGAAGGGATCTTGGAGATCAAGTCCAACCACTCTGCTAAAGCAGGTTCACATAGAGCAGGTTGCAGAGTGTCATGTCCAGGTGGCTTTTGAACACCTTCTGAGCAGCAGACTCCACAAGCTCTCTGGGCAGCCTGTTCCAGTGCTGTCATCCTCGCAGTGAGGAAGCTTTTCCTCATATTCAGCTATAACTCCCTATGTTTAAGTTTGTGCCTCTTGCCCTGTTGCTAGACAACTCTGTAAAGAGTCTGGCCCCATACTCTTGATACCTGCTCTTAGGTCAACCTCTCTAACCTCTTAAGGTATTTGAAAGTAGTCCTTGACATTCACAGAACACTTCTGTAAGGCACATTCCTTCCAAGAAAGAGAAGAATAACAATTCAATGACTCATGAAAACTTCAGCCAGCATGCAAGCAGCAAGGCTGCCCAGAAAAGATGCTCAGACAGCAATAAATGTTACTGCAGCAGTTTCTCCAGAGTAGAGCTGCAGTAAACCAGGGTCCCCCAGCTTAGGACTCAACTCAGCAAAGATCCCCACAGGTACAGAATCCCCAAAGGGGTTCTACAGGAAAAAAGAACCACTGCTACCAGAATACAAAATAGCAGGCAGCCCTCTGTAGTGGATGCAGCAGGGATCATCTCTCACCAGTAGCAGGCACCCAGCTTTAACAGACCCGATGATTCTGGGGCTGATGTGCAAGCTAGCGCAAGCACCCTCACACCCAGCCCACACAGTCCCACCTGCAGTAAAGCTACCCCATCCCTTTCTCTACTCACACAAGACATGTTGCTGCTCTGCAGGGCAATGCTCCTCTCCAGCAAGGTGCAAGGCTCCCACGCAAGTAGCTCCTAGAGCCCCTCCCTTGCCTTTAAATAGATGGAGAGCAGAGTTGTCCCAGCCCTTCTCCACCCCATGCACCAATGGGAAGGGTGGCAGGGGTTGGTTTTGGGAGGAGGGTGGGTCTATTAGACAGAGCTGCCTCCTCCCACACTCACCCGGGCTTCTCTCCCGAACGCAGGCTGCGGGCCACTCCAGGAGGAGATCCAGCTGTGTGTGGCCATGAATCCAATGGAAAATAGTTTTACAATGAATGTTTTATTATCCACGGCTTTTATCCCACATGGAAAATGGTCGTATGGATCGAGACTTGGCGGGAAGGGTCTGTGGTGAGGGTGGGGCTCTTCAGCTCTAGTTAAATCAGGAGTAGAAGAAATGCCACTGAGCACACTTAGTGCCTCAGAAACACTTTTGGTCCAGGTGAAACCCCAGTAACAGAGAACTGAAGCTGCATCCAGGGTCACCCAATTGCACTATGAATCCTTTCTGTCCCCGGAGACTGCCCAGCTGCTGACCCACCTTTACCACCCACTTTTGTAGGGAACGGAACCTAAGGAGGGAAAACAGACCTTTTTCTACAGAACCCATAGGCACCCTCAAAACTCTGCAGTTCATCTTGGCTGCAGGGCAGAGTAAGCCAGGAGGAAGCTGCTCTTGGAAAGTTGGGAAGAAATTATCCGGGAAAGCGCGGTTCCTAGCTCTTGCTTCTACCCTGAACACAGTTAGGGGCCTAAGGAAGAAGGGGATAGGGAAAAAAATGCTCCTATCACAATAAGCCATAGGTCTATATGTCTTTTATCTGCCTCTGTGTTCTCTTTGCGGCAAGTATGATTCACTGGGTGAATGGATTCCTTTGGAAAAAGTTACCCAATTACTACATGGCTCAACTGTAATTATACTGAAAGCGGAGGGAAAAATTCAGGCCGTGTGCCAAGTCTGTGGCTTAGAGCTCTCCTTGTCTTGCATATTTGTCTCTAAATCACAAGACACTCTGTGATTTCCTTAAGAGGCCCAGAACTGAAACTCTGAAACAATTTTTTCTTCTGTGACTGTGAGGCCCATCAGTTCCCCCTCTGCCGAGGACATGAGAGTCCCCAGCCCTGTTACCCCGCTCCAGTATGACCCCTGAGGATAGCACTACTGAGTATTTCCAGTTGATGCCATTAGTGCCAGCAGAGGTAGCAGGGAGACCCTCTTGCCTGCCTGCTAGGGAGGGCAGAAACAGGCTCCAGACTTTGGCCAAGGTTGCTGATCACTCCATGACACAAGAGGGCTAGAGTAAAGGCCAAAGTGGTCCTCTCTGCTCTGGCATGCCTGCTCTCCCTTTCTCCTTCTGGTCACTAGCCTCGGGGTTCTGTTCTTGAGCCTGATCAAGGGATCATGTGGTGCAGGACGAGAAGTGCTCCGTACCAGGAGGAGAAAAAGTAAACAGAGTCAGCTTCCCTCTACTTGGGATGTATGTGTTATTAAATCAATTGCTTTTAAATCCAAGAGTTTGTGAGAACTAAATCCCAGGCATCTCTCCAAGTACTTGATCTGCTGCTGGAGCCATGGTCTAGGGGCCTGGATTGGTAAGGACTGTTGGATGGGGAAGGGAATTGTGTAAATATTTGCTCTCTTGGAGATGGAGGTGGAGGGGGCAATCTAAAACCTATGGGATAGGTTCTGTGTTTTCTGCAGCATTTCTGGCAGCTGGGCACCGTGACCAAGCCTTAGCAGCCTCCAGGTCCTTGAGTTATATCTGTCCAGGGACCTTCCACCAAATGCTGCTGGAGAGATCAGAGACGAGCTCCTGGCTAAGAGATGATAATGAAGGAGGGGCTACCATTCCAGAGAAGGTCCTGAAAGGGATATTCACATCAAGGAAATTCAGTTTCAGGCTTGAGCTGCCATCGGGCAGCCTGTATTTGTCTGATAGAAGTCCAGGTGTCTCCGCTGGCTTTCATGAAACCTTGAATTAAATGGCATTAGCACAACAGGCTAATAGCACAGGCAAGGGGGCCATCGGGTGTCCCAGTGCCTGCAGGCCATGGGCCACCTCCATCAGGACAATGCCATCCTCACAAGAGATGGCTGAACTGAGGGGAGGAAAGGTCCCTGCTCACCCTGGTGTCACACCAGGCAGGGATGGTGTCCCCAGGTGTACTGACACCTACTCCACCACACTGGAGACACGGAGGTGCTTGCCTGTGATTTTCAGGAGCCATGTGGTGTAGGAAGAGCCACTGTGGGTTGAGAAAGGCAGAGCCAGGCTGGCTAGGGCTGGAAATCTTCACCCCCTGTCACCTCCTTCCTTATCAGTGTGCAGTGGGCCAGCCAGGGAATGTGCCAGCAGTTTAGCAGCTCACTTGATCTACAAAGGATGCAGATGAGGAGGATGAGGACAGATCACCACAGACTTTGGTGTCATGGGCTTGTGTGGGAACTCTACATTGGGACAGGGCTCTTCTCTTCCACCGTTTCTGCCTCTCCTCACCGGGAGATCTCTCCTGCATAACATTTCAAATCCTAGCTTTGCATTAGAGGGAGAGTCACTGATCTGCATTGTAACTTGGGGAGCAAAGGTCTTCTTTGCTCAGTCCAAAGGGAGTGAGTTGATATGATGCTGTTGCCTCAAACAGTGCTCTTGTCCATGCCAAACTCTTGGCCAGAGGGAGCCATGAGTGTGGAGAGAGGAGTAATGACCATGGGATATGACTTCAGCAGTGCCTCACCTCTGGTTATGAGGGTGAGGCAGGTGGTGTTTGCATCTGCACCTACTTTCTGCAAACTGGGTTGTGTCCTGGACAGGGTGGGGCCAGGAAAGGGTGTAGAAGAGCAGGCTGCCATGACAGGGACAGACCAAATTCACAGACAACACAGATGTCCAAGCCCAGGCATCACAGCAAAGACTCCACTAAGCATGTACTACTCTAGGTGTAGGCACCTGACTCAGGTCCTGACCGTGGCACTTCCAGTGTGGCCTGTGCTTCAGTCACCTGCCTCCTGGGAGCAACTTGCTAACCTCTCGCTAGCCTGTCCTTGCACAATCTGCTCCCTTGTCCTTGGAAAGTGCAAATTGCCCTTGTGAGCAATCCCAGACTGTCTTTGAACTTTTAATGCCTTTGGGGTCTGAACCCATCCCCCAGTGCTGGCTGTGACCCAGCATTCCTGTCTGTCTCTAAGGCTGCTCATGGTGCTCCTTGTAGCTCTTCTCCCAGAGCTTCAGCCTTCTTTCTGCACTCTCCTTGACACTCAAAGAGCCCAGGCTGATCTCTCTGTGCTGAGATGGCACGTTTTCTTGAGATCACAGCACAGAGAGATGGACACCCTCACACCTCCCAGCCTCCAAGCTGTAATACACCTCAGGTTGAAAGGGTAACATGATTGCTAGAAGAGAGTTTCATCACTGCGAGTAGCTTTGATTTAGAGCGTGCCTGCTGGTCTAGCTGATAGGCACTGGTATGCCTCAGCATATCCAAACCAGTCTTGTGGTCTGAGGGCTGGAGTCCAGCTAGTGCAAGTTGTGGGGTTGGGTTGGAACACTGGGCCAAGCTTGAGGGATGGCCCTAAATAAGGTGGTTTGGCAGCTGCCAAAGTGTCTGAAGCAAAAGAGGGAAGATCTGCCCCAGATCTTCTTGTGAGGGATGCAGCAATAGGTAGGGCATCCTGAGCGATGACCTGGGAGGAATGGGAAAGGGCCTGGTTCAAAGGCCTGTGGACTACGTGTCCAAAGCCCACTTGTCCACTCTCTTCAGCTAGCAAAAGCCTGTTTTGGCTGCAGTCACTCTTGCAGTGATTTGCAACATCTTCCTACTGGGAGAGAACCTTTGTACCTGTTCAGCCACTTCATGTTATGTGGCCTGTGGGATTTTCAACTAAGAATTAGGCATGCTAAACTCCGATTTATTGTCTTGTGGACACAGGGCCTCACATCAGGAATGAGCTACAGCAGGATCTCCCAAACTTTGACTTCTGAAACATTTCCAACCACATCCAATTTCCTGGATTAGGAGCCGTCTGTGAGGCTCCAACTCCTGCTGACTCCTGAATCTCTGCTTTCATTAAATCAGTATGGAAATATGTTCCCAAGTGGTGAAGATAATCCTGCAAATGTTATCAAAGAGTACCTGGACAAGTGATTTATCTGGGCGAGCCTGATGTTACAGCTTGGGGAAGCAGGAATGACTCCTTGCACTAATGATGCTGGGATGTGTTAGACACACCTCTGGGTGCACCCTGAGAGGTTCCCAAATCCATGCTCCCCACCTCCTCCCCTGCACCTCTGGCTGCTCACCCTGGGCTCCATCTTGCCTTTGGGGTGTAAAGTCTGTGGTCTTTGCAGTGCTTGGTGGGGAAGGGAGTGCTCCTGGTCTGCCAGCAAGGTGGTGTCCCTGTGGCTGTGGGGTGGACACAGCAGCCTGGCCAGGAAGGCAAGGGAGGGAGCTCGGTGCTGGGTCACGGCCACAGGCAACTTGGATCAGCCTGTGTCAGCCCACAAAGGTGGTTGGCCCAAGCTGTTCAAGTGCTCTTCTGGTATGTGAGATCAGTGAGGAGACACCTGCTGATGAGGGTTATCTCCTCTGTCTGCTGTGGTGACAGGCAGCAGGACCCCTCACCTCACCATGCTGGAAATACTGACAGCACAGCAAAAAAGCCTTTGGTTACCTTGGACATGAAAGATCCTGACTGAGAGGCTGGAGCATGGGTGTTAGCAGATCTTTAACCCAGCCTGGCAGTGACTGGTTGGGATGGCTCCAGGACATCTGCTCCTCAGTTTAAGGACACGTGGCCCAGGGCAGCACAGCAAAGGCAGGTCAAGGAGGAACGCTTTAGGAGAAAGCACGTTCTGGGTTTTGACACACAGAGGTTGCTCACAATGACATAACTTTGACCAGGGGGTTGCTGCATGTAGAGTATTTCCAAGAGCAAACACAGGTTAAGCAAAGCCTGGCAATTGCTGCTGAGCCAGAGGGGAACAGCAAACTGGGGATAGCTGGATGGGGAATGGAGAAAGTCTAATGTTCTGCTGTAGACAACATACAGTTAGGGACCTCAAACAACTCTGACTTTGAAGCCAATAATATTTTTCTTATTTAAAAACCGTAGAAAATCAACTTCTGACCAGTAGCATGAAACAGAAGGAAACATAAAGATTGAAGTGAAAATGACTTGAGGTGCAGCGTGTATTGTTCAGGTTGTGCAGGCACTGAAGGCAAGGCTTCAAATCTAACCTGTAAGAAATGACAAATTTTGAAAGCAGAGCTGCAAGCTCAGCAAATGCTGACTATGGAGGGGAAGACATTGCTACCACTTGTCTGGATGTTGGCTAATGACTTCTAGAGGGCATGCAACATAAGCCCTGCACCACCACTGCACGATTGAAAGGCATAATTGTACTAATATATGTCGCCAAGGATTATTCCTGTCGTGCTCATTAGTGCTGGAAGTTCAAGGCAAGGAATTGTAGCTTCGTGCATGAGGGTCAGATGTTTCATCACAGGTGTGCCTGAGCAGGAGAGCTGCTGGCTATTGCCTGACTGTGGCCACCGGCTCTGCGTTGCTGCAATACCCAAATTGGTGTCCTTGAGGTGCCTTAGAAACCTGCCATTTATTGAGCCTATTTAAAGCCTAAAAACAACCTGCTGAGGCATATTTGCTGTCTCATTTTTTGTCTTGTGTTAAAGTGACTTTTGAGATGTACCAGACAGAAGTTTGTTTGCTGTACTTAATATGCAAATTGTAATTGGATGCTGTGTTTGAACATGTTGCAGCAACCCAGATGCTGGTTTCAGGTCTTCCAACAAACAGTGCTCAGGAGAAGTATGTTCATGGAACACAGACACGTCCTCCTCCAACACCCTTGAGACCGAAACTCAACTGCATGCCATTTTTCAGCAAGCAATGTGTGTGAAAACCAGTGTGGAATGATAATCCTGAAGAAAAGGGTTGCCGTGAACAGGCTTTGCTGCCAGGAATGACAAGAAGCCTGAAAACACCCGTTTGGTATTTTTTTGTGTGTATGGGAAGTGATATGGGCTGTGATGTTAGTCTCCACACGTCAGAAACAGAGTGGCAGAGATGCTCAGGAGGTGAGACCGGCAGGGAGCCTGAGCACATCAGGTTTTACTCCCTGAGACAAACCCTGCTTGGGCCATTGCATCTACTTTGGCAAATGCATTCATCTGCAGCCAGCCCACAAGCTGCTATTGGGGACACACCTCATGCTTGGAGAGCCGACCATCCTCTCTCTCCCTGACCAGGCCAGCTGGGACCTGGGACAAAGCACATGGGAACACAAGGCATCAGCATAGCTGAGCAGAAGCCAAGACCAACTTGGCCTTTCCAAAGGGGAATGGGGCCCACCAGACAGGAGGGGCTGGAGAAAACCGAACTGTATTGGGCAGACATACAGCTGCTCTCCCTGGAGGTCCTGTGGGTGGCACAGCTCACCATTCCCCAACCTGGATGCATCCTTCTGGCAGGGACAGAGCTGGTGCAGCCTGGGACTGTCATCCACAGCTTGACTGAGGACGCTGAGTCCCCCAAAACACCCTTGGGGGTCTCAGTAACATGTGCCATCCTTCACTTGGTGCCCCAAATATTTAGGTGGTGGTGAGCACTGTTAGGCAGCTGCTGCCTGCCACCCTAGAGCCAGCTGGAACAATTAAGCTGTCTGTTATCTGCCAGGATCAGCTGCTGAAATGGGAGGGTGTTTCAGCAGGGCTTGGCACCCTCATTTCCCTGAGGCTTACACTATTTTGGGGGAGAAAGTGCAGGGCGCTTTCTGATGCTATCACAGTTTGGAGGCTGTGGAAAGCACTGGGATGTGTCATTCCCTGCCATGCTGCTGGTTCTCACTCCCTTGCAAGGGGGCCCAGACACCCTTGAGGCTGGTGGGCACACACACATCGCTGCTGTGGTGAGGCTGTGTTGCTCTTTTGGGAGTTTTTGCAAATGGATCCTTCCAAAGAAGCCCTTTGCAGAGCCATCTCTCTGCCACAAAGAACATCCACCCATCATCATGTGCCACACAAGGGCCTGCTCTCCCTCACCTCTGGCTTCTCCAGCTTCCTTTGCACCCTGGGCAGAGAGCAGGTGCTGAAGCAGCCCACCAACACCCAAGCTGGGCTTGCCAGCCTACAGCACCTGGGAAGAGCTGACCTTTGGTGCTCAGCCCCGTCCAGGTGTCAGCTGTCCAGACCTCATGCAAAGAATGGGATCCACACTGGGGATCTCCATGGTTGCCTCCTGCAGATGCTGAGCTGGGGCAGGTTCACAGCAGCGGCTGATGGGGTGGTAATGCAGGTCATTTTGTCAGGAGCAGGAGCTCACATCCCCCCAGTACTGGCAGCACAGACACACTCTCCCTCTCTTATGCCCTGTGTTCCTGGGCAGAAGCTCCTTGGGTTCCTCTGCCTTTGCCAAACAAAGATCCTGTCATTTTTCCAGAAGAAAGCCAAGGACCAGCTCAGATCCCAGTAGAACTGGGTGACTTGTGAGAAGGGCAGGAAGCGTGTCAATGCACTTAGTGCCAAAATGAACAACATGGCTTTGTTCCACAGGATTTCGGTCTTGCTCTTGTGATGGACGTGGAAGCTGAGCACCGACAAACTCCTGACTTTTGCTGGAGGGGTAAATTTTGACGTGCCAACTGCCTGGCCATGTGCTTAGGTGGGGGACTTTTCTGTGGGACAGTTTTGAGGATCCTGTGAAGCAAATTTAGCCCGTGGGCTGCTGGTTGGGAGATGTTTTGGCAGAGAGTAGGATCACAGATTGAGCAAGGGTTGATGAGATGTAATATCAGCTTCTGATTCCCCTCATCACAGCGGGAACCTGGGGGAAGAGGGATGGACATTCACTTGCAGCATCCACACGCCAGTGCTTTGGTGGCAAATGCCGCTCACGTGACCATGAAGCCTGCTCTTCTCACCCAGCATAGAAGGTAAGGCAGGGTCCACCAGCCAGCCAGGTGTTTTTGGATATACCCTCCCTTCCCCATAGGCAGGTAGTCTGTGAGGCATGTCCATGCTGAACAGGTTCACCAGATCACCATGAAGCCAAGGGCCACTGCACCATCTAAAAGTTTCCTTGTACAGGATGGATTATCTTCAAAAACCATGGACATCTGAGAGGTACTGCCTCTAGGCCCTCAGGAATTTGCTTCAGAACTAGGCAACACCTGAGATTCATTATTTCCATTCCCACCAAAGCAAACAGGGAAAAACCAGTGAGGTTCTCCTGGTCTCTGTACTCACTATATTTAGTCAGGCAGGTTCAATTTTTAATATAATCCACCTCCTCCCATTCAAAGGGAAGATGGGAGATGAGAGTAGTCCCCAGGTCAGGCTCATGATAAGGAGGTATCCTTGTAGGGAAAGCTCTGTCTCTACAGGGTCTGCTGTTGTGTAACCTTACCCGAGTGGAACAGGACCTTTGCAGGACCTAGCCCTAAGCCAAGCTCTGGGCAAGGCATCCCCCATACCAGGCAGGGTGACCACCCTGGACTTGTTTCACTGGCTCTGCTGGGAACAGAGAGAGATTGTTCCTGGCAGGAGCAATCCAAGGGCCACTGCTGGGTGCAGAAGTCGGGTTGGAGCACTGTAAACTTGGTGCTGGGCAGCCCCAAAAGAAGGCAACTTTTATGAGCTCAGTTTTGGCACCCTATGGAGTGCCTACCAGCCCAGGAGCACATGGAGAGGTCCAGAAATGGGGGCCAGCCTCCACATCCCTTGGTGACTGCCAAGCTGCTGTCTGTTCAGGATAAGAGCTCTTGGGGCGGGGGGGATGTCTCCCTGGGCAAGCAGGCATGAGCCATGACTTTCTGGGAGACAAAAAAGCAGGGGGCTAAAGCCCTGGCCCTCCCAAAATGCACCCCTTCTTAACAATAGTACTGTCAGCAAGGACTTGTGCTGTGTGACAGAGCTCTGTCCCCATGGCTCTTGGGGACTTATCTAACCCCTAGATGCAGGGGGACATACCATTCTGACAGTCCTCCCTGGAAAACAAAGGCATTTGTCTCTCTTTGTGGTGTTCTGATTATTTGGGGGAAAGGGAAGGAGAAACAGCAGAGAGCAGAACAGGGCCTTGCCCCACGTGGTGCTTTATTCATCTGCCCTGGGGGTGCAAGCTCAGCTTTGTGGGCAGGGGAAGTTTTACCTGCTGAGCAAGTCCAAGAGGACCCGTGCCCATGAGCAGGGATGAGTGGTGGAGGGAGAGCTGTGCCTGGGAGAAGGATCTATCAGGTCTGGTGGGGCCGGGCTGCTGAGGGACAGCCGTAGGAGTGGACAGAATCGCTTCTCCAGCTGTGAAGGTTTGGGTCTGAGGAGGGTGGTCAGAAATACAATCAGCCTGTCAAAATCAGCCAAGGCACGCAGTCTTCCCTAGCCCCTCTGCAACCCACTTGGCACAGGCTCCCAGCCCACTTTCCTGGGGCCTGGTCCCCTCTCAGAATGACCCAACCAGTCTCTTTGCTTGGGTGCCACAGAGGAAACAGGCCTCTGTTTCCCCCTTTCCTCCTCCTCCTCCTGCACTGCTGTGGCGGGATGACTGCCTGCCATGCTCAACACTCCCTGCTGGTGGGTGAGGGTACCCAGCAACTTGCTCAACAGGTAAAACCTTCCCTCCCTGGGAAGTCTCTCCCTGCATTTTATGACTGCTTACCTCTGAGCCAAGGGTGCCTTTTTGGCAGCTCCAGGAGAGGGCCCGGCTGGGTGTGGAGTGCTGTTTTTTTTCTGGGATTTTATTACTTGTTTAATTTCTCAGAGTGTCTCAGTCGGCCTTCCTTCAAGCTCACCATTGCTTCATCACTATCCACTCTCTTCCTTCCACCAGCCCTGCGTAGACCCCACACATGGCAGAAAAACCACAGGCAGCACCTGCTACCTTCCAGAAATCTCTCTGGCCAAAACACCCGCTGCTGAGCCTTGCTAGAATCTCTGTGTACACTGAACCATTCAACATCCTTGTGATGTATCTCATGGGCTGGGGAGGAGATGAGGTTCATGCAGGACCTCTGCTGCTGCTGCATTCCCATCCCCTCCTTATCCCTGGCTCTGCACAGAGCAGCCCTGACAGAGAAAACCCAACCCCTCTGCATATATATCCATTCTTGGGGACCACAGGGTTGCTGAGGTTTGGTCAGGTCAGCCTCAGAGATGCTGGGCTCAACCTCTTGAAAGCGTGGAGTGTAAGTGGAGAGCACAACTGACCAAAGCTGGTGTATTACCTGAGGAACACTCTCAAGGACTGACCCCGGATGCTCACCAGCTCTACGCCAAGTTGCCATTTCCCCTTTGTAAAATTTGCTTTTTCCACTGCAGAAAGGTTAGGCTGTGCCTAGCACATGGCTGCATCTTAACTCACTTGGGAGACTGATGGTTTTACCTCTATGGGTGAAACTGAGATGCTGGCTCTGCACTGCTATTCCCATACAGAAGTGGGAATATGCTTGGCTGTGCTGTGAGCTGACCATCCCTCCTTCAGGCAGGAGGGTAACTGTTGGCTCTGCATGATACTCTGCACGGGGAGACTGAACACTTTCTGAGAAAGGCAAGATCTTGGCAAATAATGTGCCACAAGCACTCTCTAGGCAGGGGGTGAGCGCTGCTGGAGATGGGACGGCCTAGTTCACTGAGCATGTGCTCTCCCTTTTTCAGGGGAGACTCACACACACTTCAGAAAAGTTTGCATCCTTTCGGTTTTTTTGGCCTGGCACAGGTCTGCCAAAGGCAGAATGACACCCCTATGTTTGCAAGGTCTCCCTTTGTGCTGAGTGCCCAAGGAAGGGTGGCACAGCCCAGACATGCAGAGCCCCAGATCTGCTAGGGTGTGGGTACCTGCAGTGGGCAGGTAGGGATGAATTCCAGGAGGAGCCAGAAAGCAGGACACATATTACGTTTCACAGCTGAGCTGATACATCTTTTTTAGCTTTCTGTAGTATTTCTAAAGACAGCATACCCTTTGGTCCCTCCAAGAGGCTGGAACATGAAATGCACTGCTTTTGCAGCATGATATCTGCTAAAGAGAATCATCCGTGGATCAGATCTCAGCAGCACCAGCAGCGCTGATGAGAATGCAGCCTTAAGCACGTAGTACAAGAGAGAGTCAGAGCTGGCCTGGTCGGGGGGAGAGAGGATGGTCAGTGAGCAAGCAGTGTTTAGGGATCCTGAGACTTCTCAAGGCAACTCCTCCCTGGGGGATTACTGTACATCTCTGGATACCGCCCACAACCCACCAAAACAATTTTGACGGTACTTTTTGCAGGGTGCTGGCACACTGGCTGTTATACAGAAAAACTGAGTGCCTGGATGAAAGCCTGCCTCTCACCCACACCTTGCACAGGTGGCTCTCCTGGCTCCCACTGCTAGTGGCATCTCAACACCACCCTGGCTGCAGGTGGACCAAGTCCCTGTCCTCCTCTGTCTGCAACTGGGACAAGCACTGACAGGCCCCAGCTCCTTAGCAAGCCTTTGCCCAGCTGGCAGGTTTCAGCTCTGCCTGAGGAAGTGCAATGAGCTCCTTCTCTGCATTGCACAGGGTGCCAAGCCCAGCTTCACTGCTGGTTGTGCCTGTGGGAGTTGTGACCACAGTCCTGGCTCTGCTAGGGCTGGGATAGCTGGGCATGCTGTGGTGGCAACCTCAGTGGTGTGGCAGCTGCCCTGCTCTGTCTGAGTGTCTGTGGCCTCCTCCTGTTGAAACATCACCCCTCAAGGGCAAACCTGCCAGGCACCAGTGAATGAGTTGGGGTGAAGGTGAAGACTGCCATTACATCATCAAGTTTGCATTCGTGCAGCTTCTCAGCATCCTGCAACCACAGTCCCAGGTGCTCTCCTTCCCCTTGCCTGGCCAGCCGTGTGTAGCTGCAGAGGAGAAGGGGCACAGTTCTGTGCAATCTGGTTGCTCACTCACCGGATCAATAAATGCCCTCCATGTGAGTCTGGAAATGGGCACTGCACATGTGTTTGGGATTGTTGTATCCCTCAGAAGGGATTGCAGATGGTTGTGGATGTTTCTCCCATCCTGCTCCTTTCATAGAGATTTAAGTACCTGAAACTGCTGCCAAGGGGTTTACAGCAGTGCCTGAACAGATAACATCCTTTTTCAGTTTGACTTGGAAAGGCAAAACCAATGTGCTATGGCTCTGAAAAATAGAAGATGAGAATCTTGTGGTGTTGCAGCCGATGGAGTAACAAGTAAAGCAGCAAGCAGGGTATCTGGTGTTCATCAGGAGTGGATGAAGAGTACTGCATAAGTCAACTTTTGAAAGAAGGATAATGTGCAAACTGGAAAGCATGCATCTATAGCAATTAAATTATAGAGCACTGGTGGAGGGCATGGTCCCCTGGAAATATGACCGAAAATGCCTGGCACAGAAGGAGCTGATTAAGCACACACAAAAGAGCCCTGTGACTTGGATGCAGACTGCAGGGCTGTTGGCCACATTTTGTGCCATTTGCTCTCCAGGACACAGCCTTGTGCTTGCCAGCAACCCAGCTCTCCTAAGCAGAGATGCTTGTGTGACCAAGCCGCTACCGGCTGGAGCTGTGGGCTGAAGTAAGAATGAGCTGTGATGAGAAACAGCTCTGGAGCAGGAAGCTGTAGTTGCACCCAGGGAGCCAGTGGTAGTTAGGGCCCTGCAGTGTCAACAATGTCTTGTAAAAGAAGCTGACAACCAAAGTACAGCCAAAATTGTCTGTGGGTATAAATCCAGCTTTTCAGCTCTTGGGAAGGAGTCTTGTTGAACAGCTCAGAGGAATGTGAGATTTGAATGTGCAAAGGGACAGGATTTCACATTCTTTCCCCAACCAGCTGCCATTTATCAACCCATATTTCTCTGAGCGGGCTCCTATCGGCTGGGACGACACCCCACACCCTCCCATTCTGCTCTCCAACCTTCAGCTGTTCACCCCTGCCTAGCAAGCCTCCTCTCCTGTCATGAAAACATTCCTGTTGCCGAGCATCAGACTGATGTGAAAATAACTGCGGTTTTTGCAGCACCACCTTGCGTTGGGTTTACAGATCTATGGAGAAACTCTGATGTGGAACCTCCCACTTCTTTCCTCCTACTGAGATAGACAGACAGACAGACTGTAGGCTCAGGCAACAGTGAAAGTGAGGTCTTGCTGGAAAGCAATTTCAGCTGCACTTCTTTCTAAGCAGCTGTATTTTTGTCTCTTACCATGCCCAGCACTGAGGCCTGTAGGTATCACCCAGCTGTGTGCTAAAGGACAGGGTAACAGCTGCTCTTGGCAGGCTGGATGGTGGCAGGGATGCACAGCTCACACCGTTATACAAGGACAGTCAGGCAGTGGAGTCCCTGGTAGTGGTAACAGAAAGGTAAAAGGAAAGAGAACATTTCATGTGAATGTTATTAAACGGAAGAAAAATCTGGTGTCAATTAACTCCAGCCAGCATAATGGGAACACAATACAGGAGCATCCTACTTCTAGATTTTTTTTCAGCCTAAAGAACAATAGTCCAGGGGATGGGAGGGTGAGATCCCTAGACTGATGCCTTACCAGGGTTGTCTAATTTACTTACTGCACCTGGCATATCATCTGAGTCCAAGAGACAAGGAGCATATAAGGATGATCCTCTGCAGGTGTCTTACTCCTCTGCGTTGCAGAACATTGCCAGGAAAAAAGGAGGAATTATGGGTTTTAGACAGGATGCCTCCATGTTCTGAGCTTGGAGGCTTGCTGCCAGAATAAGTCCCAGGGTAATTCACGTACTCCTTTTCCAGGTAGATGTATCTCTTTTTAAGTCACTACAGGAATCAGACAGGTTTTCCTGATGCTGTTTGTGTCCAGGACATGCTGTCCTGGAAAACTTAGAACACACCCAAAGGAGTAATGACAGAGATTTGAGTTGCATCAGCAAGCAGTACTATGGGGTCTGCCTCAGATCCCGCGACTTAAAGGGTGTGCCAACCAGGACTGTGCCCTACTTGCAGTGACCAGCCACCCCAGCCCCTGGGCTGACCTGAGGACCAGATACGCTCCTCTAGAAGGACTGTTCTACTGCTGCTGGGTCATCAGCAAGTGACAAGTGACCAGGAGGAAGACTACTTCTGTAGGAAGCTCTTCTGAGAATCCTCAGTACCAGGCTGCCCAAACAGATAACTTGCAAGAAAGCAGCTCAAAAACTTGAACCAACAGGCAGATTTCCAGCATCATTGGCTCAAGGCCATTCAGAGCTGCTTATGGCCAAACAGGAGTCAAACACAGTGTGAGATTGCTCAATGACATAGGTCCTTTCAGCCCTGAAATTGTTGTGGGAAAGCAGCTAATGAGACTGTGATGAATTGCAAGGCAGTGAGCATCATGAAACAACCTAAACACAGCCTACACTCTCCACTGGAGGAGTATGGCTACTCTGTCTCATGAGCTCTGTCAGTTTTCAGGTAACCAAGCCCATTGCAGGCACATGGTCCTCCTGGTTGTACTGGAGTGCTGAAGAATGGCATATTGCCATTCTTCACTCATCTTGCCAGCCTTGGCAAGTGCACAAACAGGGACTGGCACTGTCTGTGCCACTCTCAGGCTCTGCCCAAACACAGCTGAATCAAAACCTCCAGACGCTAGGCCACATAAAGAAACCAAGTCAGGAACACCTGTGTCTCAAGAAGGAAGCCTTGCCAGGGCTACAGTCATGTTGTCCCAGCAGGTGGGAAATCCCTAATCTACAGCCCACAAAGACTCAGTTTCCTCTGGCTTCTATGCTGCAGGGATAAACCACCTAACTTGCACATAGGCAGCTGTAGTATGACAGTGGAGTGTACCTGGAGGAAACAGAAACATGGATCTGAGTTGTTTCATCTTGCTTGAAACAGGTCAAGTATGGAAGCAATTCATGCCATAAATGTTACCCAGGTACCACTTTCTGTCCAGCTTCTGTGGAAGCCAGGCTAGAGGTTCAGCAAGGGCAGAAAGGCTAGCACAGGACTTTTGAGTGACCTGATGGACAACTGCATCCATTTAAAAGACAGGTTTCTCTCACCCACAACGCGTGAAGAGAGCATCTCAGTGCTCAGCAATATCCTATACAAACTGGAAACTGCTAGTTGCTGGAGCTGCACATCCAGCAGGCTAAATCACGGGGCAGAACAACCTGGATTGTCACAGGCAGCTGCCCTGTGATCTGGGAATGCTTCTGGCATCACATCTCCCTTGTCTCCGTGCTGGAGGCTTACAAAGCTGACGGTGCTTTGCTGCAGTGGTGTACTGAAGCTACAAAGACCAGTATAACTCTGAAAGCTGGTGGAGGTCCTAACGGTTTTTAATTGCCCTCAGCAAATTCACCATCTCCCAGGGAGTATAAGGAACACCAAAACAGCTTGTCTGCCAGGGGCACTTTCCAGTACATTATCCACACACAATTCCCAGGCAGAGTCCAACAACAGCAGCAGCTCCTAGATGTGCACAGCCACGTCATTCTCCTGGGCTGCCTGGTGAGTTTTCTGGGGTCAGAGTCCATAAAGCAAACGAAGCAGCAGTAAGGAAGGGAAAAAAATGGATAATGGTAGAGAGATGGCAAAGGGGAACCTGAAAACCCACGTTACGGTGGGGAGGGGACAATGCCTTGAGTAAAGAGTGAGAAGAGGGAAGCTACGCTGCTGAGGAGGGACTTTACACACACTGCTGCTGGAGGAAGAGTAAATGCTGGTTGGTTCAGGGCAGGCAGTAACAGGCTGCTGCTCCTCACCTCCTCCTCCTCCCTGCTCCAGCTGCTGCAGGACAGGGTGGCGCCAGAGCTGCCTGCCTTGGCAGAGGGGGACTCTCACATCAGGTTGGGCAAGTAGTTCCTAGGATCATGATCCTTCCTTGGCTCTGGAGGCACTTTCCCATGCATAAAAACTTCCTCTATCCTGCCAATCTCAACACCTTCCAAATTCTCCCAGTTCAATTACCATGTCATGTGGCTGAATATTAACAACTTCCCAGCCAGGATGATCTCTAGTTCCTCATGTTAAAAGCATCTACTCACCGATTAATATCTTTGGACCCATTTGTTGTCTTCCTGAAGTGCCAGTCACTTGACCAATTTGTCAGTCTTCCATGATGAAATGGCTGGCTTGCTTGATGAGAGGAAAGCAGTGGACATATACCCTGACTTCAGTAAGGCCTCCCACAAAATTCCCCTACAGAAGATAATGGAAGCATGGGCTGGCTGAGGTAACAGTGAAATGGTCAGGAAACTGCGTGAACAGCTGGCCCAAGGAATGCTGATCAGTAGCATAAAGTCTAGCTGGAGGCTTGTAATTAGGGGTGTCCCCCAGGGGTCAATACTGGGCATTCTGTTTGGCATCTTCATTAACGAACTGTAAGATGAGGTAGAGCGTACCCTCAGCAAGTTTGACATAAAACTGGGGGAGCAGCTGATACACCAGAGGGTTGTGGTCCCATCCAGAGTGACCTTGATAGGCTGGGAAAATGGGCTGGCAGGAACCTCAAAAAACTCAGTGAGGAGAAGTGCAAAGTCCTTCACCTGGGAAACAATAACCCCAGGGACAAGTAAATATTGGGGACCACCCAGCTGGAAAGCAGCATGACAGAAAAGGACCTGAGGTCCAGTGCTGGGCCCAGTTCTGGGCTCCCTAGTACAAGAGAGTCAGAGACATACTGGAGACAGTGCTGAGAAGGGGCACAAAGATGACTAAGGGACTGAAGCCTTGCCCAGAGCAGGCAGTGCTCAGCAGGTTGCAGCTGACATCATCCAGGCAGCAGTTGCCACAGTAACTGCACTTGTAGATGAAGGATAGGAGCTTTCTGGTCTAATGGAACAACTGCCACCTGTCTGGGTGTTGTCTCTGTTGCACAGCAGAAAAGGGCAGTGCAGTTTTCTGAGAAATAAATACCTTTTCCTACACTACACCAAGAGGGGCTTCCCATCTGCTCCACCCTCCTGTGTGCTGCCACAGCTCTACACTTCACAGCCCTGTCCTCCTGGCAACTGCACTGCTTCCCTAAACACTCAACCCAAGAAGAAAAGCTGCGTTAGACAAGAAGAGATCAGCTGACTTAGGCAAGAATCATTGCTTTTTTTAGTTTCAACAGCAGATGTTATCTGCAGCCCTACCAGACCTATCCCAGAGGGAACCAAAGCCTAAACTCCATGAGGATCACAGACCCCTTATTGTCAGCAGGTGAGTGGATGTCTGACAGGCTTGGATAGGGAGCTCATCACTCCCAGGAGTGCTCTCAGTCTAGTTTCCTAACACGCAGGAGCGATAGCAGCAGGGGGAAGCCACACAAAACCAAAGCCTGGCAGACCTGATGGACCCCTAGAGTGCTGCTTGCTCCATCCCTGTTCAGAGCAGGAGCAGCTGCACTGATGTTTACAGGACAGAAGTCACCCCTGCCCAATGTCCTCACCTGCATGATGAACCAAGGGAAGGACAGATAAACCCTTCTGCTCCAACTCCTCCTCTGCTTCATAGCAAAGCCCTCATGGAGAGACACACCAGATGAAATGAAGCTACATGGTCACAAGAGACAGGGATCAGCCATCACCTCTGCTGAGCTCTGTTTTCAGTAGCAGTCACATGAAAAAAAACCTACTCTGCAGGTTCACCATTTGGAATCCAAAGGACAAACTCCAAAGTATCTTTGGAGACAGCCCAGACACAGGCTGGAACACTCTGACCAGCTACTGGATTTCCTGTTCCGTTTGCAGTGTGCCAGCCTGGGAGACTACAGCCTCCAGCATCCCATCTGCTGTCTGGGAGAACTGGAAAGAACAGAGCAAACAAGAGTTCACCCTCAAAGCACCCTAGAAAAAAGGAGGCATGTCCTGGGGATGTTCTCACTGTGCGCAGTCTCCTCTGTACACTCACATGTAATCAACTCGGCCTGGGAAATTTGCAGCCATACTGAGCATTTCCAGCTGTGGCCCCAAAGTTGCAACAACAGCACTTCAAATTTCAGCCTGATACAAGAACTGAGAGCTCTGAAAACTAAACCAGGGTCTGGGTATCTCTACATTGGCAAGCCAAGTTATCAGACATATCAGGTCTCAATCTTGCTCTACTTACTGATGCAAGTGTTGGTCAAGTGCTCATTAAGGGACTACCAGTCCTCTAGTGGCCTAATTTGAGGTGGGACAGACAAAAGAGAATGGGGTACATACAAACGGGACTGATTTAGATGACAGGCAGTCTTCAGAAAGCTCTTTGGATCTTTTATTTTGGAAGGCTGTTTCCTAGGTTATTTTGGACAGCAAAAACAAAGAATAAAAAGGCACTCAGCACCTGGAACTATCCTAGGGGATGATAAGTTGCATCCAGTTCTCCCACATGAGCTGACACTGCACTGCCTTACACAGAGCATAATTATTGAACATGAAATGCTGATCTCTCAAGCAGGAGATGTGAAGCTTGGGTGTCATCAAGAGCAGTTAAAGGGCTCTGACAGACGAAGGGGAGGATTAGCTCCTGTATGAGAAATGGAGGCAAAGTACATTTTAGTCGCTTCCAACTTTTCTTACCCATTCCATTTTCTCCCTCTGGGCTGGGACTACAGACCAACTCAGGACATGGCGAGCTATAGTCGGGCTAAGGTCATCCCACGGGTACAGTGACAGCCACCTCCTTGTCACTTAAAGCACAGCATAGTCAAAAATGGTCACAGCAAAACCTCGCCTGGGCAGTTCTCAGCCCCCTGCAAGCTCTATGCACATAACAGAGATGGAACCTTACCCCTACCCCAGCAGGGCCACTCAGACTGTTGGATCCACCTGGCTAGCAGAGGGCAGCCTTCAGGTACAGCACAAGAGGTCACTGTTCCCCAGCAATGAATCCCCACGCAGTGAAAGGCAAAGGCAGCTGGCACTCCTTGCATCACTCACTGCTCCAAGGGAGCGGACTGGACCCCTGTGCCACAGCCTGCCAGCCACCTCCACCAGGTTCTGAGACAAAGGGCAGCTCAAAGACACTATCCACCTGTCTTGTCTACCCAGCAGCACACCCTGGAGTGAGGAAAGGTCCTGCCATGTCCTCACCTGTGAGGGCTCCAAGATACCTAGGGCACTTTCATCTCGATGGGACCACGAGTGGAAAAAAAAGAGGTCATTTCCAGCCTATGCTCACACTTTATTATATACAGAAACACAGTGAGTGTAAGAACATCAACATGGGACATGGACAGTAAGGGATGCCCAAAGGCACTGTCTTCTGTCCCCTTGGTGCACCAGTCAGCATAATTTATACAAATAATACAATATTTGAACAATAAATAAGTTTGATAAATTAGATCAAGAAATTAAAAAAAATGTAGAAAGACAAAGCAGCAAGGAATGATTTTGAGGACTGTGACACATTCACAGCAGTGACAACACCATCACCATCTCACCTGCACACCAGCAGCTGGAGCACAGACCCCCATCAGCACTTTTCTCTCACTGTACTATGACAAAATCCAACTGAGAAGGGGCAACCAGGGAGAGTCACACAGTTCACCAGTGCTGTGTTGTCATGGTCTAGGAGCCCTCTGTCCTTCAAAAGCCCCTTCAGAAAGGGTGCTTGAAAACAACTGCAGACCCACTGTGCGCAGTCACAGCTGGTCTGTTTGGCACAGGAAAAAAAACCCTCAAATCGGTCTCTTCTGTCCTTCAGATGGACACTGGCACAGTTATTGACTGGGTCGGGGCAGGGGGGTACTGGGGGAAACATCTCTAAGTATTAGGGGACAGAAGTGAAGAGGCAATGCTCTCTTCCACTTGCGGGAGGCAGAGATGCTCCCATTCATGATTCCAGAGCTCTGGCACACTCCTTCCACATGCCCTGGCACTGATAGACACCAGGGGGGTGACAATGCCAACCAATCCCCTGGCAAGGAGGGGGTTACCACAAGGACTGCAGGCATGCAGCTCAGAAGTCAAGAGTTACAAATCAAAGGACAGCAGTAAAAGGCCGCCACTGGTTATCCAAGGGAAAAATAATACTAAAACAGCCAGTCCCGAACCCCTGCAGGGGGAGAGGCCACACAGACACTGATTTGACCCCACCAGCAGCCTCAAGGCCTCCAGCTCTCTCCCAAAGATGCTGGCAGCTGGCAATGAGGGAGACAAAGACTCCGTCCATCATGGGTAGCTCTCAGCAGAAAGGAGACAACTTGAAACCTGTCCCCTCCTGCCAATCCTCTTCCCATTTTGCCCCCAAAGAAGGATGTTGGCACGTGAAGAAACCAGGAATTGAGAGAATAGGGCAGTGAGAGAGAAATGGGAACAGATGGAGACCTGGGATGGAGAACCTGACCCCTCTGCCCTCTCATGTACAAACTGTTACTCATCCAGGCCCGGTATCAAGTCTGCGATACTGTCCACATAGTAATTGGGCACCAGATCCTTGGCAGTGGCGCTGTCGCTGGCCATGTAGGCCTGCGCCTCTTCCAGGCGGGAAACGCCTGTCAGGGTGAGGATGGTGGCCAGGCCGCAGTTCTTGCCGAAGAGTATGTCTGTCTCCAGACGATCTCCCACCATGAGGGTGCGGGATGGGTCGACACCGAAACGCTCCACGATGCAATCAAACATGTACGTGTTGGGCTTCCCCACCACAAGCGCCTTGCGGCCCGAGGCCGTTTCCACTGCGGCCGTGAGGCTGCCAGTCCCTGCAGGGAAGGAGGGAGGAGGAACAGAAGTAGCCACGGGAAGCTCAGCATTCCGGGTCCCGCCACAGGACAGGCAAGCGGGATGCTGGCAGCACGGCTTCGGGAGCTGGGAAGGGACGGGCCAGGGCATCCCTGCCCGTCCCGCCGCTCAGGGAACCGCCTCGTCCGCACCCGGGACAGCGAACCCCACCCGAGGCCACCCCCGCCAGTAGCCCCTTCCCCTCGGGGCGGCGCGGGACAGGGCGCGGGCTCACCGGGGGTGCGCTGGCCGTCGCTGAGCGGGTGCCAGGGGTCGGGGTCAGTGGCCACCAGCAGGCACTGCGGGTCGCGCAGGTAGCCGCAGGCCTGCGCCAGCTTGGCGAAGGTGAACTGGTCGTCGTAGCCCACCAGGACGGCGCGCACCGGCTCGCCGGGTGCCGGCTCGCCCTCGCCCGTCAGGCGCAGCCCGGCGTCGCGCACCTCGCCGCGCAGCCCCTCGCCGCCCAGCACGAAGACGCGGCCGGCCCCGCTCCCGTTCCCATTCCCGCCGCCAAGGAGGCGCTGGCGGAGGAAGAGCGCGGAGCAGAGCGCGGAGCTGAAGACGTGCTCGGCGCGCACGCCGCGAAAACCGAGGCGGCTGAAGCGCCGCTCCAGCTCGGCTATCGAGCGGCGGCTGTTATTGCTGACGAAAAGGGCGGCCTTGCCGCTGCGCCGCAGCCGCTCCAGCAGCTCGGGGGCGCCGGGCACGGCGCGCTCACCCGCCCACAGGACGCCGTCGCAGTCGA
>VXBU01003887.1:1325514-1413520 GCA_013400315.1 Bombycilla garrulus
CGGCCAGCGCCCCCCGCCGTGCCCGCGCAGCCGCGGAGCGCCCCCTGCCGGCCGCCGGGGCCTGTGGCAGCGTGGTCGCCATTACAGCCCGGCCCCGCGTCTCTGCCGGCCGTGGGCGCCGGCCGCGCTCCCGCCTCCTCTCCTCCCCGCTGCGGCCCCCCGGCTGCCCCCTCCAGCACTGCAGACTGCCAGGTGTGCCCTGCTCACACCGGCATGCGGCTTTGACACCAGCTTCTCAAATACTGGCAAAATATCACAGAACCACTTAGGGTGGAAAAGCCTTCTAACACCATCGAGTCCAGCCTAAGAATGAAAACCACGTCAACTAGGCCCTGGCAGTTAGTACCACATCCAGCCTGTCCTTAAACAGCTCCAGGGACGGTGACTCCACCACCTCCTGGGCAGCCCATTCCAATGTCTAATCACTTTCTGTGAAATAATTCCTTCTGCTGTCCCACCTAGACCTCCACTGCTGCAGCTTGTGACTGTGTCCTCTTGTTGCTTGGGAGAAGAGGTCGATCTGGGTACAGCCTCCTTTCAGGGAGTTGTAGAGAGTGAACAGGTCACCCCTGAGCCTCCTTTTCTACAGGCCAAACAACTCCAGCTCCCTCAGCCATTCCTAATAGAACATGCACTCCAAATATATCTATATCTATATCATCTATATCTATCTATCTATATATATGTATGTATTTATATATATCACTCTGTGTGTTCCTGGGGTGATGCATTTAAAGGCAAAAATGGGGCTGGGATCATGGCTGAACATTCACAAATGGCCCCATGGGGCCAAGCTCCAAGCTGCCCTCGCTGGCCCAAAAGCTGCAGGCAGTGTCTGGGCTTGCAGTGAGGGATCTGGGCAGGGATCTGGGCCTTGCTGGTGGCTGGGCTCTGGCAGGGATGAGGTAGTGTGGGGAGGTGGAGACTGAGACCGGGAGCAAGAGAGGGCAGGCAAAGCATGCCAGGTGGGTGTGAGCCAAAGGAACAAGGTGGGAGGACCAAGAGATGCTGTCCCTCAGGCCACCCTGGCATTTCCACAGCACCTGCTGGGTCCCAGGGAGGTGCCAGATCCCATCTCCCTGACCTGTGATTCCCCTCACCCTGTTCAGTTCTCTGTGGGCTCTCCTGGGGCCGATGTGGCCAGCGGGCTTCCTCCTGCAGGCAGTGGCTGCCCCTCCTCTGTGGTTCTGGGCACACAGTCCGTGGCAGGCGCTGTGTCAGCCTCACCAGTGGAAGGCTTGGGGGACAGTGGGGCATCTCGGCTGTGGCGGGNTCCGTCGTGGCAGGGCTTTGGGGCTGGCTGCCTGGGCAGGAGCCGTGCTCGGGGGCTGCGTCCGTGGTGGTGGCATTGTGGGTCGGGCCGGAGCTGGGCGTTTGCCTGAAAAGAAAGCTGAGGTGGGCTGCGGTGCTCTCCGCTGGGATCTCCCCAAAGGCAGAGGGGGCTGCAGTGCCAGCCATGGGTGAGGCAGGGGGGCTGCAGACAGCTGGTCGGACAAATTGCCCCATGCCCAGCTCCTGTCCTGAAGACACAAGCGCACACCAGCTTTTCTGGGGGCTTTTCCCTCTTCGCTTCACAGAGGGCCGTGAGCTTTGACACCTCTTTACTGGAGGTGTTCAACCAACAGTGGAAGATATACTGTGTCCATCCTGCCGTCCCATCACGGCCGGATCCTAGCCATGCTGTCCTGGCCAGAGGCCTTTCCCCTCATCTGGTGACAAGGACATCCCCAATGCCCACTTGTGTGAGGAACAGCAGGATGATGACTGAACCACGGGAGGTGGCATTGGGGGCTGTAATTTCCCAAGCATGTGAGGCACCCTGACCTTTGCGGCTGGTGTTGTCAGTCATCGTTGGAGCTGGTGGCCCTGCAGCTTCAGGAGATGGCCTGGGCAGTGCTGGGGATGCCGGCTGGCACCTGGCCTCAGGGTCCCTGGAGGTGCTGCACAGAGAACGGGGCAAGTCAGGCTTTGGTTGGGCATGGTGGTCCTGGCTGAGGCACCTTGCAGCCACCTCTGAGGGTACGGCCTGATGCGGGTGGGAGAGAGGGAGGACGTGGGGAGAGCTGGGACAGCCAGAGCCTCTAGCTCCCATCAGACTTACGTCTCTCTATCCAAAGGGGTGGGGGTGCTTGCTGGACAGATCGCAGGAATTGGCTCTTCCACTGACGCAGCTTTGCAAAGTTCGGCGTTTGTGGGTGCCATGAACATGCCTGAGACGTTGAAATCTACCTCTGGGTGAAGAGAAAGGAGGAGATCCTGTGAGGAAGCACTTGCCACCCAGAGCAATGACCTCAGAGCAGCCTCCTGCTTCTTTCCTCCTGGAGATGGAGAAATCTTTCCCTTCCTCTCCCTGTCATTCTCTGCTGTGGCCCACCAAGTGATGCCCTGGCCCTACCTCCAGGGAAGAGAGTGTCCACGTTCTGGATGAGGGCTTCCACCACAGCCTGGATGGAGGAGACCGAGGCCAAGTCCAGTTGCATGGGGTCTCTGAGAGACAGGGGTAGGGGAGGCATCAGAAAAAGGGTTTGGGGGTGTTAACCCCAATATGTTTTTGTGTTCATTCTGCAGGGGTCAGGGTCTGAAGGGAAGGCAGCCCAGCCAAGGGCCATGGCAGTGTGGGTGAGGGGCATTTTTCCCTGTCCTGGGAACCCTGGTTTGGTGTTGGAGGCCAGTGATGTTGAAAGCCACTCCTGTCACAAGTGTTTGGGTCTCAGCCCCCTCCACTACTACTTTGCAGAGTGGCTAAGAGGACACTTGCTTGGTGAGGGAATATGCCACCTGGGCAGCACGGGAACAAGGGACAGAATTTGAGGATGGAAGAGGTGTAAGTGCTTTAGAAATCAGCCTAAAGGCTGCTGGATTAGTCTTTGCCATGGCATCTGCCTTCAGGGCACCCCAGCTGGGGCTAGGGAGCTGCCTTCCACCCCTTCAAACCAGACCTTACCCTGTGCTCTGCTGTGACCACAGCAGGTTTGGGCCCAGCACAATGGCAATGTTGCTGGGGGTCATTTTATTCACCTCCTGGTGTTCAGCCAGCTTGGCTAAAAACTTGATCAGATACCTGTGGGGTGAAAGGAGGGCAAGGGTTTAGTAGGTAGGGATTTGAGGAGAGAATGGCTACCCCTGGTGATTTCTTGGGGCTGAAGAAGCCCTGTTCTGACCAAACACCTCAGATTGTTGTAGCTGTCCTGGGGCAGGCGGCTGCAGGTGTCTCGCAGGCTCTGTATGCGGCTATCAGCGTCTTTTAAGCTGTAAAACAGAAGGAGGAGCAGAGAGCTTGGCCTGTTCCCTGTGGCAGAGAGGGACACAGTGGACAAGGACGAAGGCCAGCGCTGGCTGCCCCGTGCAGGCCACAGCCCTGGAGATGGAGATGTCCTGCTTTACTGGGCAGTGAAGGCAGCATCCACAGAGGCACTGTGTTCACATCGCCCCAAATGAGACAGAGCACCCTTGCTCCAAGTGCCAGGAAGGATGGAGGGCGTTGACTGGGGACTTTTTGAGACCTGTCAGGGATTTCCACCCCAGTGCCTGGACCCACCTGGCCACTTTGACCCATTCGTCATAGAGTTCGAAAGTCATCAAAGGCTGGGGCAGCTCCCGCAGGTAGGATTTCAGTGCACCTGGGAGGAGAGGGGGAGCAGTGGAGCTGATGGCAGCTCAGGGATGGCAGGGATGGTGCAGTCATGTCCCCCATCCTGCCTTGCTGGCACTGACCAGCCACAGCATGGGGGTCTGAGTAAAACTCCTCCAGGGCATTGGAGCCGCTGGCCAAGCTGCTCTTCAGCTTCCTCAGCACTGAGGCACCCGCTGCCAGCCGGAAGAGTCCCTGGGGATGGGATGAAGAGGGAAGGGATGCATTTTGAGTTTGAAAGGAGTGCATTGGGGGGCAGAAGGGTGATGAGGGGGTCTGGAGCGCTCCCCACCTCCTCCTTCATGCCAGAAGCCAACAGCATCATGACACAGGCTTCTATGGGAACCGCTATCTCCCGGCCCAAGCTCTTGAGGTGTGTCTCTAAGGACACACCATAGTACCCTGCCACCGGGGTATCTGTCGTGAAGGAAGGCTCTGGAAGAGGAAGGAAAATGTCAAGAGGGGTGGTGGATACTGGGGCCACCCAGCATTTGGCCATGGCAACATCCTGCTACAAGCCAAACTTGGCTGGCTAGAGGCAGAGGCAGGACAGGCAGCATCCCCAGCCCATGTCAAGCTGTGGTCCCCAATCTACCAGCCCAACACGGTAGGCAGCAGCAGGTGTAGGGAGGGAAAATGAGCCTTTCCCAGCTTTGCTGGCCACACTTGTATCCCCCAGGCTCAGCCGCAGCCCTTGCCAGGCTGCATGGAGAGCCAGAGGGTACCTGTCTGTCTGTGGCTTTCCCTCAGCTCTGCTAGAGCTGAGTCCAGAGATTCCAGTGACTGCCGGTGGTACTGGGCTTGGATTTCCAATAGCTGCCAGACAGGGGACAGGCAAACAGCGTTCAGTTGGCACCAGCCCCTCTCAGAGTGGTGCCCGTTCCCAGGACATTGCACCCACTTGAAGACAGGGCAGAGAGGGAGCTGCAAGGGGAACCTACCTGGGGTCCATGGGACTATGTCTGTAGTAAGGGGTAGGGGGCAAACTGGAGAGGGGTATCATCAGGACAAGTTGCTTGTTTGCACTTGGTGCTAGTGGTGACATTAACCTGCAGGGCCTGGAGCAAGGCCAGCTAAAGGCATCTGCCTTGATCTGTCCCCTGCCCTGCTTGGGGGCACTTGGTGTGGATGGGGTCAAGGCTGCGCTCAGACATGTTGCAGTTGACATTCACGCACTGGGGAGAAGTGAGACAGAGGACTTACTTTGATGAAGTAGCTGGCATAGATGTCCTCTTTGGTGGAGAAGTGGTAGAGGTCAGCCATGTACTCATCCTGGGAAGGGAAACAGAAAGAAGAGCAATCCTCCGTACCCTCCCTGGCACCTGAGGAAGAGGAGACACCTTCATGAAGCCCTTTCATCTGGTCTGTGAGTGGTCTAGACAGGTACCCTGGGTGCAGTGGGGCTTTCTCCTTGCTTCCATTAGTTGTGTGTGGGTAGTGGCAGCAACCTGCCCCAAGATCAGGCTCCTGGCACAAGTGGCTCAGGAACAAGAGATCTCTGCACCTTCAGTGAGCTCATGAGCTCTGCCAGACGAGGAGCTGGGCTCTTCAGAGAAACAGGGCAGAAGTGGAGAAAGTTGATGTGAAACTTCCCTGCCACCCATGGCAGATCCTAGCTCAGAGGGTTCCCAGCCTGAGGGGACTCCATATGCTCCCTGATTTAGCCCCTGGAGCCTCCTCTCTGCAGAAGCTTGTGCTTTGAATTCCTGTACTCTTTTTCTTCCCTGGGCTTGGGCCATCTCCCTATTTCTGCTTGAGGGGCCCATTTGCTTTCAGACGGCAGGACGTGCTGGCTGGCTGCAATCCATCTCAGCATGAGGTCACCTCAGACAACACTGGTGGAGGGGAGCAGGTCTGCAGCCCTGGAGCTGATCCGTAGGGGAGAGCAAGTGACCATCTCACCTTGCACTGCTCCACCTTCCTCTTCACCTCCTCCTCTTCTTCCTTCAAGATCTCCAGTTTGTTGGCAGCAGAAGATGCCCCTGGGCCAGCACCAGCTCCAGTGCTGTTATTTGAGCTCTTGGCAACTTGGTTCAGCCTTTGGGGTGGGAAAGAAGAGGCACATTTATGGTCTCAGTGCCAGGAATGCTGGGTGAAACGAGTGTGCAGACTTGCAGAGAAATCTGGCATGGCAAAGTGCTGCCACTGGTGAGAGTTGGCACAAGGTGATCTCAGTGCACCAAGCAGCACTGGGGCACTTTGCTGCCTTTAGCAGTACAGCTGCCTTTCTCTCTGGTGCTATGGAATCAGCACCTGAGCCCAGAGCAAGATGTGCCTACAGAGAGGAACTAGCTGGGTGCTCCTGAAGAGCTACTGGAAATCGACTCCCCAGGGCAGTTATCCTCCTCTCTCCCCCAACCCGCCTGGGGGCTGTGCTCTGTATGTGCTGGCCCCCCAGGGCTGCAGTGTGCCCCATACCGGCTCTTGATTGTGTTCCAGTCAGAAATCAACTTCTGGAGGGTCTTCTTGCGCTTTAGGATGGTGGGGAGCTCCTCCTGGGGGAGACAGGGCCAGAGTGAGTAGGAGAGGCCTAGGGACACATGAAGGAGCAGTGGGATTGGAGAGTGGAGCTAGCAGGGCAGCCAGAACTACCTCACTGAGCTTGTTGAGCGGCTGCAGGACATCGTGCTCCAGGGCAATCTCAAACTCAGCCATGATTTTGGCCAGTGAGCTCTGGATGCAGCAACCCATCTCCAGGGCTCTCCTGCGTGGGACAGAGATGAAATGATTGCAGGCTGAAGCCATGCCCCTCTCTGACCCAACATCCCCACTGTACCTGCACCCACACGTAGGACCCTAAGCTAGCCCCTGGCCCTGCTCTGCAATGGGAGGCTGAAGGTGCTGGCTGTCCCTTCTCCCAGTGCAACACCAGTTTTTGCTCTGGGGACATGGTTTGAGCCATGGCAGCCCCTGAGCCAAGACAGTGTCACTACCAGGATGTGGCATCTTTTGGGGTCACCCTGGCACTTTCTCCCACCAGTACTTACCCAAGGCTGGACTCTGTGTCCAGTTCCTTGAAGCTCTCAGCCATCGCCGTGGACAGAGCCATCAAGGGCAGCTTCTTCTGCACAGAGCCAAGGATTTGGGAGAGAAGTGGTGACACCACTGTGCCTGGCCACACTGTGGTGCTCCTCACCACAGAGCACCATGGATGCCAGAGTTCACGTGGGTTTGGGAAGGAACACAGACAACAAAAGCTTTGGAGGGTTATTCAATGCAAAGACACTCCCTCTCTTTCAGGAGTGTCCCAAATTAGTGATGGTTCAGAGCGTTGCCCTGCTCTGCTCATCCCAGGCACATTCTGGAGGCCACTGCTGACAATGGGACCCAGACTTGGCATAGCTTTGGGCCACCCTTCTGCAAAGCTGGCAAAGCAGAGGCCTGGCATCCCCGTTGCTGGCAAGGGACAGAACTGGGGTGAGCACAGGCTGTGGTGGGAAGATTTTTCTCACCACTCGCTTGTCCATCTCGGAGCCACTTTGTCCCTGCAGGCAGGTTTGGAGCCTCTTGGACACACTGTGAGCTGCTCGCTTGGCTGGCTCAATCCTCTGCTCAATCTGGGGGCAGAAAAGTGGGACTGGGAAAGCCATTTTGTCAACCATGGGTACCTCGAGGCCCACTACCCAGCTCTGGGTGAGGACAGCCTGCTGTGCTGGTTTTGCACGGGCTGGTTTTTGGTAGCAGGAGTGGCCACAGAGGTGGCTTCTGTGAGGAGCTGCCAGAAGCTTCCACCATGTCTGGCAGAGCCAACGCCTGATGGCTCTGAAGATGGACATGCTGCTGGCCAAGCCTGGGCCAATTAGAGATGGTGGTAATGCTGGGTGGAAACATATTTAAGAAGAAAATAAAAACGAAGTGGGAACACAGTTTTTTCCTAGACAGAGAAGAGGAGGAGGTAAGAACATGTGATGGAAACAACATGGAGACACCAAGGTCAGTGGAGAAAGAGAGGGAGGAAGTGCTCCAGGTGCCAGAGCCAAGATTCCTCTGCAGGCCACGGTGGCCACCATGGTGAAGCAGCTGTGCCCCTGCAGCCCATGGGGATCCACCCACAGCCCACGGGGGAGGTGCCCATGCCAGAGTGGGTGCATGCCTAGAGGAGGCTGTGATCCAGTGGGAGACCCAGTGGAGAGAGGGCCCTGCTTCCAGGCTGGAGAAGCCTGTCCTTGGAGGACTGCACACCAGGGTAAAATGACCCATGCTGCAGCAGTTTTGGGAGGACTGCTGCTCATGAGATTTGGAGCCACGCTGGAGAATTTCACAGAGAACTGTCTCCCGTGGGAGGGACCTCACAGTGCAGCAGAGCAGTGGAAGAAGACCACAGGTGATGAACAAAACCCCCATGCCCTGTCCCCTGCGTTGTCATTGGGAAGGAGGAAACGGTGGGGGGAAGAAAAGGTGTTTTTAAAGGCTTATTTTACTTCTCATTATCCTCCTCTGATTTTGTTAGTAATAAATTCACTAGTACCTCTAAGTTGAACCTATTTTGTCCTTGGAGTGTTTTCTCCTGGTCCTTAACTCAAGAAGCCTTCATTAAATTTTTCTCTCCTCTGCCCAGCTGTGGCAGGGGAGGGTGAATGAGCAACTTTTGTGGCTGCTTGGCATTTGGCCAGCATCAAACCACGACACCTGCCCAGCATCCTGCTACAGCCCAGAGCAGCTGGTCCAGTGAAAAGGGAGCACAACTCCTGGTCAAGATTCATACCCCTGTGAGCAGCTGGGAAAACCCTTCCTGGTAGCAGGAGCCTGTTAATCCCTTAACACCACAGTCTGGAAATCACCCTCCAGCACGTGAGCAGATCCCAGTCCTCGATTTGAATGTGCTGGCAGGGTGAATGGCAGGCAGGAGCAGGGCAGGTTCCCATGCCCAGGCACAAGCAGACACACGCCTGCCAGCCCAGCCCATGGCTCACCTGCAGCAAATCTTCTGACAGGAGCTCAGTTGCTTCTTGGGCTCTGCAGAGAAAGCAGAAGGAACCATCAGCAAATGGGGATGGCCTCCAACCAGCTTCTTTGGGAAGACAGGTCCTTATGCATCCTACCTGCCTCTCTTTGGGCTCCTGGGAGTGGCAGACACAGGCTATAGCCTGGATCGTCAGTTACAAGGCTATGGGTGGAATGAGCTTGGGAGGACAAGAACAGCAGGAGCAGGGCAAAGGAGCCAGCTTTGCTGGCTGGTGGACACCCCATCAGACAGGGTTTCCAGTTTAGTGCACCTCAGTAAAAAGTCCTGCGTGTTTGTGACCTGTGTGTTTGGAGTCAGAGTGCTTAGTAGGGCCACAACAGGAACAGGATGTTTATTGCCCCTGTCTGCCACCTCTCCCCTGAAGGTGAATCCAGGGCAGTGATGTTGCAGTCTGGCACACGTCTTTGCAGGCCAGGGTAGTCAGTAGCTGTGGGGCCACTGGTGCAGCAGCAAGGGTATCCTTGTGGTCAAACTGGGGTCCAAGACCAACACCAGTCCCTCCAGAAATGCCTACACAAACCCAGCTTTCTGTGGTTCTGCTCAAAACCAAAGTCAAAACCCACCAGCCACCATGACCCTATAAGGTCCTCAATGCCTCCCATAGAGGAAGCCTTGCTTCACAGCCTGCTATCATTGCTATGTCCCAGGAACCCCACTTGATTTTCATCTGCTGCTGCTTTTTCCCCAGTTCACGTTTCTCTCTTTTCACTGCCTGCCAAAGCCAATGTGTGATGAGGATGTGGAGCTGCAGGAAACGTGGGTGGTTTGGTTGCAGGCAAGCAAGATCACATGGTCCACAGAGGAGAGGCTCTGCAGCAGGTGAAGAGCTTGCTCTTGGACTTCATAAGCTGCTTGAGACTTGCCTGCCTGGCATTCAGCAAAAGGGAGGTGCATCTGTCATGGAAATGAGAAATCTTGAGGGGAGAGGGATGGGAAGGCGCATTATGCTCCCTTCCAGGGAATGCAAGGAGAGCAAGAGGCCACCAGCATATAGGAGTTGCTTCCCTGTGGCTGATTTGCTGGGCTGGCTGAAGGATCTCAGTGGTTCATGGGACATGCTCGGTCCCACTTAACCACCCAATTCCTGCTGGGAACCCACAGAAGTGGCAGTAGGAAAGAGAGTGAGGGGGCTGGGCAGGGAGGGCCCAGCCCTGTAATTTCAGTTCTGGGTTTTGCAAGTGGAGAACTTTGAAAAGCCAAAGAGAAAAAGAAGGAAATGGCAGAGATAGGACAGGGACAGAGGGTTTTATGTGAAGCCATAAGTCCCCCTGGTCCTCTCCTCAAAAGGCATTCTAGGCTGTTCACACCACTAGGCTGGCTAGAGCTATGCAGGGCACTTGGTTCCTGTGGGTCACCCCAGACTCAGCAGGGAGGGCAGGTCCCAGCCTGATCACCCTCCTGGTCACTGCACAGCCAGGGACATGTGGCTGGAATATACCTCATACCCCACGTGCTGGCAAAGCCAAGCTTGGGAAAGCCCTGTTTCCTGGCAAATGCAATCTCTGTGGGCCCTGGGAGAGGCAGCTGGTCTCGAGGATCATTTACAGCTGGCAGCACCAATGCAGCCTTCCCAAAGAGCCTCATCTTATGCTGAAGATGCTCTAAACCCTGAAGTTTTTCCCCTCCTTTCCCCTTTTCCCAGACGACCAGCACTGGGAGGTCAGTCCAGCCCCAGCAGACGCCCTCCTGGACCCGCATCCCACTCCCTCCAGTACAAGTAATGAAAAAGTCCTTACCTAATGCTGGTGTTGGGATAGGACAGCTGCTGGCGCATTCGATTAAACTGTCTTTTCATCATCTTGAGAGTCAGGAGGACACCACAAACGCTGCTCTGCTTGGCTGTACCTGCTCAGCTTCCCTCGATGATGCTTAGTATTGGATGCCTGCAGCCCCTCTTCTCCCTGGAGCCACTTTGCTCTTCCCAGAGGACCTCTCCCTCCTTACTCCTCTTCCTCCTTCCCTCCTTCCCTCTTTTTCAGTTTCCGCAGCTGGCCCCCTCCCTAGTCCCTCCCTGGGGATGCCCTGCCTGCTTTCTTTTCCCCTCCCTTGAGCTCCCTTCTCTTGCTCCCTCTCCTTTTCTGAGCTTCCTTCCTCTTCCGTCCACCCCTCCGCCACAGATCAGGTAAGAACAGTTCAGAGCTCCTGCTCCGTTCTGTGTTCCTGTCACCACTCCACAAGTAAAAATAACTTCAGCTCGGCCTCAAAGGGGAAATTTTATTACAGCATACACATAACAAGGCAGGACAAGCACATGTCGCTGCCGAGCCCGAGTGAAGGGCCCACGCTCTTCCTCGCTCTCTGTCTCAGCTGGGCTGGTTCCCCTTCCTTCCCGCGCCCACCACCAGCTGTGCCGCGGGGCAGCCCGTGCCGGTGCCTGCTGGCTGTGCCGTCCATACGGGGTGCCCGATGCACGCCCTGCCCTACCTGCTCAGCCAACTCTGCCCGCACTCCTCAGACACCTCTGCATGCTCACGGCTGCAGCTCCACCCTCTTCCCCTGCGACATACCCTCTTGTTGTGACCAAAGCAGCAAAGCACAAGCAGCAGAGCCACCCCTGTCCCCTTCACACTGCTTTCCCTCCCCGCCGTCGCCGAGGCTCTCGGAAAAAATCTGCAGAGCTGCAGCCAAGGGCTGTTGCCTTGTGCATTGGGGAGGTCCCTCCCCCCACCCGCTAGCAGAGTTCCTCCGAGCAGGGGCAGCAGCAGCCGCAATTGCACACGGGGACCGCAAACTCCCGGTTCTCAGGCTCGGCTGTTGCCTTTCTGCAGAGCTGCACCAGAGTTCAGCTCTTTTTTTTTTGGTCCAAAAACATCCACTTCACACCACCACGACTTTTGGTCCCGGCTCCATGAGATGTCAATCTCACCTTATATCTCACCAGATAGGACTTCTCACCTCCTCTAAGAGAGAGCAGAGGTTTCTGTTGGCTGGGTTACGTGGCTGGCAAAGGAAGCAGCAAACCGAGCCAAAATGAGAAGCGGTCAGCTCGTGGTCAGAAGAGGCAAGCAGCAAAGGAAAATGAGGCCGAAGGGTCACTCCATCTGTGCCCTGAAGCCAGAGGAGCAAAAAGTTGAGGGCTGCTAGGCTGTTGTTAGCAAAGGTCAAGTCTCCAGTCACTATATAGCAAAGCGGTGCTGGCAGCTGTTTTCAAGTGGTTACGAGGTGGCAGAGGACCACGCTCTCCCTGCCCAAAATACCAAGCTGTTTGAAACCTGTGGCAGAGCACATCTAATGTCTCACCACTGAACCCTGCGGGTGCTCCTAGTAGGCAGTTGCCTCAAGCAGCTGTTACAAAGACGCAGCAAAGCCCTCCCAGATCCTCACTGGCTGCATCAATGTTGGCAAGTCCATTCCAGATATGCAGTATCAGAGTAGCTCCCAGCTCTGGGCTGCTGCTTGTCAGGGGAGATCCCCCTTTGTACCCCTGAAATAAAACTGCCTCACGGAGCTGCATTCCAAGTGCTGCTAGCAGCAGTGGTGAAGCTGCAGTCATGTGGGGCATGGGAGCAAGCTCAAGCCCTGCTTCCCGTGGGCTGTCAGGCAGATTCCTACCCACCATGGGGCATGAGGGAAGTGGGCAGCACCCACTGGAAGTAACTGCTCTCAAAAAAGGAATTGAGAACTGCCGGGGGAATTCCACCATCCCTGCTTCCTGCTCATGGGAGCAGGGAAATCATAGTGGCAAGGGCCTGAGTGGCTGAGAGATGAACTACAGGACTAAAGGGGCAGGATGCAGAAAAGCTCCTCAGGGGTCAGTAAGGGGGAAAATGCATTCCTTGGGTCAAAACACAGAGGAGCAGGATCAGGAAAGAAGTCTTTATTTCCCATAAATACAGCAGATTCTTCGCGCCGGGCGTCTCATTTTAAACGTTTGTTTTCTTCCATTTACAGAATTTTGCACTGAAAATATATACAAGTCTATTCAAGAACCAAACAAGATCTGCAAAGAAAAACCCCATATAAACCCCTGAAGAGACAGGAAAGGGAAGTAAGATACAGCAGAATCCCAGCATAAAGACCTTGCTTCCCCTTCTCCTTGACTGCCCACTGTGCCCAGCTCTGAGACACATCACCTTCACTGCCCCTGAGCTCACACATGCTTCCTTCCACCTCTGGCAAGCCAATGCAGAGCACAGCTTGCCTCTGCTTTTTATGACCAGGCACTCTCCAAACCAGCTTAGAGATGGGAAGCAGCGCCCATGATCCTAAGTCCCACGGGGTTGGGGATTGCTTGGGATGTGCTACCCTCAGTCTCTTCGGTGCCTGCAGATCCCAGCTCTTGTGTCACAGTGATCAGGCGGCTGGGGTGAGCCCCCTCCCTGCCACAGGGAGCCAGGGCCGCCTCAGCTGCAGCAGAAGTGCACAAGGCACAGCTGAACCCCCCTGCACCCCAGTGCAGAGCTTTGTGGCGATGAGCTGGGCTCCCATCTCCCCTGGACTCCCAGCCCACCACTCACCCCTCTGTGAGAGGACACTGAAGAGCTGAGAAAACCCCCTGCCCCACCAAGCTCTCCAGCCCAGCTGGGGAGAGGGAGTCAAAGTGCTGCTCCCTCTCCCCATCTGGCAGGAGGCTGCAGGGAGACTCAACCCACAAAGCGTGCCCCTCTCTGGCCACTGTTCCCAAAGCTTGCTATGATAGGTAAAACCTGTGGGAATGGTGTAGGCCACCCTGCTGTAGGGGTTCAGAATGCCAGCTGAAGGGGCTGGGAAGGCACAGAACAAGCCCTTCCAAGCCCCAGAGGCCCCACCTCTCACCAACAGCTCTGTAAGCAGCTAGGACAGAGATATGTAATGATTACTCCCCCTGATCCCCCCTCAAAGCAAGGACAGCTGTCTGCTCTCTGGTGCTGGAGAGATATCTAGGCTCTGCCCAGCCTTGTTCCTTATCAGCTCCAGTGTGATCCCACCAGATGGAATCACTGGGGCCCAGCTCCAAGGAGGGGGCAAGGGGGACAAGAGAGAGCACCATAGAGCATGAAGTAGCTGAAAGGCTGAGAAGTGTGGAGGGGGCAGACAAGGAAAAGGATCTTCCTTTGCTAGGCCTTGCCTTGGGCTGAGGTTGTTAAAGCTCCCTGTCCTCGTTCCCCTATGCACCTAAAGCAGGAAAGCAGGGTTAGAAGAGAAGCTGGACAGATGGGGGAGGGAGTGTCATCTTCAGAAGAGCAGGGAAGGCAACCGTTCACACACATGAAGCTTTTCACTCCATTTCTAGTCTTGAACATCTCCTGGCATCTCTGCTCTCCTCCTTGAGGCACGCTCCCTCTGGCCCTTGCCCGGCCACCTGGAGAATAGAGCGTGAGCACTAGCCCCCATCCACTTGCCCATTTCCTCTGGCTGCTCCAGCCCCACAGGGCTGGCTTCCTAAGGAATCTGCAGTGTAGTGCCTGCAACATGTGGCCCTAGAGGTTTCCCCAGGATTCTGGTGGGGGAAACTGGTCCACATCCCCAATTTCATTGTAGGTTTGCTCTCCCATGGTGAAGGTCAGTTTGTACCGTAGCCTCACTTTCTCCTGGAGATGGGAGAAAAAGGATAAGCAGTCAGAGGAAGGGGAAGAAAGGCATGAGGCACAAACCATTCCCATCTGAGATGCTGCTGAGTAGAAGGAACAGGGATAGGGTAGCGAGGCTTTGCCTAAGCACCAAGACCAGTCTCTGTTCAAGCCCCAGGGACAATGCCGTTACCTTCTGCGGGTTGGCGAGCAGCAGGACTTGGGTGATGGCACTGGGGTGGACGATGGGATTGAACGCCGGCAGCTCCGTGCCTGAGGGAGGCTGTAACTTCACCTTCATTATCTAGGGAGAGAGTGACAGAAGAGAGTGACCACATTCCTGGGAGTGACTTGGCAGCCAGAAGCCCTGCTCTTGTACTTGGGAAACTTCTGCTGTCTAGTAAAAAAGAAAAACATTACGCTAATCTGAAGGTAACATAATTTGCTCCCAAGCCCACAGAGCTCTCTCCACCCACCCTGTTTTTCCTGCTTTGGCCCTTTGGACCTCAGCACCAGCAGCTGTCTTACCTTGGGGACGGCAGACTGAAAGACAATATTGCGGATGGGCTGTGGGGCCGTGCTAAGCATAGAAATCACCACCACAAGCACATCAGGTCTCTCGGGCAGGGCATCCTTAGCAAAGTGGAAGAGGACACGGAAGCCATGCTGATCGTACACTGTCACAGGGAGGATGCTGCCTGTGGGAAAAGCAGGGACAGGCAGCAGTCAGCCAGGAGGGAACTGGCCTCAGAACACCTTTCCCCATCATTCTAACTCCATACAAGTGACAGAGACACCATTCCTCTTCAGCCTCCACAAAATGCAAGAGGTTTTTTCCCATTCTTCCCTTCCATATGTGCAGGGTTTAATCCCCCCATGCCTGTCCCCTTTTTCCCCGGCTCACTGGGTTTGATTGACTCCAGAGGCACAGTGATGTTGGCCAGCGAGATCTCCTGGGGCAGCGCAGTGGCAGGAGGCCGTGCTGGGACTGTAGAACTTCCTGATGGTGTGGTGGCAGCTTTTGGAAGTGTAGCAGGGGCAGGCAGCTCCGAGGTCAGAGGCAGCGTGGAGTTAGAGGAAATACTCTGGAGCACAGGTGGAGCACTGGGATTGTGGGCTGCGGTGCCAGAGCTACTCCTGTTCTGCAGATCCCTCAGGGTGAGCCGAGGGGGTGGCTGCTGCTTCTCCCTGCAGGGGGGAGAGAGAGCAGGGAGTGGAACAGGACACTGAAATGCTGTCCAGCACCCCAGAAATGGAAATAACGGGGAGAGATTCAAGACTGCACTACCGAGTGCTTACCATCGCACTTGCTGAGATTCTGGAGGCAAAGACTGCTGCAGCAGTGTCTTGCCCAGGAGGTCCAGGTCATCCAGGCCACTGCTGCTAGGAGACAGTTTGGGGGAGGATGCACCAGCATCTGCTTTGACTGGTGGTGTTGCCATGATAGGGGTGATACTGAGCTCATTGCTGTCTGATGACTGTGAAAAAAGCACACAGAAGAGCCCCAAAGCTGGGCTGCATATCAGCACCAACCATCAGATGTGGCATGCTTCCCTACCTGCATTTGTTGCTTTTACCACCCTTCCCACCCTCTGCCCTAGCTCCCAGCGCATTACCTGGAAGCTGTTCCAGCCACTGCTGTCACTGGCCTGGACAGGATGTGGTGCTGGGTCATTCAGGCCTGCCAGGAGGAAAAACAAACATGAAGCTTACCTACCAAATCAGTAAGAGCATTAAATGTGACCTGAGTAAGACAGAAGCAGCAGGGCAGAACTGCCAATCTGGTCTCCATCTCTGGCCCCCATCCTTACATGGGGAAGAGCCACGAGGGTGACAGTGGCTTTTTTCTGTCCAGATTGCATAATTTATAGTTTAGTTCTCACTGCAATTGGCAGAAATACTACTGAGCTGACCAATCTGACTGACCATGTTGTCTACTCGATGCTGTTGTGCTCAAAAGCACTTGTCTTAAGAAACAGACACTTTGTCATGCAAAGCAGGATCCTAGAGCCTTCTAAGATTGGCACCTCACATGATTTCATGTGAACAGTTCTGGAAGTCCCATTTATCTCTTGTCAGCTCGTGACTTCAACAGCAAGCAGAAAACATGAGGAGCTGGGGGTGACCCACCCTTGTGATCCCATCTGGGGATGGCCATTGCATCACTCTTGATTTACCTGCCGGGTCAGTTCACCCAGAAAAATAAATCAGTGGGCACATCCCTACAGGCTTTGTCTGACTAGTCAAGAAAACACCATGGGACTGAAGTTCAGAATCACAGCAGGGTCTTTCCCTCCTCTCCCTCACATTAAATGAACTCTTTGTCTTTCATGATTCACTTCTACCAGAGCTCTCTCTTATTCACGTTCCTGCCAAAGAACTATTCAGAGTCAAAGAACAAAGAGCTTTTGCTCTGGATTTCTCACCTAAAGACATGAGTTCATCATCCAGCAAGGAGACAGAGCCAGCTTGGTCAGGCACAGGGACTGCTGAGCCACCTGAAAGGGTGGGCAAGGCTGGGTAGGAAGGGCATGCTGCTGGAAGCTCCAGGCCAGACAGGTCTAGAAGTGCTGAGGTGCTGCCTGCAAAAAGAGAAGAATCTGAAAATATTATCCATTCCTTATGCAGTGTGGTGAGGCTAGTTCCCATCCTTCCTCACACCCCCCTCTTTCCCTTCCAGTTCCCTTTTTTCATGCACCAGTCACATCCACAAGCCATTTCCTTATCTCACCAGCCCCACCTCTAAGCTTCTGCAGGTTTACCCTTTCCTCTTTTCTCAGTCTTCTCTTACTCTGCAGAAAACCAGCAACAGCGTCCCTCTGTTTGACCCTCCTGTCCCCATTCCTCAAGTCTCCTCACCTCGAAGGGGACTGGCCACAGTCTCCCCATTGACCTCTTCTCCCTGTACAAGCTGCTTGTAGAGATTGATCACCTGGGTCAGATTGTCATTGGCTTGCAGAATCTCCGCTGAAAATAAGTGTGAAAATAGTGAAGAGAGTAACTTTTATACCCAAGTCTGTTTCTTCAAAGCAAGGCCCAAGTTGCTGCAAACAAAATCGCTGCACAGAGCGTTTTCACTATTGTTGCTGCAGGCTGCACCAGGGTACATTGACACCTCCAGGGCAGTCTCAGCAGGAATGAGAAAGGCCAGATATGTTTACCTAGAGCTTCATCATTGTCTTCTGTGTCACTGGCGAGCCGGAAAAGCATGGGCCTCATGCGCTCACAGCGCTGATGCAGCTCCTGGGGCAGTGGAGAAACAATGATGAGGTGAGCATCCTAAGCAGCAGGATGCTCAGCTGGGTGTGCAAAATAGGCAGGAAGATGAGGGGATAAGGGTCACCCATTTCTGCTAAGCCCAGGAAGATCACCTTCATTAGGTCCTCATTGCTTTCCGTTGTCTCTCCCTTGCTGTAGTTTGTCACCATCTCTGTCAGCAGCTTCACGTTGTTGTTCACCTCCTCAATGGCATTCACCCTCTTGGAGATCTTCTCCATGCGCTTTTGGTCCTGGAGGAGAAGCACACGGGAAGGGATGTCCTAACTTGGAGAGGAGGAAGGCTGGGCTAGCCAACCACCCTGGACTAAAGCCCAGCAACACTGCCCTCCAAACAGTTCCCACTCCAGTGGAAAACTCCAGGTCATCTCTGGGCAAGAACATGCCAGACAGGGATGGAATTGATGTAGATCTAGTGTTGCAGCAGGGCTTGGGCCACCAAGTGCACCCAGAGCCCCAAGCAGCCAGGGGATGGCAGGACTCACACAAGGACTCTCTCACAGCTGCTGCAGCCAAATTTTGGGCAGAAGCTCCACATGTCTGCATGAGGTCACAAAGCCAGTCCTCCTTTGGTGCCAACCATCACCACCCACTCCGTGACACCCCAGCTCCCTTCTTTCCCAGTCACACCTCCTGAACCATCTCCTTGATGAGCTTGTTGGCAGCCCGGAGATCCTCAGGATGGGAACTTTTCAGGAGGCGAGCCAGTGTCTGCAAAAGAGAAGGTACTCCTGAGCCCAAGCTGAGGGACAGCAGCCAGCATCACTCTTGCAACACTACAGCCAATAGTTTCCCCCATCCCAAACCTGTATCTGGCAGAGGCAGTGGATAATTCCAACTGTTTAGAAAGCCCAGCCACAGGAGCTTGTGGGCTATCAGAGATGAGGGAGAGAAGTACAACTGACCTTCCTTCTCCTGTTGTAGCTCTGGTTATGCAAGCTAGGTCTTTCCCTGAAGATCCCCTGCTTTCAAAACCTGCTCCGGCCTGCCCATTACCCACCGTGGAGAGTCTGGAGTGCAGCAGCACTGAGATAGGAAGAAAGCCTGGATTATGCAACAATTGCCACGGCATTGCAATGGGACTCCTACTTGGACATCTCCACATGCCTCTCTGCTGGTGAAGAGGGAGAGCTCCCACTCTCTCCCTCTCTATAATCAGTGACCAGTCCCACTGCCCACCTACAAATCCTCATTTGCATACTCTGACCCATGGAGGCAAACTATAACCCTTGCAACAAACTGGCATCACACTCCTGCTGCAGAACTAGACCCAGAGGAGCCCAACACTTGCTTAAATGAATACTGCAGAGGTTTGCCTGAGTGGTGACACAATTCTGATGGAAAGACAACACAGGATGGGTCCAGGCGGCTACAAGCGGTTGGGCAATAAGCAGATTGCAGTGCTGGAGGTGGGGAAGAGATAACTGCAGGGTCTGAGGCTGGGATTTAAACCTCATGGTCAGATAACTTCGAGTCTGGAGAGCTCACAGCAGCAAAACTCCCTGAACCTGCTTGGGGCAATGTCAGCGCTTCACCCTTTGCACCATCCTGCAGCCAAGTGCTCCAAGGATCAAACAGACCCACATGCCCCACTCCTCTGGATGTTTCCTTTGCCATGATTTTGGAGCAGGCCCTCAGCATTCCTATGATGCATTTTCTGAAGGACAGCATGTGCAGCAGGGACCTTGACTCTCCCGCATCAGGGGGGCACAAGGTACTGGAGCAGGAAGATGATGCCTACTGTCCCTCTCCTTGCACAGAGCCCTTACCTTGGATTTTTCTTCATCATCAAAGATGATGTTCTTGGGTCGAGGAGGCGGTGGTGGGAAAGGAGCATCATCGGGAAGTTTTGGGTCACACTTCACAATCCCTGCAGTAGAAACCGCAGGAGAGATCAGGAGGACTCACCCACTCAGGGATGGCACTGCGACTCAGGTCTGTTTTCCCTAATGGCTCACCAAATCCAGCTGGGACTGAGGGTGTATGGGTTAGCTTCTGTTACCCAAGATCCTGGATTGTGTTTCCATTCCCCATAAATATTCCCTCTTAGAAAATTCCAACATATACTTGCAGCCCTTCAGTCCCAGACTTTTCCAGTGCTCCATCTCCTATGTAAGCAAGCAGATGTACCATCCAACCCAGCAACTCATTACCAGCAACTCCTAATCAGCCAGGAGCCGCAAGGCACCTGCTCCTTCTCCTGACCCTGGTGCTGAGTCAGACTGATGGATGCCCTGAGTCTGAGCAGAGGGGAGACCTTGTTTCAGATTTTGCCCAGACAAAAATGAAGGAGGGCAAAATCATCTGTCCACCTGCCCCTCACCTTGCTTCTTCAGCATCTGGTAGGCTTCTGATATCTTCACCTCATGAGGCAGCCCTAATGTCCAGCTGTACATCAGCTCCAGGATCTTGGACTTCACTTTTTCTGATGTCCGGCTGCCAAGATACTAGAGGAAGAGAAAAGAGCTGGCTTGAAGCTGATCTGAGCCGTTGCAAGTCTGGCAGGTTCTTCTCCTTGCCCTCCCAGGAAGAGTGAGGCCGTTCCCAATGGCACAAGGAGGAAAGAAGAAGCAAGCAGGAAAGCTTGCAACACGTCCTATGCTGTGCCTGGTTTCCACCACAGGAAAAACAAGAGGTGTGAGAAATGCTGCAGCAGCAGCTCCTCAGCGACATACAGGGACAAGTGGGATGGCTCAGGCAGGTCTCCTGTCACCTTGTGGAGGGAAGGGTCCTGTGAAAAGAAGCTGCTCAGCCAGGCAGCCCTCCAGGAATGAGAGGACAGCAGGGCTGGGAGAGGGATGTGGGCAATGGTGTCTGAGGCAGGGCCCCAAGCAAGGTGAGCACCAAATACCAGCACCCAGCAGGTGCCAGGCAATCATCTTTCAGCCTTCTCACATGGCTCTGATGGGAGTACTGGTGGTAGAAACAGTGCATGTGCCACCAGAGACAAGTGGCTGAAGGCAGAGGCTTTAGGATGCTGCTGTCACTGTGCGGGGCTATTCATCATCACAGATCACAAGCTGTGACTGGCAGACAAAGCTTTTCCTTAGTCATATTTAGCCTGCATTCCCTTAACCCTACAGCTGCTGGTGTTCACTGCCTTGACTGAACAGGGGAGCCCGCACAGCTTGTTCTGCTGCAGGAACAGCAGCATCAGCAGGGGAGCAGGTAATGACTTGGTCCTTCAGATTCTGGATTCACCAGAACACCACTGACCAAGCCTGGGCTTGCCCTCCAAGAGTGTCTCAATTAGGCTGAAACACCCCAGAGAGACATGGTCCTGTCCAAGCTGGGGGAGGTTCCTCAGCACAGGAAGCACAGGCAGAGCCCAACAGGGATGCAGGGAAGGTGACTCCAGGCATGCACATGAGCTCAGCAGCCTCACAAGTGCTGGCTGCACCATGCCCAGTTTGGCCCTCAGCTTCCTACAAGAAACAGCCTGGAACAGAGGGGTGAAAACTCACCAGGAAACAAGGACTAGATCTCCTGCTAACACTGTCCTGTTTTGCCCCTATCCCAGTGGGTGTGTGACCTTTCTGCTCAGCCAGCACTTTTTCCCAAATCCCTGCTGCCATCAGGCACCAGCCACTTGCAGCACGACGCCGTGACACCCACCTTAGGGGACACCATCTTGATGAGCTCATTGAGGAAGCGGAACTTGCCCACCTCATCGTGGAAGCGTTTGCCACAGCTCTTCATGCAGGACTCCAGCACCTGGGGAGAGGGGCCAGGTGAGTCCCAGCACGGGGTCAGCAGCACGATCAGGTGCCAGCTCCGTCCTGCGTCACCCTCACCAGGTACAGAGCCTGTGGCTACTGTCACAGCAGCACAAAGGGACATGCCCTGCTCCCTCCCAGGTGGTCAAGCACCCTCCCACAGGGAAGCAAGATTCTCGTCTTTGGGGCCAGTTTTTGCAGAGATGGCTCAACAGCCCATCCAAAGGGATACCCTTAGAGAAACCAGGCTTTCAAAGTGTGGATCCACAACATGATTAAGAATCATTGACTCCTTTAAGTTGGAAAATACTACCAAGATCATACAGTCCAACCATTAATGCAGCACTGCCAAGACCACCACAACAAAAGCCAAAAAGCTTCCTATTCAGCTTCAACAGGCTATGATCCTTCTAGGAACAAAACATTTCCAAGTAACGTCTCCTGACCTGTGGAACCACCTTCAGTCCCTCTCCCACCCAAGGGCCCAGGTGCTCCAGGGCTTTCTCAGAGGGAATTCAAAGCTTCCCGTGCTTCTCCAGTCCAGGTGGAGAATCTCCATGCCCTGCACCTCCATCTAGTTCTACCAGCCTGCAGATACCCTTACCGTGAGGGCCTGGATAGCTTCCCATTCCTGTGGGGACTGGATCTTGTGGGCAAGAAGCCGGGTGGCAAGAGGAGGACTGGAAGGAGGGAGTGGAAAAGAAAAGCTCGTCAGTTTTTGACAAAAAGCCTGGTGCCTGCATTTCTGTCTGGGAATCCAGAGCTGAAAAGCATGTCGCAAGTTGAAGATGCTGAAAAGGCACTAAGACACCCCAAAATCTGGAGGGAACCTTCCATTAGTGGGCCAGGAACCACCACCTACCCCCACCTTGAGGGCCTTCATGCCTATTCAGTTCTTGGGACAATCCCACTGGATTTTGCCAGGAAAGAAATCATAACCAGGCCTGTGACCAGGAGAAGCCTGGGGAAAGGAAAAAGCACTTACCCCTCTAGCTCCTTATTGAGCTGCTCACAGAACGCATTGATACCATCCCAGTCCAGGTCCTTGTTCAGGGGGTTTGTGGCTCTGTCTGCGGGCAGGAGGAGGGAACTGTGAGAAAAAAAAACCCCACCAGCAGGCTCCCACCCTGTGGAGGGACACCATTGATTTCACCCCCTCCAGCGAGTACAAGCAGCAGGGGATGGCGTGGGAGGAGAAACACACGGGTGTCCACTCGCCCCTTCCCATGGCAGCCCTGTGCACAAACTCTCGCCCCCTCCTTCCTGCTGATCCCCCGTACCCCTCCCTGCCTCCGGCTCGGCCCTGGGGTCTCACCCGCAGCCCCCGGCCACGGCGACCACGTGCGACCCCCGGTCCCGGTCCCTCACACCCCTGCGCCCCGCCACGCCCGCGCCCTCCCCGCTGCATTGGGACGGGAGCGCTGGTCGCAGCCGCACTCACTGATGCGCGCCTCCAGCGTCTCGGGCTCCATGTCGGCGGCCCGCGGGTCTTCACCGGGGCAGCGCCGCTCCGCCGCCGCCCTCCCAGCGGGCCCGGCGCGGCCGCGCCATGAAGAGTCCCGACCGCTCTGGACACAGAGCACCGGAAGTCGGCCGTGCAGAGCGCCGCTCCGCCGCCAGCGCGCCCCCTGCTGGCCCGCGCTCCCGCTCCACCATGAGCTCACCGCGCAGGGCCAAGGAAAGGCGCGGCATGCGGAAGGAAGCGGAAAGCCCTCCCGGAGAAGGACACAGAGGGCAAGCGAGCGCGGGGCGGGGCAGAGCTCCGGAAAGCAGCGGCCGCGCGGAAAGCGGGCGGGCCGGCCCCTCCCGGAAGAACCGGTGTTACTGGCAGGTGAAGCCACTTCCGGTACGGAGAACGGGAAGTTCCGGCGGGCGGCGGGCGGCCTGTCCTTTAAAAGGACACGGGCCCGCCGGGTGCGGCGCATGCGCGGTGCGCGCCCGCCCGGCCGAGCAGTTGAGCTGGGGTCGAGTGCCGGCCAGTAATATAAATAATAAATAATAAATATAAATAGCAGTAAGTGCGGTCCCCTGCACTGTATTTTGAATAGCAACTGATCTGGCAGCGCCTGGCCTGCCCTTCTGCCTGGCCGAGCAGCGTGTGGGGCGGGCGGGGGCGTGGGGGGTGTCTGGTGATGCTCTAGAAATCGCTAGAGCATTCCAGGAAAACAAACTCCGACTGTCCCCGCTTTCCATGTGGCTCTGGTGATCTAGGCCAGCGTGACTGTGACACCTAACACCGCCTGCTTTCTCTGTGCTCCAGGGGTCCTGGCAGGAGCAGCGCGGTTTCTCCCCGACTCGCTGCTTTTGCAGTTTGCTCTCCTGCTTTTCAGCTCCCGAGAGACCTCGGGAGGTTTGGGGAGCGCCTGTGTGAGGGGTGCCCGGCGCGGGTGTCGGGGGCTGGGGCTGGCCAGAGCCTCGGCGGCAAGAGCACAATGCAGCCGTCCGGCGTCCCGGGCTCCGCTGTGGAGACAGGCGGCTGAGCCCGGCGCTCCCGCGCTGGGTTACTCATTTACAGTGCTAATCTCGCGGCTGACGGGGGAACTGCTCTGTTGTCACACCTAATGGCTTTTCCTGATGCATAGCCATTGTTTTTGTGGGAGCTTTTTGGTCATTAAAAAGCACTTTTTGGCGCCTGAATGTAGTTCTTTTTTTAACTGTTACTGCCTTGCATCACAAAGCTCTTTTAAAGTGCCTTTCGTAGAAAATTGCAACATCCTTCCCTTCGCTGTGTTCAGGCATGTTTTACACAGGTTATTTTATGAGTCAGGCCTGCCTGTCACTATTTCTTTGACTTTTCTGAGAATCCTGAAGTCATCTCTAGGAGCCCTGCGGGTCATGTACGATCTGCATAAAAAGCACGCATCTCTCCATCCCCCACAGCGATGCCTCTGAATGAGAGGTTATGCAGGCTGGTGTTTTACACAGCCCCCTTTTGCTCAGGTTTCGGTCTGTCTGAGTCTCAGGCTTGTTTGTTTTCCCTTCTCCGGCAACACCCAGTGGTTAGCAAGTCCAGGATGAATGGAAGGCTGCACCTCTTTTCGGCTGGTTGAAAACAATGGCGAGTGAACTCGTGCGTGACAGTCCTGTCAGCGGCGACCTTGCTTTCATTTCTCACAGATTTAGGAATCTCTTTCCCCTTTGTTACATCTGCTTTCCATATAACGAGGACCCAAAGTGAAGCCAATGGAAAAAAGAGCTCGGAATCTGAATATTTGCTCCCTGTAAGAGCGGCTAGATGATGTGTGAGGAACAACCTTTCTCCCCTCGATTTATTTTTACCGACAGCTGGAATTTTAAGCTAGGTTTGGACAGAGTGAGGCGCTCCAAGTTGTAATTAACACCGCTCCAGAGGGAAAGTACTGGAGCTATAATTAGCTTGCAGCCAGTTGCGGAGGAAGGTGATGTCGTACAAGTTAGAGGCCTGGATGAGCACAGCTCATGGGGTCAGAGTATGGCCCTGTGTTCAGCTGAGAGATGCGGGTCCCGGGTTTGATAGAGGGGTGCGGGTCCCACGCTTGGCACAGAGGGGTGGAGTCCCAGCTTTGGCACAGGGTGGAGTCCGTGGCTGTCAGCCCCGCAGCAGCCGCCCGCAGAGGGCACCAGCAGGCAGGAGAGCAGCCTGGGCTCAGCGAGCGCTCCTGCTGCTTGTGCGCTCAAGGTGAATCCCAAACAGGCCAAGTCCCTCTCCGTCGGGAAGGACAGGAGTGACCGGTCCGCCTGGGAGAGGGGTTTTCCACCCACCAGGTCGTCTTCTGCTCGCCAGAACCACCCTGTCACCCCGTCTCTGTCCCAATGGGTTTTTTTTGTTTGTTTCTTTGCCTTGTGTTTATGCAAACCCTGTGATGTTTTTCAGATGTGCTTGTGTGCACTTCCTCCTGGGTTGTCAGCTCTGGCCCAGGATGTGAGCTTCCCTTTCCCCATCACATTCCTCTTTCTTTGGCAAGGTGTTCTGCCAGAGACCTTTCCCTTTCCAGAAGCTTGGTACTGTGGTCTTTTGCTGCTTTTGTTTGTCGGTTGGTTTGGGTTTTTTTTGTTTAGATCTGTTTTGTTTTGTTTTCCTGCTCTGGCTGACTCCAACAGCCAGTTCCTGGGGGGTTGGCTCAGTTTTGGCTCTGCTACTTTCTTTTGGAACAAGCTGGCAGCACCTCTTCTGACATCACCTCGGACCATGCACCTCTTTATGCAATCCTCTGATCTGCAGCCCTGCCATTCCCTGACCTTGGCTAATCTCCTTCCTTTTGCAATACTTTCAAGCACTTTTCCCAGCAGAGAGTTGCAATTAGCGAGGCAAGTATAGAGTTGCAAACTTCTCTAGAGGGAGAACAGGTTTGAGCTTCTTTAATCTAATAGGAAATGTCCCCTTCCCTTTCATATGCAGCACTTTCTTGTTGTATGCAATCATCCACCAGGATTGCTCCCTTCCATTTCTTTCAGCAGATTCCCTTTCAGCTGTAGGAAGACCTGTCCCCGGTGATCAAAGGCATCCTTCTGCAGCTACAGGAGCAGAATGAGGAAACAGGATGCTGGATAAGGAATCAGAAAACCTGCTGGCTAGATCTCTGCAATTAAGCATGTCTTGAAGCAACGCTCAGAGAAATACTCAGCTATGCTTGCTGCCTCAGTTTTCCTGGTTGTTAGCATGGGGGTATAATTTCATTTTCTCCCTTTGGGCAATTGCCTTGACCTCTGTGTACCAGTTTTCCTTTCTGTGTTGGTTCTGTCAGCAGAGCAACTGGCTCAGTGAGACAAGTGAGAGAAGCAAATACCGGAGTTAGAGGTGAGCTGTGCAGCTCCCTATTTCCTTGTGTTCAAGCCTTGCTTCCCAGCTCAAGGAGTGTCTTAATCCATTGACTGAGCAGGCAGCAGTGCCCTTCTGGACAGTGTGGGAAGTGAAAGTGTCTCCTTACACCCTGGAGACCACTCAGATGGGATGCTGATGCTGACAGCTTCTTTCCAGCAAAGTCTGGGGTGTTTGGGGTGTGCTCTGAGAACACAGGACTGTTTTTGCTGCTGAGGAACTGTGTCTGCAGCAGGCAAAGATGAAGTAAAACTGATGGGACAGAAGCCCTCGTTGCAGCTGTGACTTGGGGGCTGGTAGGTTTTGTTGCTGGAAGCTAAACAGGGAGAGGAAGACCTGCCAGGTTAGAGAAAGCTGCTTGAATTTATCGGGCTGAAGTGAGCACTGGGCACCCTGAGCATGCAAGGGGCCCTCAATGGAATCACTCACAGCACTGCTGATGAGATTAGCTCCAGACTGGAACAGATCCACGACCAATAGTACTGTGCAGTTGGTATTCAGGAATCAGCAGAGGCACTGGAAAACGTGAACAGATTCACTCATTCTTGCTTTACCCCTTGCTTGCAGTGTTGCAGATGGCAGATAGGAGGGGCATGATTAGAGAGCACAAGTATTGGGGGGAAAAAAGTAGTTCAAGAGCCTGGATTTTGCTGAGATTTAGTTTGGCTCTAAAGAACAGCAGGAGGGAGAAGGAGAAGGAGAAAAACCCTATTGCAAAGGCATTTTTCACGGGCACCCAAGCGTGATCTGAGCAGAAATCGGCAACATGAAGCTAGGCGTCCTGAAGCAAATCGGGGAGCCCAGCTGCAGCAAATCCCAAGCCTGGGTGATGAACACATCCCCGCATTGCGGCGACAACGAAGTGTGACTTAGTGAAGCGTTTTCTGGGGATGTTTAATGTAGCAGCCGCCTGGGGAGCTCACAGATGCAGTCATGTGCAGTTCTTTTCCAGCGCAGCTCAGGGAGGAGGCATTCCTGCTGCAGAGTGCCCCAGTGCTGAATGCACATGTACTCGGCTGTGCAGCTGGCTCAAGTGTGGCATGATGAGCTTAAATAGATGGGTTTTGGCTTGAAAATCCCCCGTTTTGGCTGCAGCTGCCTCAGGTTCCCTAGGAAACTCCAGTGCTGGCTTAAGTCCGGGCTGTGAAACAGCAGGAGGAGGCAGTCCAGTGCCGCCCTCCCTCCAGCCTGGCTGCTCAGTCTCTGCCACTTGGCCCTACAGCCAGCTTCTGCCCCGCTGCTGGTGATGGTGAGGAGCAGCGGGGCAGAGCGATCCCAGTGCTGGGGCATGGTGCACGTGGAGCTAGGGATAAAAAGAAAACTGTGACCCAAGAGGAGGGGGAGGGAGATGCTGAGTCTGCATACGCAGATTTCCCAAGGGTGGACCTGGCTTTTCATAGGCTCCTTTTAGTCCCTCTGGCTCCATCTGTCTTGGTAAGTGCAACAGGAGCAGGGCTGGGCCTGACGGCTCATGCTGTGCAGTTGTTAGCAACTCCCCAGCCTTGGTTTTGAGCAGTGCCACAGCACCCAGGCATGGCTGGGGGACAGGGTGGGCTGGGGACTGTTCCCAACAGAGCCTTGTTGCCATGCTTTTCACCCCACGGGTGGGAGCCGTGTTCTGCTCCTTGGCTTTCAGGGCCAAAGGTGAAATAGCTACACCCTGTAAGCCCAGGTCCTTCAGAAGGCAGGTTTTTGAAGTGCAGTCACCTGCAGCCTGTATATTTATCCCCTAATTTTCCAGCGTTTCCCTCATGGAAGATTGGGGAATATCATGCAACAGGTCCTGAGTGAGTATGTGGGATGGGAACGTGTGTGCCAGACTGAAACTGGGAAATGCTCTGTCTGCTGTGTATGGCTGCTCTGTGGGTTGTGACTCAGTGTCCAACACTCCATGCTATGCATCACTGGCTGCATTTGACCTTCTGTCATGTGGGGTGGGTGAGATACTAGGAGAAAATGTTGTCCAAGCAAATGAGGTCAGCGTGGGGGCCTGCTCATGGATGCAGGGATCAGACAGGCCTGGGCACAAACATTGAATTTGTCCCTCTGGCTCTCCTGGCTAAGGCTGGCAGAACAGGGAGCCCGTGGAGCACATGCTTCTACAAGAAATTCCCATGCACACACACCTGTGTCTTATTTGCCCTGACACCCCAAGCTACATTGGGTTTGGGAACTCAGTCAGGGAGCAGAGCAGGGCAGAGCTCATGTATCCCCCATTTAACGCGCTGCTGACAGATGTGTACCCCAGCCAGAAGAAGGAGCAGGTGCATTTGACCAGCCTCTGCCTTGTCTCCACTTGGAGGGGCTGTGTTTAAGCAACTCACTGTTCCCCTCAGCTCCGCAGACTTTTCAAAGGCAGTGTCCACGTTCTGGATCTTCAAAGGCAGTGTCCACGTTCTGGATCTTGCTGCAACCACGTTGCACTTTTGCTGTCCCTGATGTGCAGCCCAAGCCCCCTCATCTTGGAGGGGCTGTTCCTCTTTCCACAAAGGCTGCTCCTCCTCAAACAGAGCAGCTTTGCATCTGGAGTAGCCTGGTTGCCAGCAGTGGTGCTTCAGCTGAATTTCAGGAGGAGGGTGCGTGCTGTGATTTGATAGGGTTAAAAGCTGTGGTGTCACAGAGTGGGCTGTGAGACTTCTTTCCTCTGACTGCTGTGCTTCTCCTGTTAGTGTCCAGAGCTAGTGTGAGGCGCCCTTCAGCTCCTCCTGAGCCGCCTCTCAGGGAAGCTGTGTCCCTGATAGAGCTGTTCAGGAAAGATTCCCACCCCTTTCCTAATGATGCTGGGTGAATAATAGAGATGTTCCTCAGGGATGGTGTTGTAAGCAGTGCTACGTGCATGTTCAGGACCGGAAGGCAGGTCTCCACTAGCTTTTCCGTGCAGCAGACGTGGATGTGTGTCCCATCTTGACAGAAGAGATAAGCTATCTTCGTACAGATGGGAACTTGCCTGGCAGTGAAGCCACCTGTCCTCCTCACATTGTGCTTATCAGATCTCCTAGACTGGGAAGTGTGTTTGAGTCTGTTTGTTGGCAACTGTGTTTGAGGCTATTCAGCCTGGGATATGATAAGATTAATCTGGGGTGAGTCGCACTGAAGGCATTTAGTTTCGAATACTCTTTTCCCCTCTCTGAAGCAAGCATTCTCAGTCCAGGAATCTGACTGCAATTAAAGCCTGGTGTTTGTTTTGCTGCTGGGGGCTTTCCAGGAGGGGAGCAGCACAAAGAAGCTTGGGGGCAGCTAGAGAGACACAGCCAGGCCCCTGCGTGTTGCCAGTGGTGAAGAAAAAAAGGACAGCAGGAAAAGGCACAAACTGGAAGGAAGGGAAAGAGAGCCAGAGAGAACAAAGAGCTTGGCATGACTGCTGGGAATGCAAAATAAACATCCACTGTGCTCAAGTGAGGGCTTATGTTCTACTGGCTGCATGGGTCAGAAACAAGAATAGAGGCTGATGGGTGCAGTCCAGAGAAGGGACAGGATGCCTATATGGGACAGGGTGTCCTTTAGTGCCCAGTGTAGTGCTGGAAAGGACACTAAGTGCAAAGCTGTCATTGCCCTGCTCTCTGGAGCATCTTGTGGAGATGAAATATGTCAGGGCAGTGCTGTGGCTCTTTCCCTGTGTCTCACTCTGAAGGTCCATGGGTTCAGGTATTTCTGGTGCCCTTCCCTTTGGAAAGGGGGAGAAGAGGAATACAGAAAGTCATTTGTGTGGGCCTGATCTTTTCTTAGATCTCCTTCAGATGACTGCAGTTCCCTCTTGAGATGCCCATTTCCTGCACTGAGTCAGTCATTTGGGGATTTGGACTCCCTTTTTTTGGCAGCTTTTCATTCCCATGTTCATCTGGTTTGGTTTTTACTGTTTCATTTTGCAGTGCCATCAAAGGGAGCTTGTTCAAGCAGATTTTGCAGCAACAGATAGTTTTTTCTTGACAGCTCCTTCCTCTGCAGACCTCAGTCATGACCTTAGATCCAGGGTGGGTTGCCCCTTCAGATGCTCTCAAAGCTGATGTGTGGTAAGGTGGCTTGCTGCTTCCCAGTGGGGATAAAGGATACTTTAGCTTTAATGACGTGAGCATGGGAGAACAGACTTTTTTTTTTTGCTCCCCTTCTTTCCAGCCCATGAGCTGTTAATTCTTGTGGCTTTTCAAAACTTGCTATTTCTCCCTTAGCATTTCTTTCTCACTTTTTTCTTTTCCAGTGGATAAGCCACCCTTGGCATTGTGCCTCATGCGTGTGACTCAGATGGATTCTGCTTGTCCTGCAAGTTCTCAGAGTTGTCTGACCTGCCTGGACTCAGCGCTGGAAGCCGTGAGAAGCACACTGAAGGCGAGTCCTACAGCCTTGTCGTCCCTGTGCGGGATGGAGACTCGGCAGTCACTCTCACTTCTTGCCCTTGCTGCGCTGTGGGGTTGAATCCAGGATGGCTGCTCTGTGGAGGGAGGTCCCCAAGGACCTTTTGTATAATGGTGCAATACTGCATTTCTTCTTTGCTTCTTCTAGTTCCAGCCAGCTGGTGTCATGCTGTCTCTGTTGTGGGAAATGTTCCCCTTGAAGTCAGTGGAGCTGGGCTTGGGGCATCTTGGAAGTCCCATTGCTTCCACTGCAGGAAGGCTTCTGTTCTTTGAATGCCTCTGCTTTTCAGACTTAATTGGACCCACCCAAGGGCTGATTTTTTCCAGAGGCACTGAAGGCCTCAGCACCTCCTGCTGATAGTAGATGGTGTGATGAGAGATCTTTGATACTCCAGCTATATCAGCACAGATTCCTTTTAGCTTTTTGTGCAGGTTTGCAAAGTGATTTGATTTGATTTGATTTTGTGGCCGTGGGAACTTTAGGATGAGAATCCAGACAGGACGAGTTGATTTTGGATGTGAACTTGGGTGTCTGTGCCTCAATTTCCTTATGTGAGGGAGCTGCCATCTTCCTTGCTCAATGGTGAGATAAAACTGTTGGTAATCAGATGTTAATCTGATTAAAATATGTTAATCTTTTGGTGGAAGACGAAAGTGGACCCTAAGACCTCATGAAGCTGATCCTTTGTGGAGGGCTCTTTGGAAGATCCTTTTCTCATTAAGCTAATAATATCTCATCCAGAAGATGTGGGTAAAGCTGAGTGATCCCAAAAGTCCCAGAGAGGGAAGCTGTGAGCTTTCTATATCTCTAGATTCTGTAGAACTATCTCTTTTTTCTACATCTTCTCTGTTCCAGCAGGGAAGCTTTCAACACAAGTGCATTTTTATCTCCAGGCATGTTTTTGAAGGTTCTTTCCCACAACCTGCATCCCTGGCATGCACCTATGAGTGTAAGAATCAGAGAAATGAAGTCTGGAAATGGAACTGGGTGACATGTCCTCAGTCCTCTGACCTCGTTTCTCCACCCTCTGCCAGTTGTGTTCATTCTCCCGCCCCTCAGCCAAGCTGGGGACCCAGAAGACGTGACTCATCTGTCTGCTTGGGTTGATAAAAATGATCCCTTATGAGCCAACTTCCTCGCAAATGAACCACCTTTCTCCCTTTCTCTATGCACAACTCGGACCACACAAGGGTTTTCCCCCGCATTTTAGTTCTTCAGCTGTCTTTGTCCTTCCTCCTCCTTCTCCCCGGCATCCTGAGGAAGAGAAATTGCACCCTACAGCTGAAGAGGGGTGATGTTCCTGGAGAGCCTACGGGATCCTGGTGGCCTCCAATGTCTTGCCCTCTGGTTTAGATCACGGATGCTACTTTTGTACTTTCCACAGGTGCTCTGGATAATGCACTGTGAGGGAGCTGAGGCAGGAGGGGTGACAGGAGATTAACCTTTTTACTTGATCTGAATGTGGAGACCAGCACTTTCTCTAGAGGAGCCATGCCACACTGGGTAACATCTTAGGTAGGAGCTTAGTGCTCCTGGGCACTTTTTCCTTGTGCTCATTCTTGCTTTGGTTTCTCCTGCACCTCCTGGACAATTCTCTCCCGTACACATGCTTCAGATGCACAGACCTGCTTACCCAGTTTCTTGCTTACCTCAGTGTTTGGCTGAGGTGAGTACACTTTGTTCTTTCGGTCCTCCTCCGTTAGGAAGCTGGCTGGCTTTCAGAGCTCAGGGATCTGTTGGGTGTAGGTTGCAGCACTCTCTGCTGAGAGGCCAATCAACATTTCTTGACTAAAGGGGAAGCCAGTCCTATTCAGGAATTTCTGTACTGGCAAGTGGAGGGCTGAGTATCTCCATTAAGAGGTGGTGGAAGCTTCTTCTCAGTTGTATCCTGAGCCCTGACCTCTGAAAATCCACCCCACAGCCCTTTAAGGCAGGGGTCATTCCCCCCTAGGCTTAACGAAGGGAGGAAATCAAAGCAGAAACAGGACTTAATCACAACTGCCACGAGGAACTGCAACCAGGGCCCAGATGAGGTTAGAGAACACAGTTTAAATCAGGTCACTGGTTGAGATTTATTGTGTGGAGTTTTTCTTTTTTCTTTACTCCCGCACTGAAATTTTTCCCCAGAGGCTATTCAAGGAAATAAATAGCCAGTGGAAAGGGACAATAGCTTGCTGTGGAGTACAAATTATATGAAGCAGTAGGAAATAATAGCAGAGTAAGCAGCTGCTACTCCGAGAAAGAATGCATGGTTGGTCTTTCCAGCTCCCTTTGCCTTGAGCAGACACAGATGCCTGCTCCAAGGCACAGGCTGCCTTGGTGCCTGGAGTGCACTATGGGACAGGCACCTTGTCCTCGCTCCAGTGTCGCTCTCCAGTGCCACTGCTTTGGTGCCTAGTTGGCACCAGGCCTTCCATGAGGGTGCTAAAGGGATCTCCGCTCTTCTAGCAGAGCTCGGGTTGATGTGGGGACAGTGGCACATGCACCCAGCATGGCTGCCTTGCCTTCCTCTGTCCTCCTCTTGCCTTCTGGACTGAGCATTATCACTGCTGGTGACCTGTGTCCTGCAGGGCACTGTTCATAGCTCACGTTGTCTAGAGAGAATATGCTGGCCACGCTCTCCTCTGAGCTCCTTGCAGCTCTCCCTCAGAATACTGCTGAGAGAGATGGTGGGGACGATTTTGGCGTGCTGGTGTGGATTCTGAGGGCTGTGTCTGCTACAAAAGGCCCTGGGAATCCTCTAACCACTGACTCTACCTTGGCTGGGAAGTGGGGAAGTCTGTGGTTTTCCTCAGGGTTTCACACCTAGCTGGCTTATCTCCTGCCCAAATAAGAAAACAAAATAAATACTGCTGCCAGCAACGATGCTGCCGAGGATCTTGACAGCCTTCTGGGGAGGGTGGCATTCAGTCTGTTCTCAACAGCTGTGTGGGTGCCCTGTGGTTGAGTTGGCAGCTCTAGGCTATGGTACATCAGGTGCTGCTGTCTGGAGGCACCTCTAGTGTCCTGAGATCCCGTTGGTGCTCCTGGTGCCCTGAGATCACCTCAGGACTAGCAGGAAGGCTAGGAAAGATTATTGACCCCAAAATCTACCATGTGGGAGTTCTGCAAATAGAGCTGCGGCATTTTATGGATAAAAGCACTCTGCACAAGACCTGCTCTGCCATCCTTCTGGCTGAAAGCCAGCATACTTGCATTAGGCTGTTCCATCCTTAAAATATGTTTGGGGTTATTTTGCTATCTTCATGCAAAACTGCAGGCCTGCCTGCTCCCAGTTGGAAGCTCACCCTGCCCTTGGGTCACATGTGGCCCCCACCCTCACACCAAGTGACAACTTGTTGGGTCTTTGCTGTCCCTTTGGGAATGCAGCAAATGCTCCTCTGGTCACAGTGATGTGAACATGGGTGTCCCATACTAGTACAAGCCAACTGCCCTCTGGCTTGGGTAAAAATCTTGGGGGCCCTGGAGGAGTACTCCCAGTTAGGTATCCTATTTATAGGATCATCTCTCTGGGGAGTGAAATGTTCCTGGATCCTTTGCATGAGTGGCTGCCAGCTTCCACAGCTATTGTTTATGTTTTCCTTACTGCACAGATCCTCCACCTCTTTTGCAGATGCTCTTTAGCCGGATTTCCTCTTTCTTTGGGATTTACATTCCCATGCTATCATTGTTTCCCCAGGCTTTCTGCTTTGCAGTGTCAGCAGGGAAGTATCAACCTGCCCCTGTTACCCTCCCTTCATCATCCCGATCGCCACCTCCAAAATTCTCCAGCTGCAGTGGAGAATTTTGATTCTTCTGGGGTCCCTGAAGTCTCATCCCCTTCTGATGTGGGGAGCACATACCCCTGCATGAGGGAGACCATCTGCACTGGGCTGGTGTCTGACCATATGGAGCTCTGCAGACGAAGGAAGTCGCCAGTGCTGGCAGTTGCTGCCTTGCTTCCCACTATTGTTCCCAGTGGCAAATAAAAGGGGGGTGAACTCCCCTGCTGAGCATTGTAGGAGGGGGTAAATGTTGATAAAATCTCATGGCCCCTCTCTGAGCAGCTCATGCCTCTTTCCTGCTTGTCTCCCTCTCTGCGTAGTCTCACATCCGTGGTACTTGTGGCTCTGCACACAACTCTCTGCATGGGTAGTTTTACTCATCCTCAGACAGAACCACAGAATGGCTCAGGTTGGAAGGGCCTACAAGGGGTCATCTGACCCAACCTCCCTGCTCTAGCAGGATCGACACAGAGCACATTGCACAGGATTGCATACTGATGGTTCTGGAATATCTCCAGTGAGGGGGCCTCCACAACCTCTCTGGGGAGTCTGTTCCACTTCGCAGTCACCTGCACTTCCTCATGTTCAGGTGGAACTTCCTGTGTATCAGTTTCTGCCCGTTGCCTGTTGTGCTATTGCTTGGGAACACTGAGAAGAGCCTGGATCCATCCTTCTGACACCCTTCCTTCAGATACTGATAGACTTTGGTGAGGTCCCTCCTCAGCTGTCTCTTTTCAAGGCTGAACGTGCCCAGCTCCTTCAGCCTTTCCAGATAAGAGAGATTCTCCAGTCCCTTCATCATCTCTGTAGCCCTCTGCTGGACCTGCTCCAGGAGCTCCATGTCTCACTTGTGTCGCCCTGATTTTTGTAAGACTTTCTAAGCCTTCTGATATTTACATATTTGTGAAAAACTTTCACACACACTTTCTGTAAACACCTCAGTGTTTTGCATTCCTCCATAGAGGAGGAGAAAAATTAATGAACTGTTTGTCTGTCCAGTGTCTTTGGAGAGGTGGCACTGCCACCGTCCAATCCACTGTCACTTTTGGAAAACTATAAATACTGGAGTCAGAAAAAATAAAGGCGTCTTCTCCTCTCTTCTAATCACCTGAGCTGCGGTGTGTGTCTGTGTTCTTTCGTGTCCTATAGTGACACACTTGCACTACTGGGGAGCCCAGAACTGGACACAGTGAGAGACACATGCTGCTCTCCCTCTCAGGCAGCTCTAAGGAAAGGGTTAGTAACTTGCAGTGTATGCCTTAAACAAGAGCTTGGTCATGAACTTCTTGCAGAAAAAAAAATCATGAGTGCCTATGCACAACCCACGAAGAAAGCAAGGTTTCGATTTTGGCTTTGCAGGTCAATCAAAGTTCAGGTCAAACTGTGGTGTGTTAGATAAGAAGTGAACTACTGTGCAAGTGCAAGAAGCACAAGTGCAACGCCAGATACCAAACACAAATAGGACAGTTGGGTTTTGAGGTTCTTGTCTCGCATAACCCCCAGAACAGACCCCTGGTGACCATTGAATTAAGATCTGAATGTGCACTCTTGCCTCACATGGTAAGGCGGAACTGCAAGTCACTTCTGCCTCTGCTTTTTACCCAAATAAGGGACTGCATAAGAACTATTCAGGCAATAAAATAGACCTGGATGAGACCCCACCATCAAGAAGCCCAAGGCCCAGAAGGACCAACGGGAGGCTGCTGGATCCATGGAGGTGATGGTGGGTGCTACCTTCTACTTACCCTATCTCTCTTCTCCCTCCTCTCTTTCTCTCTCCCTTTCTCTTTTCCATTTAAGATTAATTTTGTAAAATAAAGTTGGCATTGTTGACCTGACATTTAGCCTCCTTTGCACCCTAATTTAGGCAGAAGACTTCAAAAGCTAATCATAACATTTTAATTGGCATCACCATTTTCTGACCCAAAGTGCCATTTAACATTTACAGACTTTTACTGTTCTTCCCTCCTGGTGGGAGATTGACCCTCTGAGGGAGATTGACTAAATTTTTACTGTTACTTTTACTGTCCCTCTGTGGGTTACAGCTTTCTCCTGCCTGGTGTGCCCAGGTTGTCTCCCTCTGAGGGAGACCGAAGAAAAAATGGTTACCAAGGGTGGTGACCAGTGTAAAGCTAAAATTTTACTCTCTCCTGGAGAAGTTTGGTAGTTTCCTCTCTCCTCCAGGGTTGAAATAGGCATAAACCAATTGTGACAATGTTCAGGCAATAGCTGATTGCATCACTAGTTTGCAGGTTGAATGAAAAATGGAATGAGGAAAATGTAAGCTGCCCATTAAAGGTAAGAAGGTACGTTATTTGTGCAGTTTTGGGAGGTTGTTTATCTGGCATGCGAAAGGAAATCAAAAGCTTCCTGCCACCTGAAAAGGGTTGCAGATGTGAAATTTATGCCTTTGAAGTCAGAAAATTATGTTCTTAGAACAGCATTGTCTTTTGAGCGTCCTCTTTTGAGAAAGAGACACAGGAGAAATTGTAAAAACTAGCAGATATTATTTTAAATAAAAATGAGCAATTATAAAAATTACTGTATGCAGCTGAAAGAAAAAAACACATGCAGAAAAATCTAGGTAAGTTTACTTGATTTAAATAATGATTCATGTGGGATTTACTTGATAAAATCCCACATGAATCATCCTCTAATTCAGTCCAGCACATCTATAGGGTGGTATATTGTGAGGATCCTGAAACACGGGATGAGGACATTTGGTACAATGATGACGATTTAGAGGCAGACTCTGACCCTACCCCAAGAGCAGCAGAAGTTCAGCCTTTAATTGAAACTGAAACTGCAGGTGAGGGCGGGTGGAGAAACCCACACTGCTGTTCCCTGCAGAGTAAGATAACGCTTCTAGAAGAACATTCCAGATGTCCAGGGGAATACAAAACTGAATACAAGTTTCCCTTATGGGTAGAGACCAGATCTTGCTGAGTGAGGAGGAGGCAGAAAGATTCTGGTGACATTGAGTATTTTTAACTACTACCCCAAGTAACCATAACTACTCATCGACCACCTGAGCTGCCTTCTGGGCTGGGGCCATAGACCCACAGGACATGGGAAAGCCTATTGCTGTTTAAAACTACAGGATTCTCAGATCTGGCAGCCTCTGTGCAAAATGCAGCATGTATTTAAGCAATGTATGAAAAAAATCAGTTAAAGCAATTCCTGACAGTGGCTCCTGTCAGTCCAGCCAGATTAATTCCTCCCCTTCACGGCCCTTCAGATAGGCTGAAAATGTTTATATCAAATGCCCAAGATCGCATACAAATGGATGGCACCATGGATGTTACTGCAGCAGTGGCACAATCACTTATAGACTAAATTCACATACCTACCTGGTATGAATTCACTCAGGAAACAGGGATTTATGGGTGCCATATGGGATGGATTGGAGCAACCTCTGGGAAGCGACCTGAACCCCCCCTAGTGAGTCTGTCAAGTTTATACCAGCACAGCAAAGCCAAAATCTAAACCAACAGTTGATTAAATTAACAATAGCCACTGCTGCAGGTATTGCTAGGGTGGTGATAGAACTAAAGTTTTCTGTGTTACACTTGGGAAGTGAAAGATAGTTCTGGAAAAAATCCATCAAATTATTGTCAGGTGCATAATGCCCTCCTGTTCATCCACTCTGCACTGGTTAGACAGAAACGGAGTGATTCCGTTTAATCTGGTTTTTCCAGATTATAGATATCCTGCATATTAGAAACTGCACACCTAGAGCTGAGGGTTCTCCTATTCTGACTTTGAGCATCTGCAGGGGTTTTTAGCTTTTGTGTGTACTATGTTTTGGGGGTTTTAAATTGTGTATGTATCTGTAAGTTTTGTTTACAAATTTAACCAAGTAATGAAGGTTAACAAGTATGGCATTTATAAACTGTGTTGGAAAGATAAGCCTTGGTTTAATATGTTTATACTTAATGGAAATAAGCAATTACTGCTTGTTTGCTTTTGCCTAAATCTGTAGAAGACCCCCTGCTCATGGGTATATTTACTAAGACTGGAATACCCAGGATACCTTTGAGACAGCAAATCCTTATTCTCCAGATAAAAAGCGAGTTACTGCGCAATTTTGCTCAATATTTGCTCAAATTTTTCAAAAGTTTTTGAAATTTCAAAATTTTTTCAGTTTTGCTCCAATATTTGAGAAGGGGACCCTGGGCTCTGTATTATCCCTGGGATGGCTGCAGGGGAGCAGTGTGATGTAAAGGGGTGTACAGGTGTGCCGTGGGCACAGCAGTGTGGTGGGAAAGAGACCCAATACCAGAAAACACCATCCCCAGCACTCGTTCCTGCTGGTTCCATGTTCAACCCGTGGAGGTTTCACCAACAGTTTCAGCAAGCAAACATCCTCCACAGCAAACGAATTTCCCAGGCCTGCTGGACTTTATGACCCCTTGTTCATGGGAAGCACCTTCAGGGAAGGAGTGCTTATCAGCACACACTTCTGCTTTCTTCAGGGTACTTTAGGGAAGAGTAGAAGGTGTCTACCAGCTGTCTTTGCAGCAGCAGGATACTGCACTCAAGCGCTCTCTGCAGGGCTTGGGAGGGGGACTGAGGGACTACTGGTCTCCTGAACCTTGACCTCCGTCTCCTTTTTCCACTTGACTTTGGGAGTCTTACAAATCAGGGACGCTTTCTACCAACTTACATCATAGCTCTTACCTGGGCAGAAGACAGCAGGGGTGATACTCCCCTGTGAGGACAACATTCCCATATCTAAGGGTTAGGGAGGATGGCACTATTGAACCTGACGTGGCCTGGTGTGTGGATCCTCAAGCTAAAGGTTTGGGTCTAGATGGGGCTTGGATGGGAGGTTGCAGAGAGCTCCCACATATGTGTACTGCAATCCAAACAGCTGAACCTAGAGCCAGAGAAGGGAAGGAGCTTGGATGCCACTATGTCACTCCTGCAAAGGACACTCCATAACTCATGCCATCTAGAGGGGATGTGTTGGTTGTTCTCTCCTCCAAGCCCCTTTGAGCACTTCCTTGGAGCACTGTGGGAAAGGATGGTGGAGACCATTTCTGTGTGCTGATATGGATTTTGGAGCTGCCCCTTGCCAGAAAAGGAAAGAGCTGGGATGTTCTTTTGGGTGAGCTGTTACACACAGGAAAGAAGCGAACATGGTGGTCACACCTCCTTGGCCAGCTGGGAAGATATTTGTCCTATATCATGTCTAAAGTAGCCCCCTAAGGGCTGTGTGTGATAGTCCTTCCACTGGGAGCCCACCTAGGAGTCTGGGACTTGTTTTTATTTCTGGGAATCCCTAGTAAGAGGTGTAAATATGGAAGCTTTTTCCTTGGATCAAAGTCTACCGGCTTAATATCAGCTTTGCAGAGCCTTGGAGCTTTGCAGAGGCAAGGGTCATGTTAATGTGTAAACCACAGGAAATTTAAGGCTGTAAGGTCCTATGTGCAAAGCATTTCTGAGCTAAACTGCTGGTGTTTCCCTGCCTGGTTACTCTGCCCTCTGAGAAAGATGCCTGTAAGTGCTGCTGCTCCTGTCCTCTGTCACCCAGGGTCCTTAGCTCAGCAAAGCTCAGTGAGACCGGTGAATTACAGCCACTCTCACCACTTGCAATTCTTGGGCAGCATCCGCTTTCCACCAAACCCTGGGCAGTGCCACTCTGCTTTAACCCTCCTTGTATCTCTGCTGTCCTGCTTTCTGTTCCTTCTGCTGAGGACAAGCCTGTTTTCACTTCCTCTCCCTCTGAGGGCTTCACCCAGCCCTCTCCTCTCACTGAATGAGAAATTCATGCAAGACCTGCAGTGTGGAGGGTTTCGGTCATGAGAGAAGCACCAGCTGAGAGCAATATCCTGGGTGGGATGCCTCCAAGCAGCACCTTCTCACTTGCAGTGGCAAATCAGAAGGAATGGCAGAAGGAACCTCACAGACTATTTTTGCCTTAGGAAAATATTGAAATCTTAAATCTGGATATGAAGGCTGGGAACACCCTGAAGGTGAAGGGCAAAATATCTGCTGATACTGTTGGGTAAGTACAAAGAAACCACTTTGTCATGCCAGGGTTGAGGTGGGCTGTAGAGTAAGGTGGTTTTCCAAGGTTGCCAGATACCAAATAACACATTGTTAGGCCACCTGCAACACTGATGGAGGAGCGGGTGCAGTTGGATCTCAAGTTCTCCTGTCCGTGCGTATGACTTTCCTCATACTCATTTACAGCTTCAGCATCAATCTTGGCTCCAGCTCAAAAGATCTGGCACTCCACTTCAATCCCCGCTTCAATGAGTCTGTCATTGTCTGTAACTCCAAGTGCTCAAATGTATGGCAGACGGAACATCGTGACCGCCACGTCCCTTTCTTTAGGGGCTCCACTGTCAAGGTGAGGGGTTTGTACCAGCATGAGGTTATGGGGTATGTGTGGTGTGTGTGGGGGAGTATGGGGTATGTGGGGAATGTGTGGTGAGGGGAAGCCCCTGGTTAGCAGATTCCCATATCAGAGTTTTCCCAGTTCCACCTGATACCTCCTGCTCCCTCACAATGGCCCCTCATCTTCTGGGTTTTTGGTCCTGATTGCCATTTCCACTTCTCGTTCAAAACTGCAATGCTGTTTCTGGGAATTTTATGTGAGTCCTGTCTGTCTCATGCTTTGTAAGTGCTTCCTTGGCTCCTCCATCTGCCCTGCAGGTGAGTGTTCCTGGGGCATGTATGAAAGTAAAGGGAGTCTCCAAGAAGCAGGTCTTGCTGCTCTCTACCTTATTTCCCTTCCTCCCTCCCTCCCTCCTATGTAAACACAGGCTTTAAGGCAACCCAGAGTTTGCAGCAATGTCCGAAAGCCTCTCTCTCAACTCATCTGTCCTCGTTAGTCCTGGATCCATGCTGCCAATCTGGCTTTTCTCTCTTCCTGCCAGGGATGCTGTCCTAGTTGCTGCCTCACCTTAGCTGATGTCCCAAATCATTAACAGGGCTGCATTTAGGTGTAGTCCAGTTCCTCTAGCTGTGGAGAGAAAGCTCGTTTCCTCAGACAGAACCGGCTCTTGGGGAAGGGGTAGTGAGGTGAACATTGGGAACACTTGGGGAACACTGCCTTTCGTTTGCAATGACCAGTGATGCATTCTTGTCCTGTCTGCTTGCGCATGTATATCAGCAAAGCCCCTTTTTCTGAGTCCTGGTGAACTGCTGAGGGCATTGGGGGGTCAGCTTTATTCTGCCCTGTTCAGAGCAGAACGGTGGTGTACACATTCCCTATACTCTATGAGGACATGTAAAGACATACTTGGGTTTAGCTGCTCTGAATTTACAGTCTGAGCTGTAAGCTGAAGCTGAAACAACCTTGGAAGAGATCCTGTCCCCAGTCATAGTCTGTATTCCTGCTTAGACCCTTGATATCAACTGCTCATTTCCTGAATCACCCTCACCTCAACCCCCAGCACCTTGCTTAAGGTTGTAGTGGACAGGTCTGACCCTCTTATGTAACAGTCAGGCTTTTTGCCTAAATGCTGACCTCTGAATACCCTTCTTGCCCCCAATTCCTGCCCTTCTTCCTCTTTTTTCTCCCAGTTCTTCATTGAAATGCTGTCAGACAAATTCCGTGTGAAACTGCCGGACGGCCATGAAGTTTACTTCCCCAACCGGCACGGCTACCCCAAGATCAACTACGTAAACATTGTGGGAGGCTTGAAGATGATCTCCTTCAAGCTGACCTGATGGGCACTGCTTCCCAGCTCTAATAAAAACAGTGGAAGACTGCTTGTTCCAGCTGCTTTGTCTTCTGTGAGAGCTCTGTGACTCTGTGCAAGCCACTGACAAAGCCCAAGGTTCTCCCACCAATAGGAAAGAAGCCATTGTTGGATAATGCCAGGTACCTTCCAGGTCAGAACAGGCCGTGGGGTTGAAGGGATAGTAGGTAGGCCAAAGCAGGCTGTAGGTGGGGTTCAGGATGAGGACACTGTATGATTGCTCAGGAAACAGTTGTGTAATCTTTTCACAATGCTCCATTTCTTCCTGCAGCTGAGCTTTTGGGAAGAGGGGATGGTAAAATGGGAAGGAAGGCAGAAATGTGAACAAAGTGGCATTTAGTGTGGCATTTGGTGCTACAAAACTGTATAATTAAAAGGTGGCATGGGGAGACAGCACAGGGGCATCCCCAGCCAGCATTCCTGTCATAGATAAGGGATTGTCTCCAACTTTCCCTTTCACCTCACCTCACTTATCTGCTGGCACATTCCAGTCAGGTTAGCCAGTTACTCTGACATTTCCACAGCAGATCCTACTCATCAAAAATGAGGCAGGGGAGGCAGTGGGATTTGGGCTGAGTTATGTGGCTCAGTACCTCCTTGCACAGGACTACAGGCAAATAGTCCCAATTATTACATGCTGCTGCTCTAATTGAAAAGCATCTTGCCAGCCCAAAAGTGAGACTGATGTGTGACAGCAAACATTGGGACACTTCAGGCTGGGTGGGAGGAGAGCAGAGTAGAAGAGCACATTACAGAGAGCCTGGTCCAAGGCAAGGTGGCAGGGCCCTTGCTCTGCAATTCCTCACTGTCCAAGATGCAGAGATTGGTGGCTGGGGCTCCAGCAGACATACAAGGGTATAATAAGGTCACAGCAGGCAAGGGGATGCACCGGAGAAGTTAATATCAAAACTGTTTTAATAAGGACAATAATAAGTGCATGGGATACACAGGGGAGGCAGAAAGGATAATTCCACATATATGGGTCTTTGGTCTTGTGTTACGATCTGGGAAGCAGGGGGCAGAGGGGAGCTCATCCTGAGAGCCCAGGTCCCCACCCTGGAAGGTGCAAGGGAGAATAAGGCTGATCCTGCTGGGTGCCCGTGGCCAGACCCAGGGACTTCCTGAAACTAGTGCCTGCCTTGGTTCGCTGATGGTGGCTGGCATGAGGGAGCCCCTCGGGGAGCCTGGGGAACACGGGCTTGCCCTCAACCTTGGTGGCCTGGCTGCAGGTGGTCCTTCCATGTGCAGAGTGTGCCCACCCTGCAGCTCTTTATGCTGCTCTGAAGAGCTTCCTGGCAAAAGCAGCTGGGTGAGCTGTGTGGGAGCAGTCCTGCAGCCATGGCCCAGCATCTCCTCCTACTGCACACGCCCTCCTGTCCCAGAGAACAAGGGGGGTCCTGTGAGGGTCCCTCCGGTGACCTCAGCCCCCAAACATGTTGGCTCCACACCACGGCACAAAGGCGCTTCTATGAGGGCCAGTTTGCACACGGGCCAGCGTGGGGGGCAGCTCATTCCAGGGTGGCTGTGTCACCCAGGGCCACTGGTGAGGGACATGAGCCATGGCCGCACTACCCTTGGGAAGGGGTGCGCTGCAAAGAGGGGCGTGTGTGTGTGGGGAATGGGGAGGGGGCAAGGATGGAGACACAAACTGTGCCACCATCACGACGATGCAGAGGAGTCTCCTTGTTCTGAGCCAGGGGGAAGAGAAGGGGTTTTCAGGGCCTGAACTGCAGAATTTGGTGACCTGACAATCGGCCTTTGCCACCAGTCAGCCAAGAAGTTTCTCCCCTCTCAATTGCTGAGAGGAGTGGGGGTCAGGAAGGAAGCTGTCCTAAGTGATGCCCAGCAGCAGGAGGCAAGTGGAAAGATTCCTGTTTATCTCTGTGCATGCTCTCACCTCCTGGACACTGAGCACACAGCTTTTTTGGGGGGCTGGGGAAAAGAGAAAGCTCAGCTGTGTGGGGTTTGCCTGCCCCTTGGGACCCCAGCTGACCTTCTCCTGTTGATAGATGTGCTATGCTGAAGGGTCTTGCACCAGCTGGAGCTGGGGAGACCCCATCCCCTACATGCCAGAGCTATCAGTGGGAATATGTCTGGGGAGGCATGCATGCCATTGCAGAGGATGGTTGGGGACGTCAGCAGAAGTATGGAGTATGTCCCTAGAAATGCTGGTGGAGCTAGGCTGAGGGTTGAGAGAGAGGGTGCTGGGGAGAATGGGATGGGGTAGGAAGGATATGGGGTTCCTTCGGCACATGGGAATGTTCCTTTGATATCTAATGGCCATGAGGCTGGAGAGTGGGTGCTGTGCCCGACTCTGTGGTGCCCACTGGCCCTCTGCAGCAGCCTGGCCCAGCCCCAGGAGCCCCCCAAAGATGGGTTCTCCTTCTGCCCTCCCCAGCGACCCCACTTGGCAAGGAGGTCACCCACTGGGTCTGCTGGTGACACTGGCACCAGCGGGTGGGGCACAGGGAGGAGGGCAAAGACCCTGGCACCAGTGTCTCTGGTGGGCCCTGTGACGGGAGGGATGGCTGTTCACACCTTGACCTCATCATCCTCTTCCTCCTCTTCATCAGCATACTCAAAGGAATTGCTGTGGCCCCCTCGGGCACCACTGTAGCTTTCCTGCAGGCTGGAGAGCTTGGTCTCCTCCTCCACTCCTTGGCTCCAGCTGGCCTCAGGGGACCGGCTCTCTCTTGTCACTTGTGATGCCCACAGGCTGCTGCTGGGGCTCTCCCACAGGGTCTGTGTCCGGGTGAGGGGACCCTCCCCCTTCTCCGAGCTCCGTGGAGTGCTGGTCCCGCCGTAATGGCGGGCNGCCAGGACCTGGGTTGCTCGGTCAAATTCTCCAGCCTCGATGGTGCAGTCATTCCAGTGGCCCTGCCATGGGGACCCTCTGGGCACTGCCCCTGGCCCTGAAGCCCAGACAGCGTTCACTCCAGCGCCTTCAATGGCACGTGCCTCTCCGTTGGCATGGACCGACAGACCTGGCAGGGAGCTGGCCCCTGACAGGTCGCTCTTCCTGGAGTGGTCCCAGAAGCTGGATGCTGCCTTGTCCTCTTCGTGGGATGCACGCACAGTTGGAGGGACCTCGTCCTTAGTCCCCTCTTCACACAGGAGATGTGGGCCATCCTTCCCCACCTCGTTCCCATTGGTTTCAGAGAAGCTCATCACCTGGAGGAGCTCGCTCATCAGGGAGGGCCCCAGGTCTAGGCGAAAGGACAGCAGGGAGTCGGAGCGATCCAGCTCATCTTCCCCAGGACAGGCGCTCTCTTGGGCCTTTTCCAAGCGAGGGACACGAGGGATGGTACAAAATCCAGACTCTAGCCCTGTAAGGCAGAAGGTATGGCTAGTGAGGCAAGGGAGGAAGCCCGACTTACTTCTGCAGGGGATAAGGGACACTGCTGCCAAAGTGGCTCAGGTCATGCTCCTGTCAGTGGCACTGGCCTCTGAAGGACAGGTCAGTGTCTCTGTGGACATCTCCAAAGCCCAGAGTTACAGCAGAGGGTGTCCAGGTGGGCTCTGGGCTTGGTGAGATGGCAGTGGGGGCTGAGCCAGGCAGGTGAGACCAGGAGATGGCAGCATTGCCTCAGCCTGACTTTCCCTCAGCGCGGCCACCTCCCCCCGCTGCTGCAGGCACCCCCGATCCAACCCCGACCCTGAGACCTTCTACTCCAGACCTCTCTCCCTGGGAAAAAGCTGAGCACAGCCCAGTGTGGTGAGGCTGGACAGCAGCCACATAGATGTCCTGTCCCATCCTTCCCACAATCTTTCCCCAAAGGGCATCCTGGCTGGCAGGGAGGGATGTGGATGCGATGGAGAAGGGTGGATGGAATCCCTAAGGAGCAGCACATGGAGATGTAGAGGTTGGCACAGCTAGGGACAGGGTTAGAGCATCTCTGTGGAGGCGGGGAAGGCCATGGTGTGAGTCCCCTTGACCTCATAACCTTGGAGTGGGAATTGCTCCGCTGTCCCAGCAGCTTTTCGGCTTCCTCAGGGAGGCTGCTCAAGTGAAAGGTGTAGGGCTGAGCATACATGGGGGGTGCTCCCTTACAGCTACTCCACACAGGCTGCCAGCTGTGTGGGGCTACAGGAGAGGGGCAGAAACGGAGAAACCATCCCTGCCCCACTTTGAGGGACACCCTGGTAGGAGACCTTCCAAGGGCAGAGCAAGGTTTGGATTATCTGCTTGGAAGGACTGTCAAGACCGGGCAGTCTTAAATATCCCATCTCTCTTTAAAACCCTTACTGGGGAGGAAACTGAGGCATGGAGCAATGGAGAAGGGATGCAGGGAACCCTCAGTACCTGGGCACCTCTGCCTCGCGCTTCACTCACCGTAGGCCTGGTGTGTTTTGGAGAAGCTGTTGGAGGCACTTTTGAAGGAGAACTTGCTGGTCAAGCCCCGGCCACCGCCGCCTCCATCGTACATCCCCTCGTTGAGCTGTGGCAGTGAGACGGCGTTCTTGATGATGGGTGAGATGGCCGGGGGGGCGGGCGAGGCCTCCGCCTGGCCCCCACTGCCCCGTCTCTTCAGCGGTGTCCGCCGGACGTGCCGCAGCGTCCGGGCGAAGAAGTTGTTGGGTTTGGCCGTGTCAGCCCCGCCGTGGTTGCTAAGGAAAGAGGTGTCCCCAAAGACGTCCCCGCCGCGCCCCACGTGCATGGTGTGACGGAAGTCGCCCAGCGGCGGGCTGATCATGTCCGGCGTCAGCTCCGATTTCAGCCGCCGCTTGCCATGGGAGCCTGACACCCAGCTGAGCACCGGCAGCTTCCCCAGGCTCATGTTGCACCCTTCACCCTGCCTTTGAAAAAACTCCAAAAATCAGCCCTCACCAGGCTTCCCACGCTGGGGTGGTCTGTCACATCACCAGCCTCCCCATTGCTTCTGCTCCGATGCTCATGGGGGAACAGTTCATGTCCCTTTGGCTTTCCGCAGGTTTCCTGCTCCCCTGCACTACGTCACGCTCATGAAATCGCCCTTAGAGAGTAGGTCCTCAGTGGTGAGGACAGCGGTGGCACAGGGATGTCCCCAAGGGCTGTCTGGGTTACCTCCCGTTCTGTGGAGGTCACTGGAAGCTGTGTCTGGTCGTGGACTTAGGAGTTAATCCACTGTCTTCTACTGCTGCTGGTGAGTGGGAGCCAGTCACAGATGGGGCAGCAGGCAATGAAGAGAGCTTCGGGTGGACTCGGAGGGCAAGAGCACTGGTCCCCTTGTTGGCCACCTAAACAAGGCAAGAAGGAAGAAGGCAGTGAAGCCCTTGGACAGGATTTTCCCAATCCCATTGGCTGTATCCACAGAACTGCCTGAAGAGGTTAAAGGCAGTGCATAAGGCAGTGGTGAGGTCGCTACTGGCTGTACCCTTACCTGGCCCTTCTCTTGGGGAGGAAGAAAAAGGCTTTCCTCCAAAAACATGTGCTCTCTCTCACTTTGCTGACCTACCTCAGCATGCCTTAGTTTCCTCTCTGCAAAGCAGCTTTGCCAGACCCACACCACAACACAGGCTGAGGATTTCCCTCCGAGGCAGAACCTCCTCCCACAGCAGTGCCCTGCTTGGCTGCCCCAGTTCCTGGGGCGAGAAACCTCTCCCTCCTTTTTGCTATTCAGATGAACCCTTGAGGAGAGGGTGAGGCCTGGGGCCCGTGTGCTTCTTGGAGAGGAGTGGTGGGAAGCAAAAATGCAATATTTGTATATTGCTTTATTTGTCCTTCACTGGCTGGGTCCCCAGGTGCTGGGCAGACATGTTGGAGAAGCAAGGAGTTGGCAGTGTGGGGAAGGCAGCTGCTTTGCAGATAGGGGAAACTGAGGCATGGCAAGGGAGGTGATTGTCTGAGGCTGGAGGAGAAGGTGGGGTGGGTCCCTGCACTCAGGCAGGTCCCAGAGACACTGAGGGGTAGGCAGGAAGCAGCAGCTGGATGCACAGCAGGGCAATGACCTCCCCAGTCAGTGGGGAGGACTCTCAGATCGGCAAATCCCGTTGGTGCGCATAGCAAGTGGGAGAGGGTGGGTTGGGGAAAGGACAGGATTCAGCTGTGGGGTATCTCAGAGTGTCAGTGGCCTGGGCAGCCAGCTGGGGACGTGTCCTTCCCTGGGCTCAGTTCTGTGGCTGGGGCGTCAGGACAGAGCTGAGTCGCTCCAGCAGGGCTGGCTGTGGAGGACAGCATGCCAAGAGGTGACACAGGACTCACTTCTCTTGATCTCCATGTGCTGGGACCCCCACTGCTGCATGGCTTCCCCTGACACATTCTCTGCCTCTCCTGCTTGTCCGTGCATCACCTTGGAGCAGCCAGGCAGTGCAAGGATGGCAAAGGCTCTGGTGAAGGAAAGTCCTGGACGTGAAATTGCTTTCCTGGCTGGCTAGATGCATTTTTGCTTTGCCCTGGCCTTGTTTGCTCACCCAGGGCCCCTCTTATCTGCCAGGGGTTAATGACTGGGGAAGGGAAAACAAACCTCCCCCAGCAGCGCCCAGCACCATTGGCTGCCTCCCCAGGGTGGCAGAGGCCTCCTGGGGTGACAGTGGCTGGTGGCAGCAGGGACAGAATGGTGGCAGGTTGGGCTCCTGCTGGCCCCCAGCTCCCTGGTGCATGCAGTTCATGTCTTCCCCCTGCCCACAGAGGCCATGCAGTGCTGCCTTGCACCCAGGACAAACCAGGCATGTGGCAGATTCGGGGTGAGGGGACAACTGGGGAGCTATTTCCTTTCGCTGGCAGAAGCCCACCCATAGCCACTGCGTCAGGCCTCTCCCGGAGTGCAAAGGAAACCACCAGGGTGATCCCTGCGGCACAACTGGGGTCTTGGGACCACAGGGAGAGAGATGCAACCACATTTTTGAGCTGTCCCCAGGATCTCCCAGAAAAGCTACTGACCCTGGGAGAGGGGATTAGGTGAGCTACAGCTTTTCTCTGCACATTGGAGCCCCTGAGGAACCTGCACTGGGGACTGGCCCATTTAGCACGTGCTGCACCAGCCAGGGCTACTCTGAGGGGGGATCCTTCTACCCCACCCCAGGTCCGTCCCACAACACAGCTGCCCTGCACACCCCTATGGGGGACATCACACCTTGAGATGGGGTGGGGAGGCAAGGAAAAGGGGGGATGTGGAAGAGAGCATCCTCTTGTTCCCTATCTGCACAACTACTGAGTGAGGGAGTGGGATGGAGGAAAGTGTTTCTCCTTTCTTGTCTCTTGGTCACCACAGGGAAGCAAGCCAGCAACTCCTGGCCCCTGGCTCTCCTTGCCTGCTGGCAGGCAGCAGAAGTGGGAAGAGGAGGGAGGGAGAGAGTAAGGGAGGCAGTGAAGCAGCTGGTGCCCAACCCTACCCGGACTTCAGGTTTCTGGCAGGCCTGTTGGGCTTTTCCTCCTTCCAATCTCCCCCTTTCTCTTCTTTCCTTCTGCCCCTGGTGTGGCTCCCTGCCCCTTTGAACCCTCCCCTTCACCCAAACAGACTACTCCATGCCAGGGAAACTCGTGATTCTGCGGGCAAAGGGTGACCTGTGTGCTGTCCTTTCCTCCACTGGGCAAAGGGACCCCTCTGCCTGGCCATCTCTTTGTCCCGGTGCCACTGCTTCCATCTGGCAGCCCTCCCTGTTTGCCCGTTCCTGGCACAAGCAAGCCCACAGCCCACCACGACCTCCCCTTCCCTGGCATACTCTCTCTGGCTCCCTTCTTGCCTCCTCTGGGAAGCCCCCTGCCTTCAAAGGCCCACTGCCAGCACCTCCTCCTCCACTCAGACTGGCCACCCCTGTTTCCCCCCAAATTCAGCTGGTTACCACTGGTTTTCCAATAGCTGGGAACGGCCAGAGCCATTCTGCTAGCTGGGAAGAGCGGAAACCAGAAAGGGGGGGAAAATAATCCAGATGTCTAGTTGGATAGAGCTGCTGAAAGCAGCCTCTTCCCTCCCCCAAAGGGGACATATGCAAAAGAGAGTGAGATATTTGGGGTGGTCTCAACAGCAGGAAGAGCGGGTGGAAATGGCTGTGGGTGGCTAGGAAAGCTTTCCCAGCCTTCCTGAGTGATGAAAAACCTCCCTTTCCCCGAAGGAAGGGAGGCAGAATTCCCCTATTGGGTCACTGCTTTGGGATGAGGAAAGCCAGCAGGGACAGGCTTTTGGGGAAGGGGGAAAGGGGCTTGGCTGGGCTGAGCCTCTTTCAGCTTTCCTGGAGCAGTGCCGGGCAGTAGGCAGACGCCTAAATCTGACTCCTGTGCTGCTGGCTGCTATATATACACATAGTGATATCTCTGTATAACAAGGATATTTTTCCAAGCAGACGTGCTGGGACATAGAGGAAGGTCGGAGCTATGGAAATGGGCAGTTTCCAGCCATCCCTTCAGTGCCCACTTGTGAAAAAGTGCTCCCTTTCTCCCTCCACTCCCCCGAAACTGAGGTGCCGAAAGCCTGTGGGGCTTTGAGGGGTATCCAGAGCAAGGTTTGGGAGACAAGCGTCTTCCTGCCTTCCCCCATCCGTGGGACCCTCTTCTCACTCCTTTTCCTTCCTGCCTCTCCCCCCCGTCCTGTGTCCCCTCTACTCACTCCCAGTTTCCTGTTGCATTCCTGCCTTCTGCTCCTTTTCTTTTTTACCATCCTTCCCGTCCCTATCGACTTGCCACTACTCCCGCTTCTCCCCTCTCCGAACACCCTCTCCACCCTTTTCCTTCTGGTCCCAACACCCCCCTGCCCCCAGCTCCACAAACTGATGAATCAAAACTTTTAGGATTTACCTCTTTCGAACCCGGATTATTATTTTTTTCCCCCGTCCTCCAGACGAAAAGTTGCTAGACACTCTCGGCAGGCCCCTGTAACTTGTTCCGAGGGTTACTGGTGCTGTGTTCCGGAATGGAGAGGGGGAGAAAGGGGAGGCATTGCCCCCCTCTTTTTCCCACGGCTGCCCCCCAAGGCTGGCTCTCCCAGGCTGACGCCCTGATGCCACGGGAGAGAGGGAGCGAAGCTGGCGGGGAGGGGACGTGGGAAGGAGGAGGGCGGGCTGCAGCACTGCTGAGCCAATCCTCGACTCGGCAAGGAGACCAGAGAAAATGAGATTTATTCCAACTATCCAGGACAGAAAACTTCAGGAACTTCTCTGCCGCTCCCCTCCTCCTCCCTGCTTCCCCAGTGCCATTTCCCGTCTGCCGGCATTGGCTGCCTCCCGCTCCGGGTGCCTGCTTCAGTGGGGTGGGGGAAGGGGGACGGCCAGGTTACTGTCTAACCTGCTTAGAGGAGCCTGGCTGCAGGGCAAAGGAAAGGGCTTTGAACCCTGTGGTATGTGTGACCCCTCGGGTATCACACAGGCTCCCCCGATCCCATATTGGATAGGAAATTCCCAGTGGTGTAGCACTGCCAGTCAGGATGGGGGTCTGCGGGTGGGTGGTCATACCAGGACCTGTGGGTAGCACTGGGTTGGGCATGAGCAGGATGACAGCCTCCCTGAAGGCCACGTGGGCCAGGCTGGCGTTTGTTACAGGGTCAGGACAAGCGTTAGGGCATCAGGACAAGCGTCATACCAGCAGCAGCGTGTCACACCAGGGTGAGGCGGTGGCAGCGGATAAATGCAAGGTGCTCTTTGGTGGCACCAGGGACAGTTTCTGCCCACACGTGGGACACCAAATCCCACTGGCATTGTGTGTTATCCCTTGATGGTCACAGGGCGGAAGACCCTACCAGTGCCAGTGAGGGGCAACCTGCTGGTGGATGTAGCATCATCAGTGCCCACTGGTGACCCTCATGGCCTTCAGGCTTGGCTTGGTGGCTCTGCTGGGGACCACCCGGCCACACACAATCACCTCTTCAGAGCCCTGTTGAGGAGAAGGGAGGTGTCTCTGCTGGTGAAGGCAAGACAAGACTTGTTGGGGTTAAGTAGGGCTGAGCTGAAGGGATGACAAGATGTCTGCAGAGGATGTCAAAATGGAGCCTGGCTGTTCAGTGGGCTCGGGTGGCTTGTGCTGGGGTGCCCAGGCAGGAGCACCTTATTGCTCAGAGGTTTGCTAAGTAGTAGTAGTAGTAGTAGGGTTTGGCACTGTTCTCTGGCTTCTCTTCTGTGAAATGCAAGTTGGATTTTCTGCCTTCTGTGGAAGTTTTCTCCATTAGGAATGGTGAAATGTACATGTTGGTGGTACTTAAAGTGGGTCTGTGTCCTGGAGGAAGATGGAAGCTTAGCTCTGATGGGAGATGAGCTCTGCCATCAGTGAGGAAAGGAGAAGAAATCATGACATGCATCCTCCCGGCTTGCCAGAGGTATGGTAGGTATTCCTTCCCTTAGGTCCTGCTCAGTGGAAGCTAATGGGGGTGGTGGGAGAGGCAGGAAAAGACCCTTTCTTTGTGTCTCCTCGCTCTGCATGGCCTGCCAGGGCATTTCCCCCCACCCTGCCTGAGGGGCTCTCCCTCACCCCCATCCCTGTGCCCTGCAGCAGAGGCTGTGTCAGGAAGCAGAGCCTGGGCAACGGCAGCCACCTCCACTGGGGAATGCAGAACAAATCTTTTCCAGATGGGATAGGGGCCACGTTCCACTTCTTGCAGGGCGGCCAGCTCTCCGCTGCCTCCTTCTCCTCAGTCCTACTCCGAGCACCTCTGTGCCAGGATGGGCTTCATTTCCAGGAAAGCACCTGGGAATGCCTTTTCCTCAGCACCCTTCCCCAAACCTGTGATCTTGCGGCCATGCCAGCCAAGCTCTGACTTTTGTACTTCTAGGTCTCACACTGAAGTGATTTGGAGACCTGCAGAGTCAGGGTATGTGCCAGCTCTGGGTCTCGGTACTCATCCTGGCCTCTGGCTGTTTGGTTATGGCTGATAAATGAGAGGTGGCTGTGAGGCTGGACAGTGCTGCAGTCACTGTATCACCCATGGGTTCCCTGGGCAGGAGCTTGGACCCCTCCCAGCCCAGCTACCTCATTTACCTTCAGTCACCCCAAACTTTCATCCCATCTGTAACCCTGAGCCCCAGGCAGCAGTACCAGTCTCACCATTACCGAGAGGCTGGCCACTGGGCTTATCATGGAGCAGACAACTTGCCCAGCAGCTTTCCCAGATGAGGATTTGCTTTGACTGGCACAACATCAGAGACGGGGCTGTGCAAATTGCATCCCCTCATTTTCCCAGCACTCATCCCTCCAACATGGGGTTGAGGTCTTATGGGTGACTGAGTGCGATGGGGAGGGAGAGACGAATGGACAGACGTGGGGGGCTGAAGCTCTGCCTCACACTTCCTGGTGCTCAATCCTTCATCCTGTCTCACTTTGCAGTGCTCAATGCCTGAAGGATGCTAACACAGGACTCCTTTCCAGTAAAGAAAAATCCCTCTACTCCCTTTCCCCAGTGCCTGGGAGAAGCCAAGGGAAGGTGATGAGGGCATCCCAGCTTGTAATAGGGTGCTTGCCCTTGGGTTTATATTCCCTGCTGCTTAGTTTTGCTGCCTTCCCACCTGCCCTCCTTCCCTGGGAAATTTCCAGGGATGGAGCTCCAAGAGCACAACAGTGCTGGAAACTTCCTGAAGAAGGAGGGTAGACAGGGGGCTCCGTGGCAAGGGGGTGCCTTGCTCAGTGCAGAAGAAGCAGATACCCTGTTGCTGCCCAGGGTCTCTGGCTCATATTTCCTCATTAACTGAAAGTGCTGCTCGTTTGCAGGTGACTTCCAGATGTTTCCACTCTTCTCTTGGGGCTGTGAGGGCACATACCACATGGGTATGGGGATTACTGCCAGCAGTGGGGTGGAGGACAGAACCCTGCCACAGTGGGTGTGGAGGTGCAGAGAGCTCCCTTGCCCCACCTGGCATGGCCTCCTCCAGCTCCCCCTCACCCTGGTGCTGTCAGGTCTCTCCTTCCTGCTCCCAGCCCATGGCCTCAGTGCTGCCCCCAGTCCATGTCTCACTGCCCCGGGGATGAGCTGAAGGCAAAGCCAGTTTTAGGGTGAGCAAGCCAGAGAGGTGGCAGGAGGTGACACCCCGGGGCAAGGGACAGGTGTAAGCACCCAGCGTCTGGCCAAGAGCACCCCTGGTCTGATGCCAGCTCTGGCTTTGTAGGCACTGAATCCCTCATGCCCTATAGTTTCTCCACTGGGGCGATTTCTCCTCTGGCTGAACCCCCAGATATGTGCTCGGCCAGGCTCAACCCATTTTCGTGCCTGTGCTGCGAGTCCCCCACACTGTGCCTGTTGCCTTTGAGATAACCAGGGAAAGGGACCAGAGAGGTCTGGTTCCCAGAATCCTTGTGTTGCACTGGGGAAGGAAAGAGGGGAGATTGTGGTGAGCACCATCAGCCAGGCAGCAGCACTGAGTTAGACCCACTCCTGCTAGCAGTGGGGTGGATAACCCTGTAAACAGCCATTTCTAACCTCCCACACCAACTCCTCCCCTCCCCTAGAGCAGTGGGATGCCTAAGGAATGGGACTGACCACGTCCTGCTTGTGGGATTTGCAAAGGGGGGAGTGTGTGCTTTTCCCCTGGGAGCAGGGCTGGGAACTCAAAGCCTCGGGGTTTGCCAAAGCCCAGGAGGAGGTACGGATGAGTTCCCAGGCTTGTTGGCGGGCTGCCTCCCTCCCTCTGCCCATCTCCTCCTATCCCAAATATTTTCATCTTTCCTCCTCCCCCCACACTCCCCAGCTTCCTCCTGGTATGCTAGTCCTGTCTGCTGGCCAGGGATGTGGAGAGCTGTAGGGCTGCTGTTGGTGTTGGGTGATGTTGGGTGTGAGGACACGGAGACAGACCCCAGGACAGACAGATCTATGCTTTCCCTCTGAGTTTTACACTGGCACGGAGAAGAGGGAAGGGGGGTTCCGGACATAGCTGGGAGGGGGAGGGAGGATGTTGCATAAACCAGAAGTAATCCAGGAACAGCTGCCTGTGGCCTGGAAACACTTCTGTGATTCCACATACCAGGAAAGGAGATGTAAATATAAAGATATATATTTATGTATGTAGACTACATCTCCCCAGAACAACCCCACACTTGATTCTCCAGTTCTTTTTCATAGACCTTGTAAAAGTCAGTGCAGGAGGGACTGGGGGGAGGGCTTAGATATAAATTTGGTGCTTGGAGAAGCAGCTCTCTGTGTGCAGGGGGATCTGTGAGTCTCTGCGCTCCCTCAAATATATTCCTTTGGCAGGACGAGGAGGCGGAGCACATCTACAGGAGTTTAAAGCCTGTGCAGGCAGGAGGGAGCTGGGGTGGAGGTTGTTGGGGTGGGGAGAGAAAGGAGGAGATGGTGAGAGTAGGAGGGATGCAGAGGGGAAGGGCAGTGGGAAACTCTGGGCCTTTGGGAGGAAAGAGCCTTTTGGAAATGAATTGCACGAGAAGGTGCAGAAAAGTGTTTTGGGGAAAGAAGAAGCTGGGGGATTTCAAGGGAAGGGAGCAGGTCCCCAGGGCTGGTGTGGCATGGGAGAGGAGACCATCAAGGAGTGGAAGATGCATGCGTAGAGCAGAGGCGGAGAGGCATGCAGGGATGAGGAAGGGTACAGTGAACAGAGGGAGAGGATATGGAGATGTAGGGAATGGGGATGAAGAGATAGGTCATCCATGTTGAGAGTGGAACCCCACGCCTGGGGAACCCATTCTGGTCAAAAGGAAGAGGTGAAAGCCAGGTTGGACGCAAGGCCTGGAAAACTCTTTTATCCTGATGATTTTGCCTGTCCATCTAGCCCATGTATTTTTGGCCCATGGAAGGAAGGGGGTGGGGATGCAGAAGCAGCTAAAAATAGGGGTGTCCCTGCCCATTCCCCCAAGGAGGGCATCCGTCTGCCTGCCTGTGGGGTTGCTGCGGGATCTGGAGGAGGGGAGCAGATCCAGCCTCCTCCCCATGGCGTCTGGCTCTGCTTTTGTTTGCCTCACAGCCCTACAGGGACAGGAAGAGGCTGCAGGGCTGGGGAACAATGGCTCATTCTCCGGGAGCCTGCGCCTGCCGAGGAGCGATAGGGGACACGGGATGGTGGCCAGAAGGCACAGTCTCCTACGCCACTGCTGCAGGAGTTCAGCCCCAGGAGATGATGGGCTCCACTGGTGGGATACCGGGGGACCTTCCCCAGCCCACCCCTCTTCTCCAGGTTCCTGGGCCTGGGTGCAGAGGGGATGAGGGGCTGACTCACAGTGCACTTTATAGATGAGACCAGGGAGGCAATGCCAGCAGCCTGAAGAGCAGTGGGAACACATTTCCAGCCATCACTGAGGAATGCACTGCCAGCCTTTCTTGAGCCTCTGAAACCTGGAGTGTGGCTGGAGCTTGCACCCCGCACTGGGGATGTCCCCAGGTGGGGCTGGGAAGGTATCTGGGAGCTGTACTGTGCCTCTGTCCCAGCTGTCACTGTGCTCCCCGAGGCAGTGCCAGTATTGGTGGAAGCTCCCTGAATGCTCTGTGCTCCCTGCTGTCTGGGAGACTGCCAAGAGGCATACATGCTGAGGGGTGATAAATCCTTTTATCCTACCTCTTTCTTCTCCAGACCCTCCTTTTGAGGCAGTGTCTCTCCTGGATGTTAGATCTAACAGCATGGTGCTGGAAACTCTGCAGGGAGAGTCTCTCCCCACACCTCTTCTCCAGACTTGCTAGGGGTACGAGGAGGTGGTGTTAGCACCTGAGGTAGGGGAGAGGTTAAGACATATTTTGCAAAGATTGAGCAAGAAGGAGCCAGAAGGACCTCCCTGTTTCCAGCCCCCTTTTTTCAAGGTCTTGGATACTTAGGGCTGAATGCTTGCCAGGGCTCCTCTTGTTTACTCAGCCGGGGAGCTGACACATCCAAGGTCTCTGCTGCCTCCACTTTCCCACATGCTGCTGGCCGGCACATTCCAGGGCAGAGTGGAGATCAGTGCAGAGGCATACCAGAGGTTTCCATCCGGGATGCCATCCCTCCTCCCTGCTCTCCCCAGGCATCCGGCGCCTCTTGCCAGGTCGTGAAGAGCGGGCATCACATGTGCTCAGCATCCTGGGCCTTTAGAAGCCAGAGCTTGCACAGAGCCCAAGTGTGGATGGGGACCCCAGAGACAGGGATATGCCTCTTAAACTGAATGCCTTCAGCAGGGCTCTGTCCTTCTTCCTGGTTCCCTCTGCAGATCTCAGTCCTGTTCCCTGTCATGACCCACGTGTGCGGGATGTCTGTCTCAGCTTAGTCCTCCCTAGAGGGAACTGGGGAAAAGGGGTAACACCCTCCTAGGCAACAGTCCAGCTTTTTAATTTTAGGACAGCCACCTATTCCTGCAGCTGGGTTTAGCTTGCTAAGGTTAACAGCGCTGGGCTCTGCAGCTGCACCCTTCTGCAAGCACCAGCTCCGCTCCCTCCTGGGCAGCAGCCCAGACCTGGTGTGGCTGCCTTTGGTTTTGGGAGAGAAGGCCACAAAGCTTTTAAAAATAAATGCCAGGAGATAAAGAAGGGTTTGGAGAGCTGGCTGCAGGGCGAGGGCGGGAGCATGGCCCTTGCCCTGTCATTTAGGCTGGACGCCTCTGTCCCAGCGATGCTCCGGCCTCCACCAATGCTCCCACCTCCACCGGGGCTGCTGGCATCTTTGCCTCCTCCGACCTCGGGCTGCTGCAGGCAAAGGACTGCCATGACCTTTCCTTTTCCCCCGCAGGCTGGCCCATAGAGGCCCCTTTACGCCCAGCCCCAGCGTCTGGAAGAAGGGGCCTCGTCTCCCTCCTCGGCTGCCACAGGAAATGCGGAGCCTGGAGGTCAGGGGCCAGCCGGCAGCTCCTCCTGAGGGGGCCAAGCAGCCCAGCACTGGGGCTTGCATCATGCCGGCGCCGGCCGCAGAGGAGGGGAGGGAGGCAGAGCCCTGGAGGGGGGAGGGAGAGGGACAGGCTCTTCCTGTTTATGTGACTACCAGACCCCCAAGAAAGGGAAAGGACTTGGAAAGCTCATTGCTCTTGGGCGGGCTCCAGCAAGCGACTGTCTGCGACTCAGCCCAGGGATTGCATCTATGTGGCAGGGTGTGACTTCTTTGCAGGGGAAATGGGCATCTAGCTCCAGGGAGGGTTAGGATTGCATTCTGGGGCCTTGTGAAGCTCTGTTCTAAAGGAGAGACTGTGGTTAGCTTCCTGGGAAGTGAGGGACAGTTCCTGCTACATGCCAGGCTTTGATTCCTCCCATGGATGTCTCTGGCTGATGCTGGTCTCTGTGGGATGGTCTAAGGGACAAAGACCCACACAGGCCAAGACACGGAGGTAGCTGGGTATTTTGGCTTTGGGACAGAGGAATGGGGAGCACTGGGAATGCCAGGCATGGAGGAGTGTTTAGGGGAGGGTGCCCGTTCAGCCATGATGGCCCCAGAATAGATCCGATACAGCCGCCAGGAGGGCTGGAGACCTGCCCTGTTATCTAGGGCCACATCCTGCAGGGCATCTGTTGTGGCCATGGTGGTATGCGGAGGAGGAAATGAGGTCCAAGATGCTGTGCTCTTTTCACCTCTGGCACATACTGCTCTGGCTTAGGTCACATCTGTACCGAATTTGTCATATCTCAGCTTTGGTTTGTAATCCTAGGCTCCTGCCAAGCGTGGGTTGAGGGGTGCTCTGTGCCACCCTGGAGGACACACCATCAGGCAGCATTAACAGGAGCAGATGGGAGATACAGCCCCTTTGCAGTCCCACAAGTAAGTCCAGGCCTGGCTCAGTGGAGCAGCTGTAGGATAAGAATCGCTGGGTGCAGTGTAGGTCAGAGAATCACTGGATAATAAAAGTGTTTGGGTTGGAAGGGACCTTAAAATTCATCCAGTTCAAACCCCCTTGCCAAGGGCAGGGACATCTTCCACTAGACCAGGTTGCTGAGAGCCCCATCAACCTGGCCTTGAACACCTCCAGGAATGGAGAACTGTTTCTCTGGGCAAATTGTTCCAGTGTCTCACCACCCTCACAGTTAATAATTTCTTCCTATATCTACTCCAAATCTGCTCTCTGTTATTTTAAAGCCATTCCATGAAAGGTCTTCGGAAAGGCCCCACAGTCAGAAGCAAGGAGCCCTGGCCGGTCTGTGGGGCAGGAACCGGCACAGCCCTTGGCTCCCCATATCCCTCTCTTTGCAAGGGCTCCAGTTTAGGGCCAGACCGAGCCAAAGCCTTCGGGCTTTGCCCAACCACCTCCTTCGCCAAGGGGTTGGCTGGTGAAGTGGTGACACCCTATGGCTCTGGAGCAGTGTTACAACACTTGGCTGTTCTCTGCTCTCTCTACAGAGACTTGGTCCTCTTAACATGCACTCAGCTCTTTTCCCTGTTCATCTTTGGGCAGGTTTGCTCTCCAGCCAAGAGGAAAAGGTCCTGATACAGTCCTAACCTGTCCCTTTCCCTGATATTGCACGTGTTTAGTATGAGTGTTGTGGGATGGTATCACCCCTCCTGCCTCTCCTCCATCAGCATCTGGGCAGTCTCAGCCTGACAGTGACTCAAGGACTCTGGCAGCTGAACACCCTGGGGCTCATGTTTATGTACCAGCTCAGGAGAGGAGCCATACAGGACTTGGATCATCTCAGAGAGAGAGGAAGGGAGGATGGAAGTGTTGTTTTCTATCTGTGCTTCTTCCTTTCCCCCTGCTGAAGCATACAGAGTATTTCTGAAGTGAGGTGAGCACAGCTCCCAGCTAAGCAGCTGATGTCTTGGTGACAATTTGTTCTTCTGAATTCAAACTGCTTACAAACAGTTTGCTCATGTCTATAATGACATCTGAGCTGGTTCTGCTCGCTGTCTCAGTGTTTTTGCCTTCCTCTGCCCTGCAAAGACAAGCCAGTGTTTGCCCCTTGGTCCTTCTTGGCTCCCATCCTAAGCTAATGTTGCTGGGAGATGGTGGAAGCACGCTTGGTCTGCGCAGCTGGCCTTGTGGAGGGGGTCACTGGTGATCCTGCAGGGCAGTGGATTCTTCTTGGAGAAGATGATGTGTACTGTCTGGGGAAACCTATCCATCCCACAAGGCTGGAGCTCTGCTGGAGCGGAACTGGAGTGTTTTGTTTGCTGTGACTAGGTGGGTGTCCACATAGGTGATGGAGGCCAGGATGGAAAGGGCTTCTCAGTGACTCTTGGAGGAGGTCTAGGAGAGGACATAGGGGAGATAGAGAGGAGAACTGGAGCACATGGGAGTGCAGAGGAATGGCTGGCTGTTACAAAACTATCTAGACATATTGATTTCTGTTCTGCAGTCTCATCATCCCTCTCTGACTTCTAACCCAGACTGATGACTCTGCCTCATTTAACCATTTGCCTTTCTCTGGCTGCAGGTCAGCTGCAGTTTTATCTGGGGCAGACCTCATTCACTATGATAGACCTATATCCCAGAAAGCTCAAGTGGGACTCAGGGAAGGACAGATGGCCCATTTCCACCCCTTTCCTGCTACCAAGGCTGGGATTGGTGAGAATACCTGAGTGACACTGAAACCAGCAGGACTGAGACATGCCCGGGGTGTCAGGAGCCCTTGTGGGGTCCACAGCCAAGTAAGACTCTCAATTCAGTGGGCTTGCAGGATGCTAACTGGAGACATAGTCATTCCCAAGCTCTTTTTTTCCCAGGGTAATGCTGAGTTCCTATTGTGATTAATGCTTCTGAATGTTGGTTTATACGCAAATCTGTCCCCAAGTTCTCCTAAGAGGGGAAAACCACTACTTCATACTTGTGTTTGGCGTCCCAGTTTCAACGGGGTGCAGCTCCCAGCAGCTGGTGAGGTTCATGTGGTCACATTGACCTCTGGTGGCTGCAGCCTTGGAGTGCAAGGAGGCACTAAGGCAAACGGGCTGGCTTTGGTGAGCTGCTGCTGGCTGCAGTTGAAATGCCGTCGGGTTTGTTCCTTCTCTAGGCTCCTTTCCCCACCACCTCTCCACTTAGTAATTTGTTTTCTTCTCGAAGCAGGTACTCTCTCTTTGTGGGTACACCTTCAGTCCATGTGTTTTTTTCCCTGGGAAACAAATTCTGCTTGCACACACACCAGTAAAAAACAAAGGCGGATCCTTTGTTGGAGAGCTGAATTCACTCCCAGTTTCTACATAAAGTGGGTCACATCTGGGGAGAGCAGACTCTTCCCCTGTATTCACTGTAACCTCTGTACTGTCACTGTTCACACCCTTCTTATGCAGCCGAGGGCAGACTTTAATGGTCACTGACAAATGGTGGCTGACCAGCCAGACTGGATTCACAATGACCGGTGAGATGGACTCCTGATTTGCTTACATTCTGGAGAGAGAAGGGAAAAAAGCTGGGACTAATCCCACTGGGATAATGGTTTAAGAATAAAGCAACTGCTGAGTTGGAGTCCCTTTGCCGGGGGCAGTTGAGCAGCCTTGGAGTGAGAAAGTTCATCCCAGTGACTCTAATCCTGTCATTCTGCTCTAATTCAGGTCTTCCTTGTGACCCTGCACACCTCTGGTGCGCTAAGAGAACAGAGATTTCTTGCCAATACCTTACCAAAAGGCTCCCCCATGCTTTTGCCTCCTGTAGCTCCAGGCGATGGGTGTGTGGGTGTGGTGAGGGGGAGGAATGCTGAAGGAAATATTTGGTTGTTTTGCTATCTCCACACAGATACACACATTTCCTTCCTGCTATAAAGGCCACTCGTTTTCTGAGGGGGGATCTCATTCCTCCTCCCTTCTGCAGCCACTACTGTGAAGGGAATAAACCACTGTCAGTGTGCTGCAGGGGTCTTACATCTGCTATTAAAAGTGTCAGGCAGAAGAGCAGGTAAGCAAAGTTCCTGCGAAGACTGTTAATATAAACACTAAATTTGATGAGTGTCATTAAGAAAAGTTTTTTTTTTTCTGTGTGTATTAACTAATGTGGCGTGAAACAGGGTATGAGCCAAGTAAATCAGGCTGGAGTCGGTAATTCTGTTTCACAAGTTCTTTTGTGTTTTTGGCATTTGTTTTGCTGCACACAGGAACAGAAACTGCAGAGAGATTTTTCATTACATCAAATCATGTTGGGACAGCTATTGCAGGATGGAAGTTTTTATTATCAGGGGAATTATTTCAAACTCACTTCCTCAACCTGACTTGGGAGATCACCCTGGAGACCTTAGCAAACCTCCCCCCTAAAACTCTAATGAAAGCTGTAAGTCTCTGCAAATCACCAAGGCTGCAAGAAGAATAGCTTATTTTGATTGGGGAAGGAATAAAAAGGAACAAACAAGAAATATATTGCTGAAGATGTTCTGATTGGCTCACATTCTGGACACTGTGTGGGTAGGCAGTTTCAGCTTCGTAAATTTACTGTGCTTCCCAAAACACAGGGCAAGACTTTACAGAGCACCCAGCTCACCATCTGTAACCACAGCCTGAGCTTTGTACCGATGACATTTTAGCCACACAGTCAGGAATTTATTGAATTCCTGCCCCGCCCCAGACCTTCCTAAAGCTATTTCCAGGCAGGGGCAAACAATGCAGTGCTGAGGCATATCCAGCCCAGCTCTCCACAGCACGGGCTCATTAGCCTCGGAGGGATCCCTCTGACCTCTCAGTGCCATGGGTCACCCCACACCACAAGGTTCTGCAGGAAACCCAGCAGTCTGCCACACTCTGTGGGCCGTGTGTGCTAAGCCCCTGCTCTGGTGGTGGAAAGGACACTTGGCTCTCCATTTGCTAGCTTGTTATAGATTTCCTGTGTGAGCCCCTGTGGCTTGGAAAGTTTTACCAGTGCGACTATTTTAGTTTGGATTTGAAAAAAAGAACCCAAAACAACAAACCAAACCAACAATATAAGAACAAAAAAAACCAAAAAAACCCCCCCCAAAAAAAACAACCCAAAAACAGAAACAAAAAAACCCAAACAAACAAAACTAAACCGAACCAAACTAAACCAAACAACAAAAACAAAAACCAAACAAACAAACAAACAAAACAAACAAAAAAAAATGAAACCCCAACTCACCCAAACACTCCAGTGTCATTACTAGTGTGAACTTAAGTGTGCCAGCACAAAAGCAAGTGCTACTGGTAAAGCTATTTTGGAACTGTAATACCTGGCTGTGAGCACGTACAGTCTGGTGGAACTGTACATCTCCAGCAAACTGGGGTTGTCTTATACAACTGCAGCTTCCCTCCAAAGCATGAGCTTTGCATCCTGTGCCTCCACACCCTTGCTAAAAAACAAGCATAGATTGTACTGTTCCTCTCAGGAGCTGTTGGGATCAGTTTCCCAGCTCAGAGCCAGGGGTCGTCTTCTTGCTGGTGTAGTACCTGCCCAGCTCAGAGACTCTCCATGGAGATCAGGTAATGGAGCTTGTAAAAAAATTAAGGAAATTAGTCACTTAGTCAGTCTAAGGACCTGCCCTTATTGCAGTACTAGTCAATTATTGAATTATTTATTTTTCCCTGGACTTGGATGTCTGAGACTCTTCCGTGGGCAGCCTAGGGTGAAGATATTTCTTTACCTGTTCTTGATGTGGGACCTGCTCTGTCTGATGTCTGAGTGCTCTGAGTCACAAAAGCAGTGCAGCCACTGCCCGTGGGGTCAGGGTGGGTGGAGGAAGAGGATTTCTTTGTCATCAGCCTTGAGTTGGTCTCTGTGTGAATGAGAGAAACCAACTCTTGCTTTTATCAGGACTTCTATCAGGATTGTCAAGATTTATCTTCTATCACCACATAATATCTGGCTCAGGAAATCTTTTCACTAGAGAGGGAGAAAGAGAGACCTGAGTTGTTTTAGAGAGAATAACTAGCAGGCAAAAATTTACATGGCCTGAGTCAGAATGAGTTCCCAGCAGGCAGCCTTGCTTGTACTTGCTTTTCATCACTCAGCTGGATGCCTCTGGCTGGAGGTAAGGGCTGGAGGCAGAGCTGTGTCCTGCTGCTGGTGGTCCTGGGTCACCATGTGCCCTCTGTGTGGGAGCTGTGCAGTGCTGGGCTTACAAGGGAGGGGGCTGTTGGCACCCCTCGCAGGGAGGGTGAGTCGACAACAAATTCATGTGCTCAGAGTGTCAACCAGTGCGTGATGGCATGGATGCCATCCAAGGGCAGTTTGCTGAAAGCCCCGTGTGCATGCGCGTGCCCGGCATTTGCTCAATATCTGTGTATATTTTGCAACAGAAAGGCTGTGTGCTCTGTGCATCACACAGATAGATTCTCAGTTCCCACATGGTGGTTGTGCTTGATCTTGAAAAGACCTTAGCAGCATATGGAAAGGGTCTTGTGAAAGCCTCCCTTCCCTCAAATCACCTTACTGAAACTGGTGCAGGAGCCCTGCCATTGCCCCTGGAGGAGAAACAAACGAAGACGTTCAGTTTTGGTGCAGCAGAAATTCTTTAGGAAAGGGTGGCTCAGTCCATATATCTGCTTCTCCACTTATGTGAATGAGGAGAGGAAGATTTCCGTGCAGAGGTGGGGTCTAGAAGCTGCAGTGGTGGGGTGCTAAAGGCACCTCCCTTTTCCGAGTGTGTTGGCAAGGGCAGGAGCAATGCAAGGCTCCTTCATGTTGTGTTCATCCCCTGGAGGGATGCACAGCAGTTCTCTGGGCTACCCAAGGCTGGGGAGAATCAGGGAGCTCCCATTTCTTATGAGCTTGATAATGCATTGGGAATTTCTTGTACAGAGCCTGCACAGTGTAGCCTGGCTATTGAGAGAGATGAAATGAGAGTGAAATAGGCTTGCTAGGGAAAATGCAAAACATCTTAGCCTTGAAGGGGGAGGCTTGATGTTGGTGTCCGGTTCCATATCTCCCACTGCCCTCTCTGTCCAGTGGTATGCACAGATTTGGGCAACTGAGTATGTGGCAGGTGTGGAGGGTACTCTGTGCAAACTCTTTGGGATGCTGTGTGGACACACAGGTCCACTCCTGGGATTGCTGTGGCCACTTGGACCAGAAGAAGGCTTCCCAGCATCCACTCCTGGCCTGGGCAACTCAGGGCTGGCTCAGGCCCAGGTTGCATGCCCCTGCATGCCCTGGAGTACGTCTGCACCACACTGCCCTGGGGTGTCTCCACACCCAGTTCCACCCATGGACAAAATCTGGACACTAGGGCCAAAATCTGGACACTGGGATCTCTTCCTAGCCTGGATCAAGCATTTTTCGAGTGCTCTCAATTTTCTCCCCTTGCTTGGATCCCCTCTCTGGAACCAGGTCTACATCTCGGGTGGCCTGGCTACAATTTCTGCAGCCCAGGAACCAAAGGAAGCCTCTCCTTATGAATCTCTTATTTGCAGCAGAGCACAGGGGGGGCTGTGCCTTGCCGAGGAGACCCCATCCTGCCCGGGCAGGGTTCTGGACAAGGCGGGCATCCCCTTCCCCCGCCGGTCTGTCGGGCGCGTTTCAGAAGAGAAGTGGCTGGCGAGCCACATCCTTCCGGGGAGCAGCTCTGTCCCGGGGCTGGGGACGGAGGCGGCTTAGAAGGACAGCACACACGCAAAGAAAAACCCTTCTCCGGCTCGCCCAGGTAGGGAGCAGCCGAAGGCCCTCAGAAACCGGGAGCGGCCGAAGAGGATCCGGCCCCGCCTCGCCGGTGAGTGCCCCCGCGACCCCCGGAGGTGGGCAGAGCTAAGCTCTCCATAGCCCGAGGGGTTGCCGGCTTATTTCCAGCCGGCTGGACGAGGGAGGGAAAGAGCGAGAGAGGGAGGGAGGCAGGGCAAGAGGGTGGGAAAGCGCGGCGGGGTGGGGAGGGCGCTTTAGACACACCTGCCGGGGCGGCGAGGCGGCAGCGCGGAGCGGAGCCGGGAGCAGGCGCCCGCCGTGGGGATGGCAGGTAAGGGGCGAGCCCCCGTCCGGGAGCGGGGCCCCGGGGGCGGCGGAGCTCTGCTGGGCCCCCTCTGCCGCCGAGGCGGCGGCTGCTCGTCGGCATCGCCCCGGGACGTGAGTTTCGCGCTGGCTCGGGAGCGGTGGTGATGGCGGTGGTGGTGCGGGATGTCTGCGCTTCTTATCCTCTTCCCCGGCCACCTCCTCAGGAATGGCCTCCGGCTCGGCTTTTCTCGAAGAGCGCCTTCAGACCGGCGAAATGGGAGCGCTCCCCCCGCCCGCCGCGGGAGGGGCGTACCCCGGGCGGGAAGGGGAGTGCTCCCGGCGGGAGCGCGGCTGCCGGCTCTTGAAACTTCTGCCCCCCCCTCCCCTCTCTTTCTCTCCCTCCCGCTCCCTTTCCCTCTCTGCCGAGCCTGCCTGCCGAAAAGCTGGTCGCGGCTTGCATGGCCGGCTTGAGTTTCTTGGAGAAACGGTTTGACTTAAAGGGATAAATCTGCTGTGGAGTTTGAAACAACTTCTGTGACCTGCTGATGCATCCTCCTCCAGCCTACTTGTGTCTATGTGGCAAAAGTCTCAGATAAGAGTTCAATTTCTGCAAGAAATACTATTTTTATTCAACCTACACCAATCCATATCTGTGTTTGTATTTAGGCTCCTAAACTCTTTGGTGCAGAAAATGAGACACTTGGGAATCTTTTGTGGTGTCAACAATTCTCTGTTCCTGCTATCTTTCATCCATCAGACCCCAAGCCTCCCGTGTTTGTATTTGGAGGATTAATTTCTGCACAGCTGTCTTAGCCATCCTCCTTGTTGTGCTGGCTGTCAGTCTGCAATAGCATGATATTGTTTGCACCACAAGAAATAAAGAAAAAAAAAAACAACAGAACTCCACCCCCAAATTTCCAAAGAAAAGGAAAAAGATTAGGATGTTTCCTTCCCCCATGGAACGTGAACCTTTGTCCTGCCCCTGGGGATGTTTGTGTGCCTGGGCTACCAAAGCTGGACTTAATGCAGGTAATCATGCACACATTGGAGGAGAAGTGGCTTCTAAGTCTCAGGAGATCTTTGCTATGCTTTGCCTTGACAGATAAAAGGATTCGAGCTGGCCTGTGAAGCAGACTGCATTTCTCAAGTGAAAATAGATAACACTGTTTGAGTTGATCGATAGCTGGAGAGAGAGCACATTGCACATACCTGCTCCATCACAGCTTGTAGGACTTAACGGAGCAGGTTCACCATGGCTCTGAGAGGTTTTTGCCCATTCACCTGCTGGTTCTCTCTTGCTTTATTTGGTTGGCAAATTTGGTTGCCTTGTTGCTACATATTCTCAGGGCTCCATTCAGCTGTGTAGAAGATACATGAAAGATACGCTCATGTGATTCCCTGCTGATTCCAGTACCTGTAGCCAAGCTTCTTTGTGCGATGGTGCTCTTGAGAACTTGTTTGGTCACCAATGCTTGGTGCACAGTGCCAGGGATTCATTTGCTGGATACTTTCCAGCCCCAAGTATGAGAAAGCATGTCCCAGGCTGTGAAAACTCTTGGTCCTGAGAGTTTCCCATTCTCAGGGATGGGACAAAAGTGAAGGTGTGTGATGGTTGGGGGATTTACGAATGTTTGAGAGAGAAGGATGATCTAAATCTAGATCTTCTCTAGACTCCTGCTGTATAGGCTTCTAACTCCTTTATGTGACACTTGCCTTCTGTGTATCCAAGGCTCTAGGTGGACACTCAAGATCTTGCTGAACCCATTTGTATGTAAAATGTTTTCTAATGTATCTGAGTTCCATTTGCAAGACTAATGGATTGTTTGCAGGATCATACCTCAACTCAAGTTCTCCCATGCCTACTCATGCCTTCTACCTGTGCTCCTCCATCATTCCTCATCATTTTATCCTTTCCTTTTATCCTTCCAGCCGTGGAGAATGTGCCTTTCCAAGCCAGCAGCCTCTCAGAGCAGGAGGATGAAGAAGACACCATCTGGGAGAAGATCGAGAGTGCACGACACCAGCTGACCCGCTCGCTGAACCCAGCCAAGCTCACCCCGTACCTGCGCCAGTGCCGCGTCATAGACGAGCAGGATGAGGAGGAGGTGCTGAACTCGTGCCGATTCCCCTGCAAGAGCAACCAGACAGGTGGGAGAACACATGAACTTGCACTTGGATGGGCCTGTTTTGCGGGGGATAACCTGGTTATGACACAGAGTGGATGCTGCACACACTGCACTGTTCCCTCACCTTTGTTGTTCTCTGACGTGCTCTGTACCCAGGGCTTCCCCCTGCACACATACTGAAGAGGGCAGTGCTCTCACCTCATTCTCTCTCTTCTAGCCATTCCCATTTTTGTGGTTGGAAGTAGAACCAATGGTGATGCTATTTTCATATCGTGAAGTGGGGCTACACAGTGTTCTCTCTGTTGTGCAGGGAATTCATCCTAACTCTTTATCTGTTCTTCCAGGTTACCTGATGGACATCCTTCGGCGCCGTGGAAAGCGAGGCTATGAAGCCTTCCTGGAATCCTTGGAGTTTTACTACCCAGAGCACTACACGCGGCTCACGGGGAGGGAACCAGCCCAGCGCTGCTCCATGATCCTGGGTAGGAGCAGGTGCTCTGTTCTCCCTTCAGCTGCTGCTTGCATGGGAAGGGCCAGAAAATTCTGTGCGAGTTCATGTGCCTGTGTAAGTAAGACTCACATGCTGGTAGTGTGTGAAGAATCCTGACAGTTCTGTACTCTGAAACTGGCAGGGAGGGGGCTGTGGTGCCATAAGCCTGGGACAACAAGGGCTGCAAACCTTCAGAAGAGCTTGTCACCTCTTGGTGGAAAACATAGCATTGGGCAAATCTGTTTCTTGGGTTACCCGTGTTTCAGCAGCCAGGAACAGGTTCTTCTTTGTCTCTCCCCAGATGAAGAAGGCCCTGAGGGTCTCACTCAGTTCCTGATGATGGAGGTGAAGAAGGTGAGGGCTCAACGGAAAGAGCACCTGCTGAAGGAACACCAGCTCCAGGCGAAAAACCAGGCGTTGGAGCAAGAGCAGGCCCGGCTGGAGCAGCAGCTGAAGGAGCTCCTGAAGGTGCAGGAGCGTTGCCGGCGGCTGAGAGAGGAGTGGGACTCCAACAGCGTGGAGCTGCTGAGGCTGAAGGATGAGAACTACATGATGGCCATGCGCTATGCACAGCTCTGCGAGGAGAAGAACGTGGCTGTGCTGCGGAGCAGGGACCTGCAGCTGCTGGTAGGATCCTGGGGGGCACAAGGGTGGGCAGTGGGATGTGGTGGGGGTTTGATGGCCGAGAAGGATGCGCACGGATGTCCGCACGTGGTGGCTTGTGAGCATGAAGGAGCTGATGGCACACGGAATGCGTGTTGGGGATCCTGCCATGCTCTTGATGGAAATGGGCCCCGCAGAGAGGCTGAGACATGGGCACAGTGCAGGAGGCTTGCCACTGCCTGGGGGCAGCTGGGGATACATCACCAGCTCCTGCCAGCTGATGTAGTTGGAGGTACATCACTAGAAGAGCCAGAAGCAGGGCTGATGCCTTCCCTGGCATCCCTTGATGATCAGCCTGGCTGCTGGCACCACAAGATACCCTGTGTGCCATGCCTGTGCTTGCTGCCCTGTGCTGCCTGCTCTGCTCTCTGGGCACTCTGTCAAGCCGTGTGTTTATATTTACTTTTCCCCATCACGGGTTTACGTTTTCCTCTCCCTCGAGAGGCCAGTGGCTGTGCAGCCGCCCACACAGGATGTGTGTGTGCTGCCTGGAGCGGCCCAGCTCACCTGGCTGAGCTTAGGAGCCTCTTGGCCTGGACTCCGTTCCCCCTGCCACTCCCCACCGCCTCCTCATGTCTCTCATGATGTTTGTAAGACTCATGCCCTGCATAGCTGAATGAATTCGTGACACTGCACTCTAGCTGCCAAGCTCTCACCTCCTGCAAATATGCACCCATTTCCTGCCTGGGCAAGGACAGCCCTACCTTGAGCCTATTAATAACCCAAAGTTTTAAGTGCTCTGCTGCCTCCTGGCATTCCCCCTACCAGTCTGGGCCTGGACCTCTCACACAGCCTTGTGATTACCTTTCATAGCTCATTCTGTTCTGCCAGTGCTGGGATCCTCCCCTACCTTTTTTCCAGTATTCCTGCCAATTTCTGCCAGCTCCCCTGGGTGTCTTTGGAGCAGAGAGGTGAATCACTTGTAGGTAACTGTGGGCTGAAGGAATCCCCCTGGAAGCAGTGTCTCAGCTTGCCTTCCTCTCCTGACTCTTGGGTCCAGAAGTGTCTGGTCCCCACAGTTCATTGTAGGTCTTTTGGGCAGATTCACAGAAGTAATTCAGTTCCTGAATTCCTCCTTGGCAATTTTGGCAGTGCTTCTTGGTGGCTTTGATAGGTTTCTCCTGTTCCATTTCCTCTCAAAGCCTTGCTTGCCTGTGAAACTAGTTCTCTGATCAATCTAATCAGTCATTACAGTTCTGGGAGGACCTTTCTTATTCTTAAGTCTCTGACCTCTGCTGTCTCCCGTGACATGTTGGTGGAGGAGTGTGAGACCAGGCCAGGGAACGATGATGCCCCTGTAGTACTCTGCAGCCTCCAGCAGCTTGAACCTCAAACACCTCCCAGGCCAGAGGCGGCTTCCCACACTGAGTAGCTTCCAATGGATATTTCTGCTGTGAATTTGTTTCTCAGCTGTCTAGGAGTCTATCTAGGAGAAACTCACAGCTGCTGGCCCTGGCAGTACACCAGAGGTCCCACATCCACCCACAGTCAAGGTCAGCTGCACTGTGGATGCCCCAGGGTAGCGAGAAAGTTGTTGCACCAAGAGATGATCCTGAATGTGCTTATGCAAGTACGTCTTCCTCCTTTCCCTGAGGGAGAAGCTTTTGTGTGCAGCTGTGCTGCTAACCTGGGCCCAGCAGTAGGATACTCCTTCACATGGTTGCCTGTGGTTGCCTCTTACTGTGGTTGTGTCTTACTTGCCCTCCAGACCTGTTTTCATCTCAGCACCTTCTCTGCCTCGTTTTCTAATACAGCAGAAGTGCTGGGCCATGTGTGTCAGACTGTTTCCTCCGTGGGTTGCAGGTGGACCAGCTGAAATGCAAAGTCTCCAGCCTGGAGGAGTGCAGCCTGCTGCGGAAACAGGCGTCGGCGCTGCCCCAGCGAGAGGCAGAGGAGCGGGGCCACCCTGACACCGTGTCTGAGCTGTGGGCTGAGAACCAGCGGCTCACGGCATCGCTGCAGGAGCTGCAGGGCATGCTGCAGGTAGCTTCCAGGGCAGGGCAGACTCCAGGTCAGCTCCTTTCCTGGGCCACCCCCAGTGCTGCTTACATAGCCACTGGAAAGACGGGGAAGTCATTGGTTTGGACTGGCCTGTCCCGTATTCTTAGCTTATTGCTTGGCTGTGGTGGCTGCCATTGCGTCTGGGTGCTTTTTTCCAGCTCTGTAACTCTTGTTTGTGCTCACAAGTGTGACTTTGTGCCTTGGAGTGCACAGCAGATTGATGCCAGAGGATGATGGCAGTTGTGCCAATCTGCCAGTCACTGCCCTGGTCTGTTGCTGCCTTGGTGCTTGTGGTGCAGTGACAGTACCCTCTCGCCTCTTAGAAACCTGGTGAGGGCCCAGTGCCAGGCTCTGAGCAGATCCTCCTGGACATCCTGGAGCATGACTGGAAGGAAGCCCAAGACGACCGGCAGGATCTCTGTCAGAAACTCAACTCCCTGCAGAATGAGCTGCAGTGGGCCGAAGAGCTGAGGGATAAGGTAGAGCGTTCATCACTGCCTCTGTCCCTGCACACCAAGCAGGGCCTGGGAGAGAGGGGAGGGAGGGGGCTGTAAAGCAGTTGCTTTCAGGAAAGCTAATGCTCATTGCTTGCTGTTACCAGTACCTCCAGGAGGTGGAAGATCTGCAGCTGAAATACCGGACGCTGCAGAAGGACTGTGATCTCTACAAGCACCGTATGAACACAGTGCTGCTGCAGCTGGAGGAGATCGAAAAAGAGCGGGACCAGGTAAATTGCTTTTCACTGCCCAGCAAGAATAGGGCTCTGTATACCCTCTCCTTCCCCAGTGGGTCTTGTCCAGCCGTGCCAGGGTGGGAGATGTGGATCGGCAGTGCAGTTCTGTGTCTTTTCTTGCTCTCAGTCTGGCTCCTTGCAGGCCATCCAGAGCCGTGATGGGGTGCAGCTGCAATACTCCCAGAGCCTGATTGAGAAGGACCAGTACCGCAAACGCGTGCGGGCCCTGGAGGAGGAGCGGGATGAGCTCTTAAGCAAACTGAGCCAGGCAGAAGGGCTGAGCAGCACTCTGGAGGCACAGCTGCAGCGGTGCCAGGGCGGCCGCAGCCTCAGCAAGGTGAGGATGCTAGAAGGAAGGGGAAAGAGGGAAGGTAAAGGGGTCAGGACTGATTTCTGGGGGATGCAAGTGGGATGATGGAATCCCTTCTCTCCCAGATGTGCAGCTCTTCCTACTCCCTCTGCTCCAACCTCAGCAGCACCTGGAGCCTCATAGACAACCCTACAAATGGACTCAAGGATACTCAGGGGACTTCTGTTACCCCATTCCCAGGGGATTCAGCCATTCAGAGCATGGTGAGTGCTTGACCATGCTGAGGCGAGTGGAGACACTGCTCAGGAAGGGCACACAGGCATTAGAGTGGCTTCATTGTGGGGCTGTGACTTGGTGGAAGAAGTGGTGTGGGGTGGTGTGTAAGGTGTGAGCAGATCTCTAACAAAGTGGTCAATGCTGCCCTAAAGGTGTGAAAATTCTTCACCCTAGAAACCAACATCCTCATGTATGATGATGTCCTCTCTAAAATGCTACTGCTGTTTAGTCTACACATGCTGGATGAGAAATCCAGCCTCTTTTGAACCCTGTAGCAGCATTGTGCTTTTTTTAAGGGAGTCAGCTTTTTTTCCTTTGACTCCTTGAGCTGTCATCTCAGAGCACCCTGAAATGGGCAGTCCTCATACCTCTGGGTGTGTGGTGCTCCTGACAGAAATATAAGGACAAGGATAGTCTATTCATCTGCTACTGCTCCCGCAGCTTGTGCTTTGCAAAAAGATGGGGATGTAGTGTCATGGATCTCTAGCTGAGCTATCTGCTTGTGAAAACAAGGTGCCCCTAGGAGTTTGGAGGGATGGGGATTATCCTAAAGAGGGTTGTGGTAGCCAAGGAGCTGTTTGCTTCCCTGGAGTGAAGGAGAGGAGAAGTGGTGCTGAGTGTTGATGTTAGCAAGCATGTGTCTCACTCTGCCCAAGGACGGGACTCCCGACAGTGAGAAGGATATCAACCGCCTTTCCACCTTCCCCTTCCCTCCCTGCATCGGCTCCATCCTCCGTCGGCAGCGGGAAGAGAGGAGCATGCCCTACAAAAGGTGATTGCTGAGGGCTGCTTGTCTCCTCTGTGGGGTTTGTGGGTCCAGGGAGAGCTGCCTGGCAGGGTTAGGAGAGAACCTGGAGTGGGAGCTGAGTGGAGGGGCTGTTTGGGAGCTGTGTGGTGGCTGCAGGGGTGCTTGGGGGTGGTGGGGAAGTCTGTGGAGCTGAGATTGAGAGTGGGATGCAAACAGGCTTTGGAAGAGCTGCTACCTTACAGATTCATTTTGTGTCTCCTTTGTAGCTTGTCCTGTGGCTCCTTTAGCAGCATTGAAGATGCAACAGGTACGAGGCTTAGCTGAAAAGAAGTTGGGGCTGTGGGGAGAGGGGTTGGACAGCTGGCCCTCCCTCACACCTCTGGTTTGTGCAGCTCATTGCGAGGGCTCTGAACCTGTAGCATGGTATTGTGGGCCCTCATATCCCCCCCGTGCCTTGTCAGGCACAGCAGCTGACTGTGTGCTTCTCTTCTGCAGGGCAGGTAGCTATTTGCATCAGCTCTGTTTGACTCATGGAGAGCTGTGGAGGGGAGTAGGTAATAGAAGAGGGAAATACCTTTGCCCTGGGGTGTTTCTGGATACTCCCTTCATCTGCTACAACCTGTGTGATGGGTTGTAAGTCTCCTGGAGTGAAGCTCCTGGTGCTGGCAGGTCCTGTGGTGGGTGCTGATGGCTGATCTCTGGGCACATCCAGGTGGCCCTGGCTGCTGCTGCCTTCTGACCAAAATGCTGATGAGGGGAACAAAGATTTGCTTGTTCTCAGGAAACATGGGAAAGCCTTTTCTTGAGGATGACCATTCAAAGCCTCCCTGAAGCCTCAGTTTCTCAGTCAGATGCTAGAAAATGGTCAGGAGAGGATGCCAGTCCCTTGCCACCCCCAGAACACAAGATCTGTGCAGCATTAGTAAAATGTTCCTTCTCCCTTTTGCTCTTTCCTAGGCAGCAGTTTTGCTGGCACCTTGCTGGGGGCCTTTTCCTCTTCTTCCAGCAGCACCTACACCAGGGTGAAGTCGGAGATCTGCTTGTCCACGCTTTCCAGCTGCAAGGAGGTCACCAGGAGGTGACTGCTGCTCTCTGGGCTGGGCTAACCCTAACCATAACCACCACCTCTGTGGTGCTGCTTGAGGGGGAATTTTGTGGTGCCAGGGACCATACTTGGGAGACCCTTCCTTTCTGCCCCTCCTGTTGCAGGCCTTTTCTCGCTAGTGGGAGAGGAGAGACATGCAGACCCTACAGTCCTTGTTTCCTAGCAGGACTTCAATTTTTTGCACTGTCCTATTGGTTATGGCAGGGGTGGAGATGTTACTCTGGGCTGGACATGCATCTGTCCAGGTAGGGAAAGACTGTGAGAGCCCAGCTTGGCTTTGGTGATGGGGCTGGTGGGATAGAAGAGGCTGTGGGGCTTTGTGAGCTCTGTGTGCCCTGGTGATGGGAACACTGTGAGTCATGAGCTGCAGTGGACACAAGGCTTGGGGGACTGGCTCTTAGAAAAGGCAGTAAACCTCAGTTGCCAGACTTGGCGTTTCTCCTTGCCAGGTCACTGGTGGTACAGCTCACTAGTGTGGGTCATCCCAGCAACCCCTCACCCCAGGAGAAGAGGCTCGGAGCAGACATCTCCATCCTTGGAGGGAACAGGACAGGAATTTATGTCCAGTGGGTCAAGCCAGGCTCACGGGTTGAAAAAGCAGGACTCAGGGAAGGGTGCCGGCTCCTTGAGGTGAGTCTTGGAATGGGCTCTTTTTGTGGGTTTGCAAAGCACCTGAGATGATGCAAGGAGTGTGGAGTGATCCCCAGTGCAAGATGACCTCTACCCAGCTTGAAGTCCACCTCCATTTCTCTTATTTTCCAGGACTGCTCTCTGTCTAGAGCTTTACGCTCACCCAGGTCTCATGGCACTTCATTGTACCTGTGCATGTAAAAATGCCAAGACCTTCTGAAACCCTTCCTTGAGCTGTGGGGAGGGAGAAGCAAAAAGGAGTCATAAGATTAGGATGATGGCTTTGTGTCCCTTGAGTTGTCTGTCACCTTGTCAATTTTCAGAGCAGTTTGCATCCTGCATCCTGCACATGCCCATTGCAAACCAATCAATTCTGGAGCAAGTTTTCTCAGGCCTTTGTGACCCTCTGGAGTTATAGAGAATAATTGCTCTGAAGAAAGCTCCTGGAAGGAGAGAAGGGCATTTGTTTTGCCAAGAGTGACGCCACTTGAAATACAGCTGCACTACTTGAATTAATCTCCCACCTGTAACTGAAAACAAACCAGTGCTCCTGCTCCCACACACGGTCATACACACATTTCCTTTCACGACAGCCCACCATCCAGACTGGGTTTTGGCTAGCAGCAGGTATTTCAGAGACAGAGGAGGGGGCCAGAGGCAGACTGAGGATGCCTTGTCCTCAGATATAGTTTTTCCCAGACCTGCCTCACTCTGTAACACCTTTTGTGTAACTCTGATGGGTGAGGGAGCCTGGGGGGTCCATGCTCTTCCAGCCCTTAGGTCTAACGGCATCGGGTCCTTGCTAGCTGAGGGTGCCATCGCTGAAGGAAGAGGTGCTTTCCCTGGAGAACTGCACACGGGAGGTTGCCTACCTGAGCCTGCTGCACTGGGATGAACCATCTAGTCTCATCTTTCGGCTTGACCTAGAAGGTAAGGTGCTGGCAGCTGGGTCGCCTTGGAACTTGAGCTCTCTGCCTCCCTTTCTAGACGCTCCACTCAAACCTGGAGATTAATCTCAGTTGTTCTGTCTCCTTTCCTGTTTGGTCCTAGGCCACCATGTCAGATACAGGGGGTGGCCGTAGCTCCAGTAGCTTTCTCTCTGTAGTGTGACTTGTGCATCCTCTGAGTTATGGGACAGAGGTACAGACTTTCTGTCTGTTTGCCTCCTCTGCAGCCCAAGCCCAATCCAGAGCATCACAGCCATGCTGGGGACTTGCCTTTTGTATTGGTGACTGTTGCCTACTGTGTCCCTGCCTGTGGTGACCTGTATTTTATGCTCCAGGATACCAGCCTCTGCGGGCAGCCCTGGAACAAGGCAAGAAACTTTCTGGAGACTCATTCTATGTCCGCACCAATGTGTCCCTCCTGGAGCCATCGGACCCTTACGCGCTGTGCGTGAAGTGTCGGGAGATCCTGCACGTCACGGACACCATGCACAAAGGCCGGCTGGAGTGGTTCTGCGCTCGCGTTGATCCCTTGACCGTGCGGGACCTGGACAAGGGCACCGTGCCCAACTACAGCAGGTGTAGTGTGAGGAGGGAGGCACAGGGTACCTGCCCCCTTTGTCTGTGCTGGCCATCCCCTAGCGGTCCTGAGGCTGCAAACTGGCCTCTCAATGGTGTTGGGTGACTAAGGCTTGTACGAGGATCAGTCTGGTAGTGTTTGGGAACCCTTGAGGGACTGGGAGGTTGAATGAGGGCTTTGATATGCCTATGCTTCAGCAGGTCTGTCCGATCGATGGAGAGGATCCCAGCAGGCTGTGGTCCCTGGGGCTTCTGGAGTTGCTTGAGTACAAGCTCTCTGTCTTTTCAGGGCTCATCAGCTTTTGAAGATCCAGGAGAAGCGCCAGATGCCTGGGCAGCAGAGAGGCCACAGAAATAACGTAAGCGAAAGAAGTGGATGACGAGAGCCGTGTGTGTGTGCCCATGGCCATCTCACCACCTCTAAGACAATCTGCCCCACTCTGTTGGTAAAACAACTTGAATAGGGGTGGCAGACGGGTTAGCAGGCAAAGCTTTTGGGCCAGGCAGCGTTACTGCTCTGTGGCTACTTTTCTACCACTTCTCCACTTCCCAGACTGAACCTAAGGGGTGGCAGACCTAATCCCTTGCTTTTTGTAAGAGTGCTCCATCCTTTTTTCCAGAGGGTGTTCTGCAGCTAGTTCTGCATGTGTGTGAAAAGGGCAGTGCTCTCACCCTAATTGCCCTGACTTTCTCCTCAGCTAAAGAAACGGGCCTTGGGGCAACTGCGTTTGGTGAAATCCAAGCCACAGAGGAGCCCAGAACAGCACCCCCAGCAGCTGTGGCTGGACCCCTGCTCAGGTGAGCTGTTAGTTCTTTGCCTGCCCTGTCACCCTCGAAGACCTGGTTGTCCCCTGGTCATCCACCTTTTTGTGGAGAATAAACTGCTGAGCAACTCAAGTGAGTCCCAGAAAATGGGCATGGGGTCTACATTCAGGGTATCTGTCCATGAATGAGTGTTGTAACCGGGGTGGGGTCTCTCCTGGGACATAAGATGGTTTGGTAGGTGCCTCCACTATTCAGAATGAGGAGGTGGTACAGAACAATGGGATGGTCTGTAGGCCAGCCTGGTCTCCTGTGTTCTCACCTTTGGCTTTTTCTCCCTCAATGCTGTCTTCCAGACCCAGACACGAACCTGAAGCCTTACAGCCTGGTGCGCCCTGTGGTGGTCAAGACACCCCGTCCTGTGGTGCTGTCCCCAAGCTGCATCGCACCACGGCTCATCAGGAACCTGCTGGACCTGCCCACCTCTCGCCTGAACTTCCACGTGTGCCCAGCAGGTAGGCAGCAGTATGCGGTTGCTCAGTCCATTTCAGTGAAGAGCTGCTCTTTTCTTGGAAGGTTGAGTTGTGGTCTCATGGGAGTCTTGGAAAGTCCATGAGATCTCTCTTCAGAGGGTAATTGTGGGAATCTCCCAGTCTTCCTGTGTAATACCTATTGATAGGTCACTTTTTTGGGCTGAGTGTCTGCAAGGTATTCTCTGCTATTTTTAACTGTGTCCCGTCCCTTTGGCCCACGGGGAAGCCAGCCCTCCCTTCTGCTCGCCTGAGGCGTGGGGATCTTCTCTCTTCCCTTGAGTGGATGGTGGTGTAGCATTGCCTTGCTGCTCTGGGTGGCTCTTCCCAGAGAGGAAAACCCTGGCTGATGTGGGATCTGCAGGTTGACTTCGTGCCACTCTTCCTGCCCAGGAATGGCAGGATCCAACCTTAGTGCTGTTATCCTCTTCCTTCTGCCAGTAGATGTGAGGCTGACACATGGCTGAAGAAGCTGCTGGGGAAAGGGCTTTTCTCCCATAGGGAATGTTCAGAGAGGACAACTCCCTCTTTCCTCCTTCCTCCTCACTTCTCCAGTGCTCTTTTTTCCCAGGGTTTAGAGTTCTCCCTTTGCCAACTACAGGATTGAAAAATGAGCTTGTTTTGTTTGCGGGGTAATGATGGAGGTAGTGAAAAATCTCTGATTTGCTGAAGGATGGCTCTGAAAATTTTGGCTGCTGGGCTTCTCAGCTGAGTGACTTAGCCATATATCCTGTCCTGCTGAGCCCTCTGCAGGGTCCTCCTCACACTGCACGGGGAACCTGCTTCCAAGCTTTTATTGTGATTGGGAATTTACACTGAGGGCAAAACCTCCATTGTCCTCTGCTAGTTTTGCCTGCTGCGAGGAAGGAAAAGAATCCATGAGCCCCAAGGCATTTCTCTTTTGTTTACTGCCTGTATTTTCGTTCCATCTTCCAGGAGAGTCTGCTGCCTGCAAAGGAAACATGGCTTTGCAGGATCCAGGTCTACCTGGGAAGAACTTTGCCACTAGGCAGAGGATGCCCAGCCAACCTGGAACCTGGGATAACTGGAACATGCTCTGGACCCAGTTCCAAACATGCCTTCTGATAAAAATATTACTTTATTTCCATCTTAGGGACAAGCAGCTCATAAAAGCCTTTTTATGGTGCCTCCTCATGTTTCCGTGGCAGTGTGGGCAGCTGCCTAGAGCAGCATGGTGGGCAGGTAAAGCCTGGCACCTGTCTCAGCCACACTGGGGTGCAGGGCCTGTGGTTGCCAAGCCAGATCTGTGTGTGTGTGTGTTGTGTCAGCCTCTGCTGGGAGTTTACCAGGGGCTGTCCTTGCTTTGACCATGCTGCAGCTCTGTACAGCCAACTCTGACCCCAGTTCTCTGTCCCCAGTATCACCTCTCTGCTGCTTTCCTGGTGCTGGCTGCTGTCCTGCCTCTGAGCAGGCTGCCACCTGGAAAGGAAGGTTCAGCTCGTCCCCATTTTCTTCCCACTCGCCCAGCATACACTCACTCCTCTTGCTTCCCCAGCCATGGTGCTCATTTACAGGAGCCATCTATAAGCCTGTGTAGCACTCAAACCCTGCAAAAAACCTTTCTGGCAGCGTAAAGTGGTTATTTTTCTGTCATACTCTGTTAGGGAGGGGTTGGGACAGTGTGGCAGTGGGGAAGTGGGTGGATAATGTCTGTGAGCCAGCTTAGGCTGCTGTGGTACAACACAAGGTGCTGCTCTTGCCATGCAAGGTGTCTTCTGCTGTGATATTTCGCTTGTTCCCTCCCAGAAAGCTGCAGGAGATCCATGCCAAAGGGTGATGCTGTATAATTAGACTTGCTCTCCAGAATCCATAAACACCGAACTTGATAAGCACCAGTGCAGCAGCAAATGTGTGGCATCTGAGGTAGAAAGTCCATGCAAGAGGGAGAAGGGGCTGACATCTCTCTCTTCCTATTTCCTCTTGGCTTGCAGAGAAGCTGGCAGGAGGGGATCCCAGCAGAACCCACGCTCAGGAGCACCCTGTGTCTAGAAATGCCCCCCAGGACCAGAGGGAGAGTGGACGAATCCACACGATCTGGGAGGCAATGGAGAAGGTGCTGAGGCTTTTGGTGTGGGGAGAAAGAGCCAGGATGGGACACCTCATTCAGACTGGAGGAGAGGAGGGGGCAGCTGCATGAGGGAAGAAGGACAGTGGTGTGGTGATAGAGAAGGAGCTGCTTGCTTGGGGGCTGTGTAATTTGGGGAGTGTTTCAGGTCGAGGTGCTGTGGAGTTGAGGAGCAGCAGATATGGACATTTCCCTGAGTCTCTGATGAGCTCAGATAAAATAAATGGCAAATGGGGATTTGGGGGGGAGGCAGTGGGACATGCCATACTCAGAAGTGACCTCCCTGCTCTCACATTCTTCATGTTCACCAAGGTGGCAACAGCTTTGCTCAGGGCAGAAATGTGAGGCAGTGGGTGACAGTGATGACAAAGGGGATGTGAAGATGAGCTGTGGCTGATAGAGGGGTCCAATGAGCTCTTGGGTTGGATTGGCAGTGATGGAGTGGGTGACCCTGCTCTTTAATTCTCCCCTTTTCTATTGGCACTGTCCATAAATCTCACTTTTAATGGAATTAGTATTGGAAAAGCAATGATATTGCACAGTATGGAGTTTGATTTAATGTAACTGTCAGGGGCTGGGGTTATTTTTTCTCCATTTAAATCAGTAAATCTGTTCAATTTCCTTTCCAGGATAAACACTGCCTGCTAGAGCTGGGAGTTGAGGGTGTGAGGGATCTAATTAAGACTGAAATATACCCCATCGTTATCCATGTCGAGGTCACTGAGAAGAATGTTAGAGCACTCAGGTGAGGAAAGGCGGCGTGGCATGGATGGAGGGTATCACAGGAGGAGAGAGAAGCCCTCGTCTCTGTTCAGAGACAGAACAAGGATCAGGCTAGAGCACTGGATGTGTGTGCTGGGTTTGGTGCTGTGAGGGAAATAATTGGCTTTCTGTACGTGTGAGTGCATTCCTGGGTGGTCTTTCCCCCCCCCCCCACTTTACGCCAAGTGTAACATTTGTCCGTGTTTTCTGCAGGAGCTTGCTGGGGAAGGCGGGCCAGCGGGACTCGGAGGTGCTGAAGGTGTGCCGTGGTGCGGAGCGCGCTCTCCACACCCTGCCGTGCTCCTGGGCCCGGGTGGAGCCCCACGCCTGGAGCCACGCCGAGGAGCTGCCCAAGGTGGTTCGTGGATGCATCTTTCAGGAGCAAAGCCGCCCGCTGTGGATTGAGGAGGGCGATGACTGAGTGGGGGGGTAGCGGAGCGGCTACTGCCACCTACTGTCCCCAAGAGCTGCTCTCAGAGCTCCCTGCCTTCCCAAGCCCCTCCAGGTAGTGTGTTCTTGCTCCCTGAGGGGATGCTGGTAGCTAAGGCCCTCCAGGGTAGCTTTTATCGTCCCCTTGAGGGCCACCAAGAGCCAGGAAGTAACAGATAGTGCCTCCCCTGTCCGAGCTTTCTGTATTTCAGTGGAAAGACTTCCACCATCATGGTGGAAACCACCCCTGTGGGCTGTTCCCTGTCACCTTGGGCTGCCCCTGTACATGGTCGGATTTACAGACAGGGAAGGCAGGGGAACTGTGTGGGATCGGGCTGTGTAGGAGCATTTCTCACACGTTTGAACCTCTTCTCCCCGTCAGCACCATCTCCCCTGCCTGGTGGCACTGTGTGCTCCAGGTCCCCTCTTCCCATCTACCTCATCTCTAGCCCCAAGGCACAGGGAGCACGGCTCATATGCCTGTGACCCACTGTGGCTGGAGTGACACTAAGGTTGCACCAAACCCTCGTTTTATAGGAGCTGTACTTTTTATTGCTTGTAAATTATTAATGGAGCCTTTCGCTGGCAAACCGTCTGTAAAGGAGAATTAAATACCATTCATAATGGGAATGGGTGGCAGGCTATGGGCTTTTGTGATACTGGGAAGGCACGGGTGATGCACGATGGGATGTTTTTCTCCTCCTTTAGGTGACACCCAACTGCCCAGCCCTCCAGGGGAAGGGGGGGAGCACTGCTGTTGCTGTTGTAGGGCAGCAAGAAGTGTGGGGAGAGGACAGGCTAAGTGTGCCACAGACTAAGTCCTCTCCCGTTTCTACTTGGCCCTTGGTTTTCAGTCCCTTGCCTCTCCCAAGCACTGATGCTGGTCAGGGTGTTTTAGGAAAGTCACGGAAAAACTCACTGGAGTATTGAATTGTGTCTGGCTGGGGTCCCTAGAGCTTTGCATCCTTCCGTGCCCTGGTTACCGTGAAGTGACAAGCCAGCCACCCCACCCTCCTGGAGGACAACAAGGAGACTGAGCCCAGCCATGCTGCTAGGAGAAAGGGGGACAGTGCCCCTGCAAGGTGGGCCTCTCACCTGGGGCCAAGAGTGGGTTCAGGCTCTGGAAGGGGGAAGTTGGAGGCTTTGGGTAGCCACAGCAGTGCTCACTTAGGCTGCGTGGTCCTGAATCCTGTTATGCAGCCTCCATCATCAGGTGCCATAGGAGCGGGGTGCCAGGGTACCCGTGCTGTGGAGAGGTGGTGGTTGTGCTGGTAGGTGGTCTTTCCTGAGGCATGCCAGAGGAAAATGACGTCTGGGAGGCTTGGGGCTCTTGGGGCACGAGGTCAGGCTGATCCTGGGGTCCGTGGGAGAAGATGGGCAACCAGCACCAGAGTCAGATCCTCCCTGTGTCCTCCTTGCCCCTGTGGTTTGGCACTGCTGTGCCATGCACTTATGAAGCTCTGAGCAAAGATTAACTTGCTGATCTTCACGAGTCCCCTGTGAGGTGTTATTTCAGGCTCTAAACCAGTTGCCTGTGTCTTTTATGAGGACGACAGTGAAGGGGGGAGGAAAGAAAATGAAGATTTTAACTTGCAGTCACTGAAATGTAGAGCGAAGTCCTCGCTCTGCCCTGGAGCCATGCAACTCTTCTCTCAGGGAACAGGGAACTGGCATACACAGGGCTCCAGATGAAAGCTCCCAAGTGGCTTCCACTCCAGGGGATGCAGCCTGAGCATCCTGGCACAGCCAGTCCCCTGGGAGGGTGCTTGCCCTGCAGGCAAACAAAGTGGGATTCTTGTTGAGCTGATGAGAAGACAACTCCCTAAACAAGTTCCCATTCACCCTGTCATGGATTTGGAGATTTGAATTTGCATCTTTGCTGGGGAAAAGCAGCACTTGAGTATTGAGGGAAAACACTGTGTGTCAGGCACTATGACTCAGGGCTCAAAACTTCCTCATGTCCCTGCTGGCACTGGGAAGCAGCCCCAGCCCTGTGGCCCAGGCTGAAGGGGGGTTAAAAACAGCCCCTCCACCTTGGGTAGTCAGGCTGTGCTCCCAGCTCAGCCCGTGCTGCTGTCCCAAAGAATCATGTCCCCCAGCACTTCCCTGGGCCATTGGTGCTCTCAAACCCAGGGAAAGGGAGGCAAAGGGAGATTGCTGGGAGGCGGGCTGGCACTGCCCAGCTAGCCAAGCAGCAGCAGCAGTGCTTCCCCTGCTCCCAGGCTTCTTCCAGGCTCTCTCTTCCAGCTTCTCTCCCTCGAGGCTTTCAAAATCCAGCCTTAACTTGTTCTGGACATGGGTGAGAACTGGGGCAGAGGGCTCCAAGGCAAACATAAATGACCCTCTCTGTCCTGCACACCCTGCACCCACCTTCTTTTTACCTCCTAGGGGGGTGGCTGCCTGCTCGGAGGAATGAGTCACAGGTTAGGTAACAGGCACAATGCAATTAGCAGCCCTGGGCACCAGTTACCAGCTGTAACAGCCTTGTGCAAACCCCTGTAAAGAGTCACTGAGAGCAAGATTTCTCCCTCCAGGGAGGGCATTGTCGAGGTGGCACATGTGTCACCCTGGAAAGTCACTAGCCCTGTCCACAGTGGCCCCTGCCCCAGCAGAGTTTCCTGGCACTCATGCTCTGTATGAGGTAGCTTTGGATTGTATTTATAATGTCTTCTGGGGCCATCACTAAGGAGCCTGCCTGTGCCCCACCTGTGCCTCCCAAATGTTCCCTAAGCCAGGGCTGGGAGGTGCTGCAGGATGCCTTAGAGCTATAGAAGCTTCATTTACAGGTGCCTGAGGCTGCTGGCATGTGGCTGGAGCACTCAGGGAGGTTAATTTCTGGTTCAGGAGCATTGACCAGCCCTGAGCAATCCCAGTCACACCAGGTTCACAGACCTGCAGCAATGTAAGGCCTGAAGGTGAATGACTCCCCTCGTGCCCCAAATCAGTGTAAGAAAGCTTTAGTATTCAAAGGACTCTAAAAATAAAACCTGCAGGGACTCTCCAAAGGGATATGGGAGATGCTCTGGAGATGTTCTTGCTTCAGGGGAAGGTAGGAGTCTTTGAGACTTAGAGACATGCAGGGGAGGAGGGAAGAGAAGTGAATTCAGTGGTTTCTTCCTTAGAAAAGTAAAAAGTTGTAGCCAGGGACAGGGATGAGTTCCCTAAGGCAGAGTGAAAGTGTGTCTGAGATGTGGGGAAACTGAGCGCACGGGTTTAGCCCTGCAGGGAGGTCTCCCCTGTGTGCCTGGGAAGTGTCTGTGACTGGACACGGGGTGGGAGTGTGGGACAGAGGGACCCAGGCAGGCTTCCCTGCCCCTCATTTCTAAGGCCCCATGATCTGACACGTGCATGGGCAGGGTGTCCTTTTCCACATGGAGCCATTCCACACCCCCGCCAATTCTCCCAGGTCCCAACTTATTACTTTTTATTTTTTTTTTGTGTGCTGAGATTGGATGCCCACAGCTTGTAGCTCCCTGAGGAGGCGCTCTGATTTCAGCAGCTTATGTAGAGCACTACCATCCTGCTGTCCCCAGGCTTGCTGTGCAGGGAAGCTGAAATGGGGTATGGATATCATCCCCCCTTCTGGGCTGGTTGTCTTTCTGGATCCCTCTGGCTATTCTGTGAAGTGGCCTACAGGTAGTGTGAAGGGGACTGCATGGTCACCTACCCCATATCTAACTGAACCAGCAAAAGCATACACAAATCTGTGGTGCTGACCCCAACATTTCCCTTCCATGGTGGTCTTTGTCCTTGGGAGGGGCTCTCACACCTTTTGAGGGTCTCTGATATCCCTGTCCCTTGCTGGCAGCCAGAGGGCTGGCAGTGAAGGTGGCTCAGGGGAGGCCAGTGGTGAAGGCAGGGTGTGAGGAAGGAGCTGGAGATGCCACTTTGCTGCTGTGCCTGCAGGTCTCTGAGGTTTTCCAAAGAGAGAGAACATCCCCTTTCCTTGCCCAAAGAAAAGGAACCTACATCTTGGACAGCACGAAAGCTGCAAGGGACAAGTTGCTGAGCTCATCCCTGCTGCAGGGGGTGGGATATAAACCCCCTGGGTGGGATATAAACTCAGCAGTGACACTGCACTAACCCTGCCTGCCCTCTCCCCCCCACCCTGTGCTCCCCCAGAAACGTTCAAGAAATGTTCAGAAATATTCCCCAGATTTGATGGGGCTCTGAGCAGCCTGGTCTAGTGAAAGGTGTCCCTGCCTGTGGCAGTGGGCTTGGAACTGGATGATCTTTAAAGTTCCTTTCAACGTAAGTAATTCTGTGATTCTACAACTGAAAGGGAGGCAGCAGGCCCTTCCTCATGCTTTCGGCTGCTGGTGTACCTGTTCCTGTGAGTGGCGCTGGTTTTGGAGCCACCTGGGCAGCAGAATGTCCTTGGACATCCTGGTGGGGATGTGAGAGCGGGCAGATGCAGGGCTGAAGGCAGAGGAAAAGAGACCTTCCAGAGCAAAGTCATGGTTTAGGGACATGGGTGTCACAAGTGGGGGTCACAGCCCAGCTTGAGACTCTGGGGTGTGGTGGCAGGAGGGACAGCAGGTTACTCACCATCCTGCTTTGGGAGGCAAGGTGGGGCTGAAAGGCAGGGGCAGCGATTCAGACCTGTGTCCATAGGAAGTTTGGGGTTGAGGAAATTCCTGGGGGAAAAAAATCGTTCTTTGCAAGAACAACAGAACATTAATTTCACCAGAGCCCACATGACTGTCACTGTCCCCTCCTCTCTCAAGAGCACCGGGATGAGCAGGGCTGCAGAGATCGGGCTGAACTGTCACAGAGAAGCAGGGAAGTCAGTCAAGCAACAGGTCTGTCCTCCCAGATTTGCCGTTTGTCACCCTGGAGGTGTCCCAGAGCGGGGATGCCCTGGTGAGGCAGACCCACTGTCAGACGCAGGCCTCCCCCGTTCCTCCATCCTTCCTCCCCGCGGGCTGGCGCCCCGCCCCGTGCTCGGAGGCGGGACCGGGGCTGGCAGGAGCAAGAGCTGCGGGAGGGAGCAGGTGCAGAGGCCGCCCCGCACACGCGGACCCCGTCCCTGCTGCCCAGCGCCCGCCGCTCGCCTGCTGCCGGAGCCACTGGCTCGCCTCTATGGGCTGGTGTCTCCTGGGAAAGTGATGCCTTCGGTCCAGACTTCCCACTCGTGGCTCTGATCTCTTTTGCCGCCCCCTCAACGCCCAGCCTGGGACACGCGGTCTCTCCGTCGGGAGCAGGGATGCTCGCTTTCCTCCTGGCAGGCTGTGCCAGCCACGTGCCGTCTCCTCGGAGTGCTTTCCAGTCGTGTGTCCCTGCCTCACTGGGTCACCGAGGCCTCTGTAGTCTGTGAAAATCCCTCCTGCTTCACCGGGATCCTTCAGGTCTGCTGACTCTTTGGCTTCCTGGTCTTTGCCCACCCTGTTCCTTGACCACATCCTGTTCAGACCTTGCTCTTGACTAATCCTGCCCCTTCGGAGGCTTTGAGAAGAGTAGACAGCGTCACATGGAGGTACAGGCAGAGTTTGTGCTTGTTCGGTAGGATATTGGCTGCGGCAGGATCGATCTGGGAGCTATGGGCCGTCGGCTCATCCATGGTGTCTCTGGAGCCGCAGTCTTCCTTGCCAGCTTGGCTCTCCTCTCCATGCGGCACCGCGGGTCTCGGGAAGCAGCTCAGTACCCAGGGGCTGGGGAGGGGATGTTGGGAAAGCCAGAGCACCCGAGCAAAGGGAGCCCAGAGGGAGCTGGTGGCAGGGGGCAGAAGGACCTCAAGCTCCATCCTCCGGAGGTGCACAGGACTGAGGGAAGCCTGACGCTTGGGGACATTTTCATAGCTGTGAAGACAACCAAGAGGTTTCACCAGAGCAGGCTGGAGCTGCTCCTGGACACGTGGATATCACAGGCCAGCGAACAGGTGAGTGTGTGGATTCTGACTCTATAGAGAGAAGGTGTTAGTAATGGGGCAGGGATGGGATGTCAGGGAAAGGGGATAAAAGCAGAGGAAGGGGAGGCTGGGCCCTGTAGTGCCCCTCCATACTTTGCCTCATTTTCTCTATTTCTCACTTCACATTCAAAGGGATATGCTACCCAGCAAAATGTTTCACCAGTAGCTGCTTCATGGGAGAGACTGGTGAAGATGCCGTACCAGACTGAATACACAGACCGTCCTGTGTCTGTACGAAATGGTGGCTTTCCGTTTCCTAGTGCCATGTGTTTGTTGGGTTTGGAGCTGACAGGCTCCCCTGGCCTTTTGTCTGGATGCCTACACTGTGCCTGGGCACCCATTGCCCTGGAAAGGGGCAGTGCAGTGGGCAAGAGAACAAGGCAGGCAAGCTCCTGGACGACCTCCTGTAGCTTTTTCCCCAGCACATCAGCACATCCATACTTTCCTTTCTTGGGCAGATGCTTTCATGTGCATGATCTTGAAGTGATGCGGGTGTATATTTGATTATTTTTTTTTTTTTCAAACTGGGGGCCCAGTGTTTCCATCCTTTGCTAAAACAGTTTGGAGAGTTTCCTTCCTGCTAGAGATCCTGATGTGGGGCACCACATTGGTGGTGCTGTGCAGACTGGCTTACTGGTGGGGCAGGAGTACTCCCCAGAGCTCCAGCGCTTTTCTCCCTCCCTCGCAGAGCTGCTCCTCAAGAAAGAAGAAATCCTGTGGCTGCCCTGAAGGGTGTTTTTTTTTTTGCCTCTGCCTGTGTGTGATGGGTGCCTATAAGGCAAATTCAGGCCCCAGCCAAGGAGGGGTATGGGGGCGGAGGCACTGGGTAGGAGAGCGCCTGAAGCAATGCAGGGTTTTCTGGGTAAGGGTGGTTTTCCACTTCATGGTGCTGCAACTCTCTGGTCTGCTGCGGTTGTCACAGGAAGCCATGTCCTATTTTGAGCATGCTTCCTCTCCTGACTGCCTGTCCCTCAGCATCTGAGGTGCCATGCTTCCTCCTCCAGATGCACTTCTCTCTGGCCAGCTCCAGCCCAGCAGCTCCTTGGAGGAACCAAACCCAACCACGTGGCTGCACTGGCATTAGGATATTGCTCATGGGGCCTCCACAGTAGGTTTTTAAGGAGCAATTCACCTGTTCTTCTTTGTTTGACAAATCAGTGCTTGGCCATTCTGCTGATGACAGGAATTAGATACTAGCTCCCCAGATTGATCTGATCCCCTCTGGCATGCAAGTGATATCCAAACCCTGGAAGAAGTGCTGCATTTTCCATGCTGCTGCCAGCTTCTGGAAAGCTACATAGACTGAGCAGGAAAATAGGAAGGAAGGGGTAGAATGGGAGTGCCACTCATTTTCAAACAGAGTTTTTTCAGTGTTATAAATTTTTGTTGCAAGCTCAGTATTTTCCTCCTCCCTTCTTAGTTTTCAGTGTTTTTCTTCTGCTTTTTGTATGAAATGGCTTTGAGGGAAGGGGAGTGGGAACAGAAAGGAAGGTAAAGAGAAGTACATGAAAGTCAAAGACTTTTCTTTTTCTTTTAATATATTCCTGCTTAAGGGTTTTTTAAAGTTTACAGGAAAGGGTGAGTTTTGAAAATTTGACATTATAGAAAACCTTGCTTAGCAAAAAAAAAAAAAAAAAAAAAAGT